>WBMW01000795.1:839531-987696 GCA_013396635.1 Penelope pileata
TTTTTTTTTTTTTTTTTTAAATTGAATGCCAAGAAGTATCAATAGGACTCAGGTCCTCAGCAGATTCCTTGAGGCTCTTATCCCATTAGGCCTAGACAAAAACAAAAAACTAAGATTTGCAATTACACAGCTACTATGCTCAGTTTTTGTTTGCAATGCCTTACTTCCCATATCAAGAGTGCCCAGACCCTTGGAAGGACATTTTTTGGTTTGGAGTTTAAGTTGAAAAATGAACTTCAAAGTCCAAGTGGGACCATTTAAGTGTTAACATTATTAAAATACAGGCAATTTTTCCTTTCTTCTCATCTTAAGAAAATATATATAAATGGAGCAAGAAATGTTCAAATAACACTAAGACTGCAGTTAAAAAGAAATTACAAATGCATAAGGTTCCAACTGTAACATTAACTTGGCTATCCTAGACATCCTGTATATATTTCTGTTACTATAGTAATAGAAACTATCAAACTAAACATTTTGCTACAGGAAAGAAAGACTGAAGATAAACAGAATCCACAGGATCAAAATATCAGATGCCACTGAGTTTTACTCTTCTAGTTTGTACAGCAGCAATACGTGGTTGAACAGATAAATCAGCAAATTAAGATTGAGTACCTTGAGAAAACCCAGGTAAAACAAATTTAGGCTAGATGTTGGGAAGAAATTCTTTACTCAAAAGGTGGTAAGGCACTGGAACAGGTTGCCCAGAAAAACTGTGGATGCCCCATCCCTGGACGTATTCGAGGCCAGGTTGGATGGGGCCCTGGGCAGCTTGGTCTGGTGGGTGGGCATTAGAACTGAATGACTTTGAAGGTCCCTTCCAAACAAAGCCATTCTATGATTCTAAAGCAGACATCTCTCTCCAAGTGAAGCGAGCTACAAAATACAACAGGATTTCAGACATACTTTGACACTAATTTTTTCTAGGGAGAGAAGGCTGCATAATTTTTTTTGTCTTTATCTATTCTGCTTGGGCACAAAACTTATTGACTTCCGTAAAGTCAACAAAAACAAATTTGTTTTAGTATTATCAGCAAAAGGCTACAAGAACCCACTTAAAATATCTTTCAGACAAAGGTAAGAATTGAAGGTGTGGATAAGAAATTTGAACTCTTCCCCGCTTGCTCCATAAAGCTTTGTTTATGTTACTGCAGTTAAGATAGCATGCTTGTTGATACGATACCATCTGTAACAAAGATCATCTAACTTTGGAACTTGTTCCAGTTCCAGACTCCTCTTTCCCTGTCCCCAAGCCATGACACCAAATGGCAACAAAACAAGCTTTAGTTTTGCCAGACACAGCTGTTCATAGGCAGATGCAAACCCTTACAACCCGTTCAAATTAAATGTGTCCACCATCAAAGCAGCAGAGAGCTATAGGACCAAACATTGCTATGATTCTATAACACAGAACAGTTATTAATGCATTTGCAAGTGCCATGCTAGTCACAACTACATAGCTTTCAGCCCACAGATGCGTCAGTAGACTTCTGCACAGACATATCCACATATTGAAATATAAATTTAAACATGGAATAATCTAATAAAAATCAGACTGTATTTACGAGGCAAGTTAGTTTGATGTCTTGGTGACGATATTTTTACAGGCTTTGGATTATGGATAAAAACACTAACGCCCATAGAAAACTTCTGCATATGCTATCATGATACATTTTACATTGAACAGAAAATGAAAATACTAAAAATGCCTTATTACCTTTGCTGCAGCTATAGTATGCTCAGGTTTAATTATTTTACTTTTGTTCTCAAAAGCATTTGTTCTGGCTTCTTCTGCTAGCCGATGCAGAAACAGTAAGAAGCTCAAATGAACCTTTAAAAGAGGGAAAAAAAAGAATCAGGAAGGATTTGAAATTCTCATGCACAGTTTGTTTTGTTAGAGGTTCATTGTTTGAGACAGAGACTGCTTCCAAATTCCTGAAGGGTGTTCTCAGAAAAACAAAGTATCACTCTGTTCAAGTCTTTATGAAATCCCTTAATACAAGACTCTTGCTAAATCGTAACAAGTGCTTTAGAATAGATCATAGAGAAACATCTAACAGAAATAAAACTTGGTTTACATTAGCAGGGTGTTTTTTGTTTTTTTTTTTTTTTTTTGTGGTAATAAATTGTAAACAAAAGTATCAAGCAGAGAATGAGGAACCTTTCTGCTTACTAGTAGAACTAATCAGCTTCCAGTGACTAAACCAGCCAGACCGTTAATGAACGGCAAAATCCATCCCTACCTCACCACCAAATGGACCGTAGACAAGTTCAAGGACTTCTGCCCTTTACCAGCACAAAGCAGCGCTGACATGAATTTCTCTAGCACAAGTAATTCTCCACTGTCAGGAGGTTCCATCCATTACTTCCCAGCTCATCACTCACTTTCACTTAACCTTGCTACACGAAAATAACCGGTAGGACAATATTCCGGTTCAATACATAAGTCTGCTCTCTGTTTAGTAGCAGAATTTCAGCAGCCCAAAACCTGCCGAAACTCGTTACTAAAAATTGCCGTCTAAAAACACTCTTGTGCAGCCTATAATACAGACCCCTAGCATTATACATTCCTAACACAAAGCATTTTAATAGTCCAACCTTGAAAACTGGAAACTAAACCTATTGTAAATTAAACCTCCAAACAACATTAACTTTGTTATGTACAACACACAAAACACTCCTTCAGTCAAGAGCTCAAAAACTCAATAGACACATGACAAGTATTTATATGAATTAAGTGACATACTTGTTCTGCCATCATCTCTTTCTAGGCTTTGTAGACCAGATAACAAGGAAAGTTACAATTAGGAATTTACAGAAAAGTTTCACAGTGTGTTCTGAGCAGAAAACCTGTTAGAAGACAGGCATTTTAGTATTCATATGAAAATTCAACTTTTTAAATCTGCTGAACCAAAACAATGTCATTTTGCAGTAGATACATTCATATTTTTGCATTTTAAAGCATCTACTACACAAAGCAGATGTCCTTGCATGTTTGCTTAGCAAAATATCAAAGCTAGCTTTAACCTATCCGTGAGTTCCTCACGCAGAAGTTACCTCCAAAAAAAAAAAAAAAAAAAAAAAAAACAGCAGTGACACTAAGTGCTAATCATTATAATTCTCATTATTAGCCTCATTGACATAGAGGTTAGATTCCTAGAAACAACGTGGGGGAGCAGGGGGAACAGAAGTATGGAAAGCTGGAAAGCTTATTTCCTCATGCTGAGACACCTAAATGCAAAATTGTCAAATTTAAAAAAGCACTTTCTCATAGACTCATTACACCTATATCTTCAAAGTGAATTACTCTGTGCTGGAATGTTTCCCAAAACTCATCTTGACTTAGAAAAAAATAATAATCCCATAAGTAAAATCAGAAGATTCTACAGTAGAGCACACACGTTAATAAATACTCTAGGTTACTCAAGGTTTATATGTCTCTGTTTTAGGAAATGGAGAAAGGCTAATGAAAAGCAGAACACTGGAATACCATCAAGGTGACAGCTACCAACAAGCGCCTATGTGCTACCACACCTGTTTGAAGCTGTGGCTTTACTACATATTACAACACTGTTCCTCAGCATAATACTTCAAAATTTTTGAAGTACACATGCTGTTGCATAAGATTTTTTTTTTTTAATGTTTATTTCCCACAAAAGAAGGGTCTGAAAAACTCATAACATTGCTTGCAGACTGATTTCCACACACCCTTTTGACAGGACCGATCAATGAACAGTAGAGGCAAGCTCTCTCATTTTGTTTTGCTGATATAACTTAAGAACAGCTTATTAGATAATATTTTGCCTTCAATACTCATTAGATTCTGCAACCATAACAAAGACAAAAGTTATTCAATGCAGTACTTCAAGCTTTTTCTGTAACGTGAATATAAACCGGCATTTGGAGCATAAAACAAGCAGCTGAGTTCCTGGTTTTCTTTTACAATTCCAAGCTAGCACAAAGTTTGCACAGCCTATCTCACATAATTGGGTAGGAGTAGGTAACATTTGAACGTCAGAACTGAGATCTGATTTTCAAAAAAAGGAAATAATTGATTTCTAAACATGGGACGCTATTCCTCTCTCTTCAAATGTAGTCATATTCCCTCAATAAAACAGCTTCTTCAGAAATTTGTTAGCTATACTGAGCACAGAAAAAGATGTTAACACTTAGAAAACAAGTTCTGACAAAGTTTAAAAGTTCAAAAAATGATCTCAAAGGCGGAAGAGACTCGATTCGGACATTTAACAAAAATGTTTGCATTCTTATGATTGTTCCTACCAAGTTTGAAATGAACGTCATGAAAAAATGAAATGTCATTGAAGATGACATTGTTTTACTGAAGAAAAATAGTCACTGAAGAGTCAGGAAAAAGGAAGAAAATACTCATGACATGATCGATTGTGTCGGCAGACCTCCTCACTAGGCTGGCTTTGTACCACAATAGGTTCAAACCAAAGCTGGGATCATTCAGGAAAATAGCCTTGGAAACACAATAGCCAAGTTCCTCATTTCCCTGCAGAAGACACAAACAGCCCGCTGAAAACACATCTAGCTGAGTCCTGTTAAAACAACTAGCCTATGTAGTATGCAGTCAGATCAGTCTTACAAAATTTGTAGGGAATAACAGAGAAGCTTAAAACCCCACGCTCAAAACTTATTACTTCTCAAACTACAAGACCTAAACATTTTTATTAAATATATATATCAACACTTATATTGCTTATTTATTCATAGGAAAAAAAAAAGAACAAAATAGCTGTTAGCCACATGCCTGGCAGGCAATCACGCACAGCGAGTGCCCCTGAGCATTCCTGCTCAGAACAACACGAAAGAGGCAAGCCTCCTAATGTTAAAGGCCACTTCATTTGACATCACCGGAAGAGATGCTCTGAACTTCCACCACACGACAAAAATTTGTTCTAATCTCATTCTGTGTGTTGGACAGAGTACTTGCACAGCCATATTTTAAGCCAGGTCAGACTGTTGCTGTTCATTAGCTTTAGTCAATTGGATTTACTGATTGCCTACGGTGCCCACAGAACACTACTGCCTGGATGAGGCAGAGATAAGAACCAGTGGCCAAGATTTGCAGGGATGCCCACTCACCACCTTTCAGATTGCCACACTTCCTCGAAGCCAAGGAAACACATGACCATGGAAACACAGACCAAGTGTTAGGAATGACTATCAATTTATTACAGATTGTGCAAGTTTGTTTAGTTCCTACTGCATATTCCCACTGAATAAGCTTTGAACAGTTCTGAGCATTAGAGCGAGGACAGGTCCTTAGTCCACACAACACTCCACAGATAGCAACAGCAGTAGGAAAAGATCAATTTTTTTTTTAATTAGAAAAATATATACTGCTTACATTCAAATGTAAATGCCGTCATGCAATTGTCATATTAATCTCATTATATGAATTTACTTTTTATCTGGTATATTTGCTTTTAACTTCACATACCCAGCCACCAATCTTCAAGATGCTGCAAGACAACTTCTATACACATAAAATAGGTAGTTCGAATTAGCCATAATCCAAATCATACAAAGACACACTACGCATTACTGCCATGAGAATCATACACGTCTAAAAAAACATGTTACAGTCAAAAGTTAAGTCAATTAATTCACTTCAGAAAATATTTTGATGCACAGATCCTGTTTTCCCTGTGGCTACCACAAGCTCTCTGGAAGTCAGGTTCCCATGCTACAGCTAACCATTTTTCCGGCAACACAAACCCTTCTGTGACAAATCTGTTCCTGCAGGTCAGACAGCGTTGGCCTCCATTTCTCCAGGTTGTTCCATAAGGCTCTGTTACCCCTACACCTTCCTGGCAGGTACTTTTAACCCACGGATAGGATCCCAATGCTCATTCTCCTCAATGGACTGCTAAAAAGGCATTCCATTCCTTAGCTCTATACTGAGATTACTTCCAGAAAAACACTGATTCAAGGTGCACAGCCAACCTAGCAAAGTTGTCAATCACAGCTCTGTTGAGTGCTACCTGTACNCGCCGCCGTTCGAATCCGCCGCGCTGGCGCAGGCGCGCCGCCGCCGTGACGCACTTCCCAACGGCCGCGCGCGGCGCCACGCCCGGGGCGGTGCCGCCCCGCGCCGCTGAACCGCCGCTCGAGGGTTTCCATGGTAACCGCGCGGGAGCAGAGGCCCGGAGGCGCTTCTGCCCTGAACAAGAGCACCGNTCATTCTGTGTGTTGGACAGAGTACTTGCACAGCCATATTTTAAGCCAGGTCAGACTGTTGCTGTTCATTAGCTTTAGTCAATTGGATTTACTGATTGCCTACGGTGCCCACAGAACACTACTGCCTGGATGAGGCAGAGATAAGAACCAGTGGCCAAGATTTGCAGGGATGCCCACTCACCACCTTTCAGATTGGCACACTTCCTCGAAGCCAAGGAAACACATGACCATGGAAACACAGACCAAGTGTTAGGAATGACTATCAATTTATTACAGATTGTGCAAGTTTGTTTAGTTCCTACTGCATATTCCCACTGAATAAGCTTTGAACAGTTCTGAGCATTAGAGCGAGGACAGGTCCTTAGTCCACACAACACTCCACAGATAGCAACAGCAGTAGGAAAAGATCAATTTTTTTTTTAATTAGAAAAATATATACTGCTTACATTCAAATGTAAATGCCGTCATGCAATTGTCATATTAATCTCATTATATGAATTTACTTTTTATCTGGTATATTTGCTTTTAACTTCACATACCCAGCCACCAATCTTCAAGATGCTGCAAGACAACTTCTATACACATAAAATAGGTAGTTCGAATTAGCCATAATCCAAATCATACAAAGACACACTACGCATTACTGCCATGAGAATCATACACGTCTAAAAAAACATGTTACAGTCAAAAGTTAAGTCAATTAATTCACTTCAGAAAATATTTTGATGCACAGATCCTGTTTTCCCTGTGGCTACCACAAGCTCTCTGGAAGTCAGGTTCCCATGCTACAGCTAACCATTTTTCCGGCAACACAAACCCTTCTGTGACAAATCTGTTCCTGCAGGTCAGACAGCGTTGGCCTCCATTTCTCCAGGTTGTTCCATAAGGCTCTGTTACCCCTACACCTTCCTGGCAGGTACTTTTAACCCACGGATAGGATCCCAATGCTCATTCTCCTCAATGGACTGCTAAAAAGGCATTCCATTCCTTAGCTCTATACTGAGATTACTTCCAGAAAAACACTGATTCAAGGTGCACAGCCAACCTAGCAAAGTTGTCAATCACAGCTCTGTTGAGTGCTACCTGTACACCAAAACCACGCTACAAAAACAGACTGCTCTATGTTAAGGCCACTTAATGCAGACTCCTATTTCTCAATCCATCTGCATCAAACTCTCTGTGCACAGCGGCGTGTCCCTGTGGAGCGACACAATGCTCAGGCATGAGCCTGTCCCGGGGCCGCACGCTCACCCTCAGGGGAAAAGCCACAACGCAGCAACCACCAGCAGAGCAGAGAGCTGCATGGCTCCTTCCCAGCTGGGTCCCTGGGCTGACCACCTATCTGTCTTTCCACAAAATCCGGCTCCTCCCTGCCTGTAGGACACTGCATGAACGCCGTTAATAACAACCTGCCACCCCACTATTCCCACCAGCTCCAGCCGGTCCCAGCGCACACAGCCCACCAGCCCGGGTCACGCAGGGGATTAAGCGCCTCGGGACCGCCTTCCCCCGCCCCCGGGCAGCGGGACTCGAACCGGTGCCCGCTCGGCCCGGGGAGAGCAGGCCGGGGGCTGCCCCGCTCCTCACCAGCAGGTCGGTGTTCGCCGCCAGGCGCAAGTGAGGCTTGTGCTTCTTTATTATCTTCCGCAGAGTGCCGCGGGGCGCCGTGCGCCTCATCCTCCCCCTCCTCCTCTTCCTCCTCCCGCCCGCCGCCGTTCGAATCCGCCGCGCTGGCGCAGGCGCGCCGCCGCCGTGACGCACTTCCCAACGGCCGCGCGCGGCGCCACGCCCGGGGCGGGGCCGCCCCGCGCCGCTGAACCGCCGCTCGAGTGTTTCCATGGTAACCGCGCGGGAGCAGAGGCCCGGAGGCGCTTCTGCCCTGAACAAGAGCACCGGGCCGGGCTGAGCCGAGCCGAGGTGCGGCGGGGGAAACAGGCGCCGTGCTGCCTGCGCTGCGGCTCTGCCCCGCTGCCGCTCTGCCCCTTCCCCGGCCCCAGCCCAGCCCCGCCGCTCCGAGCCCAGCCACCGGCAGGCGCGGGCTGCCGGGTCCCGAGCCCGGTAGATGCCGGCTTGCAGGCCTCAGTCCCGTGCTGGAGGCCGAACGGGAAGTGCGGGGGGTGAGAGGAGCTCCCCGACCCCCGTGCTGGAGGAATCGCACCGGTCAGGCAGGCACTGCGGAGGTAGTGTCCCACGCAGGCAACTGTAGTGCAAATCACTTCCCTTGTAAGCTAACGGAGACCTCACTTACTGAGGTTTTAGCACATTACTGAAATCTCCACAGAGGCCTTTTTAATCAGCAAGAAAGAAAATGAACATGGCAGTCTCCTGGTCCCCTTTGCCTGACCTGCAGACCCAGCCACTGCCATACGCAGGGGCTCCCCAACAAGGAGGGGCCGTGCCACCCCCCCGCAGGCACCAGCACCTGCACTCCTCACTGAGCCCTGGGTGCACACCCCTGCGTTTTAGGCAAACGCTTCTCAAGCGTGATGGGATTTACTTGCTGCAGAAGTGGAGGGAAGTGTACGACACATTCCCTCCACCCTGCTGGGGGACATGATGCCACAGGGCCCGTCCCTGGAGGCCTTCAAGGCCAGGTTGAATGGAGCCCTGGGCAGCCTGACCTAGGACCAGATCTGGAGGTTGGTGGCCCTGCCTGCCGCAGGGTGGTTGGCACTTGATGATCCTTGGGATCCCTACCAACCCAGGCTGTTCTATGATTCTGTGGTGATTCTGGTTGTGTAGGCTGCAGGTCCAGAGGTCAAATTAGCATGGTAAGCCTGCACTGAAGTGACCCCGGAGAGGTAGTCGTGCTCTGCGCATACATCTGGGTGAAACAGTGTACCTAAATCTAAGTCACACCCTGAAACACACTCCTTCTCCAAGCAGCCACCGCTTTAAAGTGTCACCCCGCTCCAGCATCCGTCCCCATGCGTCTCTTGCAGCTGACGGATGCTGCTGACTGAGCTACAGGTTTCCCCACAGAGGGGCCCCTGTAGCTTGGCATTCTCAGTGTATTTGGACTCTGTGTACTTAGTTGGAGAAAGGGTCAGGATTTCATACTGAGGTATGGAGTTTTTCAGCATATTTATTAGTTTTTTGTTTTCTTTGGCCTACGGGATGTTTGCAAATTTAAACATAAAGTCAATAAGATAAACATATTGCCTTTATTTTAATATATTCAAAATTATCAGCACCTAGATACGAGTTGGTTTTGTTAAAGCATATTATTAGATCTGTATGATTTGGTATTTTAGTTAATTTTGCACAAAATGTGGTCCAAATAGAAGTACGATATCTGACAGCAGGAGAGAATTTAAGATTTGCCAGTTCTTCATACTCTGTTGGGTATTTGAAAGTCATGCTTTGTTCTTTCAGCTCTGACTGTCACTGGTCATTAATCATCAACAACGACGCAGATCCTAAAATCAGGGTCTAATATTTTTTGCTGTAAATGGATAAGCGCACTAAAACAGCTTGTTTTTTCCTTTCTTTCTTTTCTGCTGTTTAATAATAATCACAGTTACTGGCTCAGCAACACTGACAGAAGTAAACATTTGTTTTGCCACTTAACTAAGTGCATATGACTCGGGAACTACATAGGGCGTACACTGTAATACATGCAGTCTACACATAGAAACTTGCGTTGGGATCGACAATAATTCAGCATGTCAACAGATTCAGATTTACAGCTGGGATAAATCAGTAGTTCTCTAGACCTTATTGAGCTGAGAATTGGGCCTTGCATTCTCGTACGTTCAGTAGGAAACTGGTGTGGGCAATCGTTTTACAAACTGCATGAGTTGCAAAACAACTCCATTGTAAATCTACAGCTATCAAAATATCTCATGCAAATGTGAAACTCTGAAGTGACCTGCATAAAAGGGCACTAAGATTCAACACTCGTAACTACCTCTCTAGTCATGTGTTTGCTATACGGACAGTGTTCATGGAATAACAAAATCTACTATTAAATCTCATGCTATTAGACTTTTGTTGGTTCTGACTTCTGACGGTTTTATATTTCTAATGGTAAATTCTCTGGTTTCAGCTTTAGAAAATAGTAACTTAAAGTGCTGCCGCAAATGTATTTATGTACCAAATTTGCTTTCTTCTTATGTTTTGAAAAATTTATGACATTAATTATTGCAAGCAATTGAGAACAAAGAGATCCAATGTAACAGTGATAAATTATTGGTTCTGATCTACTGAATGAACATGAACTGCAGTAGCTAAAACTGCTTCTTCAATATGTATTTTCATTTATTCCCTTTATCCACAAATATTTTTGTAAATATGTTTTTTGAATAAATAAATACAGGAAAATTGTAGTACAAGAAGACATTATAGTGCTGTACATTATGCATTCCAATGGACGAAGTGATTTTACAAATTAAATTCCATAAAAATCACAGTGTTCAAATTATTTGATTTGTATTAACATGTGGGTTAATAACTACATTACAGTGAATCATAGAACAACCTAAACTCACATTATGTTCTGATTTTGCACAGCTGTTTTCCTTTTTAATCTCTCTGATAGAATCTTTCATGTTCTGATGTAATGCTACTATCAAGTACAATATAAATAGCTAAAAAAATATGCAAAGTATATTTTAAACACATTCTTGAAAAGTTGAAACTGATAATTTTGTCATGCTCTTACAGCGTTTTTATAAAAGATGATTCTGTGCAATACAGACACATTTGCTAGTTCAAAAATATAGTAGTTTTGCAGTCATTTTCTACACACAGCTACATTGTTTTCAAGTAATATTTCAACAATGTTAAGGATTTCAACTTTTTAAAAGTTGTGATTTTTAAACATATAGTAGTACATTTTGTGAGCTGAATGTGTTTTGTGGCTTCAGCTGCAGCACAGGATCTCCCCTGTTTTCCAGGTATATTTAACTGTGTTTTATAACTAAATACACCATCTAATACTGATGATGAGATTAGGAAAATTTAGCAGTTAAAATTCCACCATCCAGCTCCAACTTCTTCAAGTAAACAAACAGCCTTTGCAGTGTTTGATTCAAGGCAATTTCGGTAACGTAGTTTTGTCAGTTTTGCTTCCAGATTGTGTGCATTTCTTGAAAGCAGCTCAATACATGCTAAGAAGAGGCCTGGCTTGGGTTCTTCACTACTGAACTGCAAAGCAGTAAGCATTTTATTCTCTGTTTCTGTAATGCAACAGATGATTTTAGAGACTAATTCTACCCACTCCTCTTAACACACGGTAAATGGAAGCAAGTGTAATATTTGGAAATTAAATTGAAAAGCAGTTTCCTTTCTGTTGTGAAGCTTTTAGAAGCCCATCTCAACTTAAGTAGGTTCTCCCAACCTGCCCATTGTACCTATTAGCTTAATTATTTTGTTTCTGGATTCTGACATTGTCTTCAGTCAGGTTCTTCATCAGCTCTTCATCAATTTGTTATTTAAGTCCCAAAGAATACTGAAGAGCTCTGTTTTACGTGTGTGATACCTTGAAATTAATGATCACATTTTATAGATTCTTGCTAAACCAAAGGTCCCTTGGTCTTTTCTCTACTCAGATAGCATCTGTTAAATATTTTCTGGTGCTAATCCAGTTTCAGTGGCTGATGAAAGACTGTGTAACGTATCCTTGGATAAGAATGTCAAAGCCTAAAATCTTTGATGTGTTCTTCAGTGATGAAAAGATATCTCTAAAACAGAACATAACAATTCAGCAAAAGTAAACTCTTCTGTAATGTAGTTGATAGGCTTGATCAGGGTGGTTGGAGGTACACAGACTGACTCTCCTGTTACATCTGTATATTCTTTCTTTTGAATGTAGGATGATTCAGGTGTGGTTGAAATCTTCTGTAGAGAAACAGAAAAAGAGAAAATACGAAGGAGTAAATCGTATGTTTTCCTCTCTTACGTGGAACTTAAGCAGATCTCCTGCTTGAAGAAGAAGGAGGAAATGGCAATTTTGACAAAAAATATTTCTCTTGGCAGTCACTATTAATAATATGGCAATAATTCCATTGCAATGGTAAATATTAGCAGCTCAAAGAGAAAGACAGCTATAGGATAAATTATTTTTAAAATGACTTTTTATTTTGCTCTATTTCTGTATGTTTTCAGGCCCAGTGTTGAACAGTGAAAGATCAGAAAGGCACATTGCTGTAAATTATATTTGAAATTCACACTGTGTGCTGATGTTAGAATTTATAGTTTAAGCTTCAGTTTTTCAGGATATACTCTATATCAGATCTCCTAAGGCTGTGTTGAGCTTGCCTAATGTCAGTTGACTTCTGCATAGGCAAAAGACAGTCCATCAGCCTGTTGTTGTAGTTGGGACTGCATTCATAAAAAAATAAAATAAAATAAAGGCATATAAATCACAGCTCAGTAGTCACTCACTTTCAGAGATATTACTCACACACTTGCCATCAAAAAATGTGCATCACTTACACTTTTTGAAGTAAGTTAATGCAGGACCACATTGATACATGTATATGTATACTGCACAACGATGCTTATTTCCATTTAATTCTGTAAGAGAAAATTGTTTACTTGGGATTTTTTCCAATGGAATTCATAAAGTTGAGTGAATAATATCAAAAATTATTTCTTCAGATAGCTACTTTGACTGCATTCCTGTGACGTTTGTTCTGACACTTTTAGATTATTTACATTTTGCTGTCATATCTATCACCCATTTCATGCCAGTCATATGTTCCTCACCAAATTCCAGAAGGAAGAATATGATCATCTTCAAATGTTGTGCTTTCCAAGGCTGCACACAAGCCAGAGGTATCTTCAGGCACCTCTCGTCTGATCAGCTAATTCAGACCTGCTAAGAAAAAGAACACTTTCTGTGAGAAACTTTCACTTTCTGCCCTCCAAAATAAGTGTTTTATGCACAGGTACTATAAACAGAGAAGGCGAGCACAAAACTTAATGACATACCCTGGGCTCTTACTTTACTGAAAGCAGATCCAGTTAATGTAACATGATTCATAGTAATGGCTATCAATATAGAACTCAAAGAAAGATTAATATATGAATACATATTATTCAACTGCCAGCTTTTTAGTGATATTTATCAGGAAGGGTAGATCAGAGATGTTCACCACGAGGAGGCCTGAGTTTCTTCTTCACTTTGTTTTTCTCATGAAGGGAAACTACATCTTTTAGCCTGACTTGAAGATATGTTAACATTCACTTCCCACAAGGACTGTGTTTTTGTCCATTGGCTTTCTTTGCAGTCAGAAAGAAACCCCTTGAAATCTGATATGCAGCAGCTTTTTTGTACCTTTTTCTTGATTTCCTTCAGGGTGTGTACTCTCTCAAATGCAGAATGATATGCTACAGAAAGGCATGCTTAGCTATGCATCTTTCCATCAATTATCTATCCTTCAGTGTAGAGGAAAATGAGTGATCCCAATTTGAGATGTCAATCCCTGCACCGAAAAAAGAAAAAAAGCTCCTAGCTGGTGTTTCTAATTGCCACTCATCCTCTTCCCCTAAATCCCAGAGTAATGCAGGAACAGGTCATGAGGCCACTGAAATGAAAAATGCCCATTTCTTGCTTGGTACTGCATGCATGTCCTGTGAATGCCCTAACACAAAGGTAAATGCATGCCTGTTTACTAACATTAAAGCCAGCTGGCAACTAATCACAAAGTTTATCAGGTCAAAAACATAAATTTAAATATTTTTTTTAATCAACAAAAAGTAGGTGATAACCAGTAGGATGCCTGCCTACCAGCTGATTTGCCCCAATGCCCCTGATGATGGATTACAGCAAACAAAATTAAAAGAGGACCAATAGAGTGACAGGTCAGTTAGATTTCAAATGAGGTGAGCTAATTATTTAAATCCTACTTTGTGTGCCAGAAGCTGAGTTACAGCATTATCATTATATGTGAACATAAGGAAAGAAGAATGGCAACTATAGTGAAGCAAAAGCTTGAGTATTGATTTCCAGATGCGTGGAATACCTTTATAATACAGTAGGAGGGGTCATTAGTGCACAAAATAGCCATGTACTATGCAGTCAGTGAGAGGGGGAGGGAAATAAATATTGGTTTTTTTTTCTATCTTTTACCATCATTGACAATAAAGGAGTTTAAAAAAGAGTGTTTCAAAGTATGAATAATTCAGAGTAGATTGTAATCTGAATATGTGTTTTCCATGCAGATTTTCAGAATTGAGGTTTTGTTTACTGCTGAAAGGAACATACAGTCACCTGAGAATGAAGCCATATAATTTACACAAAACAGTTTACCACAAAAGGTTCATCAATCAATGATCTACCTTCTTTAACAAGCAGACATAAAATCATTGGGCTTCTAAATTATGTTAGTAAATTTATGATCAAATGTGAGCTATCAAGGGTGGAATAGATAGAGTTCAACTATTTATTTTTCTAGGGAAATAAGGGATTGAAAAATTTATTGTCAGTATTGGAATACTAAAGAATAAACTCCCCGGAGAATGACAGAATTACTATTTAGTTTCCTTTGTTACAGAAACACTTGTATTCCTTGTGAGTACACAGAAATTTTCCTGAATAGGACTCTATGCCATGCCCTTTTCAAATTTGCAAACACATTTCTAAACAACAAGAAGCAAAAAATATAGTCCCCCTCCAAACTATTCCAGATTAATCAGTTGTTTTCCAAAGTATCTAAATGAAAAAGAAAAATTTTGAAAATTTTCTGCTGCTATAAGCATAATAGAGGAAGGGAAAATACATCATCGGAGAATATGGTGAAGTATAGGAATTACTAAATCATTTTTTCTTTCAGCTAGTTAACTGCAAGATTTATTCTTGGGAATGCAGTGGTTTTATTTTTTAAAATATCCTGCTGTATAGTGTATAGAAAGAGGTTTCAAACATTATCCATTGATCTAAAAATTCTTTTCTTAGTGTAGAATCATTTTGTCTTGTGAGGATAATAACATTTGCAGATTCAAATTTGATTAAATGGAAGTGGTAATTTTCAGAGTGAAAGATAGCGTATATACTACATGAATGTAAAACAACACCAGTAAGTATTGCCTAAATAAATGTAACTGACCACAATTTTGTAAATAATCAACTACTGACACAATCTTTTTCTTTTCCTACAGAACAAGCATTCTTTCCTCAAACAGTGCTCGACACAAACAGTGAGGGTGTAATGCTTCAGGTTAATAAAACTAAAAGACAGCAGCTGTAGCTGCTGCCTTGCACAGAAGCAAGATACTGCTCCCTGCTGAACGAAACTGTGTCTGTGGAGAAGCCATATCGAGTTTTCTTCATCTGCTCTGAACTGCTGCATAAGCGTGTTGTTACAGCAGAAATGTACATTGAAGCACAGTGGGCTCTCTACCTGAGTTTACACAGTGTAACAGCTACCACAGAGCTGAGAAAAAGTCCATTTCAAGCTGAAATTTGCGTTTCTTGCATCATCACAGATACAATTATAACAAAGCTAATGCACACAATGAATCATAACACAAATGCAAGATTTTTTGAAAGAAGGTACTGTAAAGTTAGCTGACACTCTTGGAAAACAAGTCAGCTCTAACTCTCACCTTTATCCCGTGTACTGCAGATAAGCATTTTGTATTCAGACTACCTAGCATGAATGTTGGAAAAGGTTATGCTTGATTTTTCGAAGTACAGTGAAGTTTTTTGTAGTTAGTAAGATTGCTGTGATGTTTCTCAATCAACGTCATTACCTTCACTTGGGTGTGGGCTCTGGCTCCTTGCTCTCACCAGTGAGGCTCCAGCTCCCAGGTGTACCATGCAACAGTTAGTTCCCTTACGTCCTGTGGAGGATGCAGGTAGCCTGCTTGCTATTAGTTGCCATCCTGATGGATGGCACTTTGCCACTGTACTAACTAACCACTGAACGCTGCCACTTAACAACACAGGAGAAAACATGACATTGCTGTTTGGAGTCAGCTGCCATAAAAATGTAGTGTGCTACTCCAGAGTTTTTTAGGGATAATACACTGATATTGAATACTGTCCTACTTTGAATAGGGAATAACAATATGCTTATGCTTGACATTAGGATTTTTTTTTTTCTCGGCATATTTTTGGATTAAAGATATGTGCTGTTTTGAAAGATGGGTTTGTTTCTGTCCAGGATTCTTCCTACTTTTTCTGATGATGCAGTGATATCACTAGGTCTGTGTCTCTGCTCTTAAGTGGAAAGTGTCCTGAAAGAGAGCCATTGAGAAAAAGAGAAAAAAAATAAGAGTTGTACAAGAGTATGGGAAGCTGGGACTAGATGCTATTGTTTTGGAGGTTTTCTAATGTAAATGCCATTCAGTTGAAGGCCCATACTCATTGATATGTTCAGCTGTTTTGCACTGCTTCAAGTAAGCAAAACAGCTGTAAACCTAGTATAACTCCCCAGTTAAGCTGAATTTATGGCATCTTTACAGTACCAGTGCAGAACGAGGCAGCTGGAAACAAATAATTCTGATCATAGCAATCCCTTTTTGGGGTTTTGTTTGGCATTCTTTAGTCAGCAAAACTTTGCCAGTTTGCCTAAGATTAAATTTAGAGGCCTCTCAGAGGCCTCTGAAGATTAAACATAATTGTGCCATAGAACACATGTTCATAAATGCATAGACTTTAGATGTTTCACTGTAACATATTTCAAGCAGATTAATCTAATTTGGTAGCCTAGTGAACTCAGAACTCTCACTAATTTCTGTAATTACCAGGATTGCATCTTCATTAATTTTGCCTCTTGCTTTTTTGTTTTTTAAAGAAGTAAATTGAAACAAGTAAAATTTTCTTTCCAAAATAATAATTACATTCTGTCACAGTTCTTGAACTTGTGAATTGTATGTGTGGGTGACAAATCTTTTACCCGTAGCTACAAGAGTCCTGAAACATGGTCCTGAAATACTTACCTTTATAAAAAGAGCCACAGACATTAGTATGTTGATGTACAATTCAACTCCTTACAACTTTCCTTTATGATTGTCAGCACAGAGGACAATTTGAAATAGCTATCACTTCTTTTTTTTGCATCTGTTCTGTGTTTATGAGTCAGCTGCCTTTAGCAGACCCAAACAGCAGAAGCTTCTTGTTCATTCAAGGTGAGACTCCCCTTTCTGGTCTCATAGGCTGGACCAGTACTAAGGAGTGTAATGTTGGGCCTAGTCGTGGGACTGAGAGCAGGTATGCCAGCTATGGCTAACCTCTCTTCTCCCTAAAAAAAAGGAGTGACCTAGTCAATCTTGACTATTGGGAACAAACACTGCTGTGAAACATCTTCTGGATCAAGTCCAGGAGCAGGCTGGCTGAGTGCTTGTTGCCTCAGGCCAGAGCTGGGCCTGGTAGTCTCATACTCAATGGCAGAGGAGTTACTGCTATTGCATGCCAGGGTTTGTGCACCTGTAGCCATGGAGTAATGCAGTAGTGATTGCATGGAAGCAGTGCATTTGTCAGGGGTCTGAAAGTCCTAAATAAGAACTTGCATGTCTAAAATTAGCAAGCTGAACTGTCCAACTCAGCAAAGAAGCTGGTCCATGCTGGGATTGTTTCTGGTTTTCATTTCGTGCTCCAATGGGCCAGGGCCAAGGTCCAGCAGATAGTTCTCTTCTGTGCTTAAGGTTTACCCTTATCACTGACCTACAATATCAACTTCTTGTGTTTTTTTTTCTTGTCCTGAATCTTGCTCTGTTTGCTACAGCAACATCATTTCACCAGGAAGAATGGGAAGTCAGTATCTACATGCCTGTCTTAGTTTCTAACAGAAGTTACTTCTCTCACAGTGTCTGGTATGAAGCTGTGTTTTTGTTCCCAGAAGAGAAACAACTGATAACACCTGGCAGTGTTGAACACAGCCAAGGACACATTTTCTTTCTCANCAGCCTAATGGCTGCAGCAGGCTTCTGGGAGGTGGGGAATGCAGTCTTCAGCCCCAAAATTTAAGGAGGAAGTGAGAACGATCCTTCTCCTGGAGCAAATGTGCTCAGTAGACAAAGGTATCATACAGAAGAAAAAGTAGAAAATAATAGTTGCCAAATGGGGATACAGTCTGGTCCACAGGTACTAAACTGTGCTTCCACCATTGATAACAGTTTTGTTGTTGTTGTTGTTTAGTTGTGGTTTGTTTTTTTTTTCATTCGTTATTATGCTGTGGTTTCCTTTAGACAGGATCAATTGTGGAACTAAATTGTTCGGTTTTTAAGCAGAACTCAGAGTCGCGCTGTCTTGACACTCAGAATTGCTTTATGTCAGTGGGCATGGACAGGATAAGAAATTTATTAAATCTTCCATGAAACAGTTTCATTTCAGAATCTGACACTGTCTAATTGTTAGAGGAAATGGGAGTGTGATAGTCTAGTAACAAAATTAAACCTTCAAGTAAATGCCTACAAGTCTGAGCATAAATTCATGGGAGAATGTGTTGTATGTATATAGCTATATATGCAAAAGATCTGAAGTCGCCTACCAGCAGGATCTGGATCCAGAGCTTTGATTTCAGTTCTCTTCCTCTGGAGACACAGTTCCATATATGAACCTGAATTTAGCAATTAAATGAGTGCTTCTGCATTCTGGGCCCAGAAGCACTTCCTCATACGAGTACAAAACTCGATTTGGAAGTTTTCTCTTTTGGAATATTTGATCCCAAAGTTCCAGTTCTAGCATTTCTCTGATAGTCTGAAGTCTGCAACATGAGTGTCCTATATTATACACAGAAAATATATATACATGCACATCCTCACAGGGGATATGAATTTCTGTGTGTATAACCAGATAAGTAGTGTGGTTTTATGCAGCATTACCTTTATCCTGGCATATCATAAATCTGTAGTACCACGTACATGCACTAGTATCACAAGTACTATGCACAAATACATGACATCTAATGTGGTATCTCAGAGACGGGGATGTTTCGGGTGATGCAGCTCTATAAGCAACGTCCTCAGAAGTTCGTGAGATATTAGTTCAATAAGTTTAGCATGCATTCCTGTCTTGCATTTCTTGTCAATAAAATTCATGTTTGAACTAAACCAAATCTTTCCTGTTACTCAAATAAAAGCTACAGTCCACAAAAGAGTGAGAATCTTTTCTGAATTTTGTAGTATTGGTTGCAACCTCAGCATCTATTGTCTTTGTAAATCCATATCTTCTCTGTGTAATACATTAAGTAAATACAGCTTGTCTTTTACAAGGTATCTCCTTCCACTGACTATCAAATGAAGCACAACAAAAATGTTTAAAAAGGACTCTCAATAGCTGTATGAGTAGTTGTCCACTTATTCCAGAGATCCGTAAAATGTTTGGCAAGAAAAGCATGGACTGAGTACAAGTACTCATTCACATGTCAAAGCCAAAATTGAAAACATAGTTCAGTGGAGTGCAAGGACAAGAGTGCCGGAAAGGCATTGTTGTAAATACGTGCTACAAAATTGTACCACTCTCCACCTTCTCTGTTGCTTTCATGTACAGCCCAGCTACATTTCTGTAAAACAACGTGCCTGAACGCAACTCAGGAATGCAAATGTCTTCTGCTAACAGATGCAGAGCCAAACACCAACCTCTGTATCAACTGCAGCTATGAAGAAAAACCATGTTTTCCCACCACCCAGAGTGTCTAAAAGATTGATTTGTAGTGTGAAGGCGTTTTAAAAATGATTTTGACCACACTGAATTTTGCAGACTTAAAAAAAATAAATAAATATTGGTGGAGTTGAAGCTCTCTGAAGTTTTAAGTGAATGCTATACCTTATCAGCCAAAAATAGGCGATTATTTCAAAACCAAAATGTGTGAAGTTCTGTAAATTTAAGTCACTGCCTGATCCTTAGGTGCCCACACCTTCAGAAGAAGCAGTATGAGGACCCCAGGGTAATAAGCTCAGCTGTTAAGACCATATCACTTGTTAAGAACACATGAAAAGTGTCCTTCATATGGCTATTGGCACAATGCATACGAAAGTGTCTTCTTCAAATGGAAGAAGAAATCAGACACAATAATCCACTGGATTTTTCACAGCAATTAAAGATATGGTCGTGAAAAACAGTGCCTTGATATGGGCCAGGCAATAAGAAAAATGTGCTTACACCTGGACGGCTTTTTACATTGATACTGAGTCACTTGCAGTGGAAGACCCAGGGATATGGAACAAGGAAGGTGAGTCTCTAGGGGTGAGACCTTATTTGGAATTTGTAGCATTTATTATTATTTAGTTCTTGAGTTTGTATGTTTGTGAGAGAGACAGATACACTGTGATAATGCAACTTTTTAGCTGAAAAAATGAAGGAATGTGTAACTGAGACAACACTACATTGAGATAGGTTACTTCTGATCTGCATTTATGTTAAAAAAAAAAAGAAAAGAAAACAGAAAACAGAACATCACCTGAATGATTCTTAATACTTTCTGAGATAAGCAGAATCAAAGGTGCTTCAACCCTTTTTTAAAAATCTAGTTCTTTTTCTCCTCACACATACGTTGATGGCTTTAGCAGTGCTTAGCACTTATCAGACCTTCGCATCAATTATCGAGACATGACAAAGATACAGTGAAGTTGACACAGAAATCACAATCCTTACTTTGTAGATAAGGTAACCGGCTCTAAGGCAGTAAGACCAAACTGTAAAACATGTTACCCTGAATTTGAACACTTGCAGACATATTTAAGAACAAACGAGTGATGTATGTGTTCTCAGGACTGAAAACACCAGAGTATTGCTTAAGGTCTGTGGAGATAGATGCCCAAGTCTAGAAACATTGTTTAAGTTCATGTTTAGTTTCCAAACAATTGAAACATGCGTAGTAATATTGGTGGTTACAGACAAATTAAATTTGTTAATTTTTTAGAATTTTGTGTATGATACAAAGTTACCTTTTCCAATAGATTTTCTTTTTGCATCTTCTAGAAGATAAGTTACTTCTGGACTAACAAATTTCCAGACCATTTAATAATGCATGAATTTTCCTCTTGTGAAGCTAGATAGTTTTTCCATCACTTGTACTTCAGTATTTCTGAAACCAGGTGTTAATTTTCAGGGGGATAGGAGATTTCCAAACAGCTGCCAGGACTAATATAGCAGCCAGCAGTAAACGCTGAATAAGCTTAGGTACAAAATGCATACCATCTGGTTTCAGGAGTCTCTAGCCAAAAATGTGAGGCCAGTTCCTTTCATGTCCAGAAATCTTCCCTTCACTGGGAGTTGTGAAATGGATCTTACCTTTGCATTACCTTTTAATTCACAGCTCAGAGGAAGATTTGAATAATGGTCTTAAGAAAACGTTGCTTAAGTGTAAAACGGGAACCTGAAGTAATATGCTCAGTTTTCATAATACAAAAGATGAACACTATTTGACAAGCTAAGATCAAAGTCCTTGCTCAGCCTCACAGTAGTCCAGTTTTCCAAGGTGCTGTTTCTCAGTCAGTAATAGCTACCAGTGCTCAACATAGAAACAAAGTCTCCCTCAGAGTTGTCTCCCTGGGCAAGTAAGTCAGTAAGGACTTACAAAATGAAGCCCTTAGGGATTGATTTAAGACGAGGGAAGTGAGTAATTTGGTCTATCATCTTGTCTCTCAATGAGGCAATCCTTCGGGTTCCTTAGGTGTCTCGAGAGATCAACTGTTCTCCATAAAAAATAGCTTTACTGAAAAATTTGTTAAAAGAGTAATTTAAGGCCTTGTTCACAGACACAAGGACAAAGGCATGTATGTGGTTTGGGCCAATGTTGAGATACCTGAGGAGATCCAAGCAACAGAAATTCCACGGAAGAAATATGGGAAAGGACTGTTTCCTGCAGAAGTCCAAATCGTTCTGTCCCTTCTCTCTCAGGCAGTCGTAAGTAATCCGTAATGTACCTTTCTTCTCAGAGCCCTGAAGATACCAACCTATTGTCCCATTCAGAGAATCATTAATATCTCTTAGCTTTTTTATTTCTGTGTTATATATAAAAAAAATGCCTATAATAAGAAACCATGCAATTCTATTTTTCTCTTACTATCACCGCTACTTTCAACACAGTGATTAAATCATTGCTTTAACTGGATGGTTAAAGCCTTTTGAGAAGGGACTGTCATGTTACTTTATTTGGCTAGACCAGACTATAATGATTTCTCAGTCTGTAGGCACTGCCACAACACAGATTGAACATTTGCTACATTCCTGGTAACTGTGGGGTTTTCTACGCTGCAGTGTATAGATAAAGGCAAGTAAGATTTCCCTGAGCTCTGTTCAGCAAGTTAGAGTAGCTCTACTCTATGATCTAGCTGCAGGTTTAACAGAGATATATTTAAAGATGGGCATATGAATACAGGTCAGTCGAAAATAAGACATTAAAATACAGTTTTAGAAGCCTAACGTTTTTATTTGGCACCAATATCCAGAAGACTTAATGTTCTGTGGGTTTGTTCTGATTCCTTCTGTGGCTAATAGTCAAAATACTTTTGTGTACATGAGAGGCGTAATAATAAAATAAATTGATAATCCTTCTGATATGCACCTCAGTAGTGTCTGATCATAGGTTCCAGCCAGAGAGCATTCTGTGTTAACAATTATGTATAATCAGACTATTTTATTATGCACTGTGAATAATCATTTCAGCAAAGGCAGTGATTTTTCTGTGTTCAGACACTGGAACAATAGTGATAGTATAAATCCCAAGATAGCACTCAATGTGCTTTAAGAGAGAACTTCAGTTACCTTTAAAGAATTTAAAAGGCTGTGGTCCACATTTTCACTTATCTCTGAATGTCTGATAAGTTGTTGATCCACAGATAAAGGAGAGTTGTCTGCATTGCATCCACATAGCATGAAGCATCCGTAAGTAATAACTTAGGCAAATATCAGTGCACTGATAGTTTTCAAAGTGCTAACAAGATACACATCGAAATACTGGTGTATTTTGTCACTGGTAAACCAACTGCTGTGTTCCAGAACAGTTGTCTCACTCTGAAGCTGTAGGCTCCACAGGCAAAAAGTAGGACTATACCACGGACTGCAAAGCCATTGAAAGTACAGACATGCCACAAAGTTCAGCCAGATCCAGAAGGCTTTCCTGTTACTAATTTTCATCTATTTCATTATTTAATACGTTTACTAGATCTTCCTATGTGACTATTTCTGATGTTATGAAAGACACAGGGACAAAATAATACCAAAAAGCCACAGATGTTTGATTCACATTATCTGTTAGAGTTCCCAAAACTCACAAAACACTTTTAATACCAGAGAGAAAACATTTCAGTGAAAGCAAGCACACGTACAACCGGTATCCAAGAAGCAGAGGAAATTTTACTGCTCACTCTTCTTCAGTGTGTAACAGCCAGAGAGAATACACTCTGGAAATCAATTTTCTCTTACAGGAACTTGATGTGAGTAGCTGCTTGATGTGTTCAGCTTCTGTATGGACCGGGTTCAGCAAGACACTTAAAAGTGCGCCTGACGGTTCATGTGGGTATTCAGGTATGTGCTTAAGTACCTCGCTGAACCGGGGCTTATGTTATGTCATATGCATTTACAAGGTCAGGCATGCAGGCTAACAATTTTTCCATTTTTTCTAGGTAGACCGCAGATAAGTACAGTCACACTGTACACTCAGAAGCACCTGCAATTCATTTATCTGATGATGTTGCCCAGGGCAATAGAGAATACCCAAGGCAATGGAAAATGTTCTGTTGGAGAAACGTACTAATTTCCCTCCTCAGTATAGACCCTGCAGAATGCTGAGAGGATCTGCACGGGCCAAACTTCAAACATACAGGGTAACAAAGGACCATTTCATTTAAATATGCTGCCTCGTTATTCAGCAGTTGCAGCCAGTCTCATGCCCTATTGTATTAGCCATCATAGAGAAATGTGAGGTCCCTGCTCCAAGTGAATTGCATTCTTAAGAAGTATTGCATGCCAGGGATAAGTAATTGGAGAGCATACATTTGCCAGAATGAAATGCTTACCAAGTTAAATCAAAACGCAAATAATTTAGGAAGGAAAAATTAAGTGCATGACTGCTCCTTCCCTCTTTAAACACTGGCTATTAGCCCAGACATTAGCCTATCTAGCTCACAAGTGAATAAGTTGTTTGGGAAACACAATGATTCCAAGCATTAAGGGAGTATCACTGAGCAAAATTTTTCTATTACCCTGGAAGACAACATGTGATTAAGACGGCTCTCTAGTCTGCTCATCAGCCCCCTCTCTTGCTCACTTCTAAAATGGTGACACAGGAATAACAGTGCCAAGGGTACAATGTCCCTGGGTGTTCTTTGAGATCCAGTGGCTGAACAGAAAAGGAACCTTGCAGATGCTAGCTGTTGCGAGCCCCATCAGTAAGGCACAGTCTGTCTGGGAAAACTCACGCCTCCAGTTGTGAGAGTGCTGGGAACTCATACCCACTGCACATGAACCAGGTTCTTTTCCCTTTTCTACCACTACCTACATTTTCTCTGAATAAACTGGAATATCTCTCTGCACTTTAGTATCCTGGCAAAAATGCTTACAAAACTTTGATTTACTACTATCTCTGAAGAAAAGCCTGTTACAACCAAGAAGATGTACCCATCTGATCAATACATGGCAGTCAGTGCACGCAAGGCTATAACAGAACCTGAGCACATGGGGAATAAAAATAGGAAAGCATGAGAGGGAGCTGCAGAACCCAAATGACATAGAACACAATTTGAGGTTTCACTGGTTCCCCTGCTCGCTTATTTCATAATTATCTTCCTTGACGTGCTTTCAGTCAGCTGTAATTGACGAAGTAATTCTCAGTGTCTCCATTTTGCCTCAACATCTATACTTCAGTCGCTTTTTTTCTAGTGTGAATTATTTTTGGAATGACTGCTTCTACATAATTCAGCAAGGTTGAACATCAATCTTGTGAGTTGTTATTTTTCTGTTGCTGACCCCACACAGTGCTAATATGCTGATGCTGGCTTTGTGAACTGAAATGTCACCGTCCTGATTTTCATTCGAACATTCTGTGAAGTTTGATTAAGAGTGTCTGTTTGTGTTATAAGGTTGATTCACATCTTAGTGGTTTGAAAATTCTTTGCTATTTGCAAGAGACCACAGATGTATTGTCATGGATTTTAACAGTGGAAGTGTACTGTTAGCATTGACAAAAGGAATTATTGGGAACTGTTTGAACCCTACTTCTTTTTTAGTGTAGGGTAAATACAATGCTGAAGAAATTTAGTGTGCATTCGAATACATTGGAATGAATAGAAAATATCAGAACTCCTGCCTTGTATCTCGCCCATCTGCACTGTTTTTTTTATTCAGCTGATGGGATCTCTTTGTATTTTTTCACTAAGGCTGGTATGAACTGTGAGCTGAGGACAGGGGAACACACAGCAATGAAAAGAAAAAGAATGAAGCTGAAAATTGGGCCACAAGATTGAGATCAGGATGGATTTAAATCATTTGTTGCTATTGTATTCATCTTGGTTGTCTGATAAACTACCGAGCAGGACTAAGTTCAGGAGAATTGATATACTGCATGTTGAGTCTTTGTTGTTACAAGGTGAACTCCCTTACTCCAGTTCGCTCTCCTCGTCTCCCACACTTGTTTTAATACAAAGTTCAACTCCCCCAGCTTAGCTCCAGTACCTCTTAATGAGGGAGCTGTAACACTATCCAGTCGCCTCACCACACAGCAATCAGAATTTCATTGCTTCACACAGCTTGACTTACGTCAAAAAGAGTGGTTAAAATTCACCCAAGTCCTGGAAACCCCCTGTTGAGTTAAGCAGATCACATCTTAGCTACAGGAGGATATTTTGTTGGTTTTGCTTTTTAAGTGGTCAAAGGGCAAGAAGTATTATTTCTGAAAGTTCTTTCACATGCATGGTTTTTAGGATGCTGGCATGAGCAAAATGATTTACGTATCTTAAAGAGGCAAAAGTGATAGGGCTACACATGCCAATGAAAAGAAACATCACTTACAAAAATACAGTCTGATCATATGAACTGGATCCTCTAGCCTGTTGTGGTTAAGAAAATCTCTTAGACCATCCTAATAGATTGCCTTTGACAGTGTAGGCCCTACATTTACAAAACCCAGAAGCAGAAGTTTCAAAAATGGTAAATTGGAATCACAGGAGGTAATGTTATTTATGTGCGGCAACACTTGAACCAGCATTCCTGGAGCCTTCAGGATGAGCTTCCTTGAACGCATATATGCATATCATGGTTACTGCAATTGCTGCAAGAAGAAAAATACAAAAAAGCATTTTCAGGCACGACTTACAATTGCTGTAGCTCAAGTCATACCTTCCGAGAGTTTTCAGTCATGCTTTCTTTTTTAGTGTGTTACTTCGATTAAACTGAAAGCCAGACACAAGAGAATGCTCTATTAAAGCGTGAAAATATTGTATTGTGTTACAGGAAGCTTCCAAGTTTATAAAAATATGAATGTTTTTGTGGTACAGAGGTAAAAGACTCCTATTACCCCAGTTACAAGACAGTTCAAAGGATATCATAAACAATTACCACTGAGATGATAATGCTATGGGTATTTTTCTATGTATGTGGGGCAGCAGAAGGAAATGGCTCTACATCCATGAAAAATGAATTATCCTGAGAAAACCTGAATTGCCAATAAACAATAGCCTTGAAACCAGCAAATCAAATTATATTTTTAAATGGTTACTCATTTAAAGATCATTTAAAGAAAGATATGAAGAATGACTGAGCAGGACAGTATTCTTGATTCTGGAAAAGAACTGACAAGGGAAAATACAAACAGTTTACTGAATTGTAAGTGGCATGGAAGCAGGAGAGCATCAAGTGAAGAATGTAAATCCTGATCCAAACAAATTTGAGAATCTGGTTCTTCATACAGTGGGCAGTAGTGGATGTTGTAACTTGCATGGGTTTGCGGGGACACTGGACAAGTTAATCACAGAAAAATCCATCACAGCGTGCTAAATACATTGAAACTACAGTTGATTCAGAAGATCCCTCACCTATAGATAGCAAAAACTGGGAGTCCTCAGGGCATACGCATATTTGCTTGCTCTATCCATATTTTTCCTAGGTATCCACTTACGACCGTTAGTCTCACCGGGTCTCCCCTTAACTACAGACTTCAGTTCATGCCTAATACCAGCTACTCAGACAGGGTAAAGGAGGATGACATCAAAAAAATCAGCAAAAAAATAAATAAAGAAAGAAACATCAAACAGGAAGAGAGACAAAGGGTCAAAAGCAGAAAAAAAATATGTTTGGATGAGGCAAGGACAACACAAAACAATTCCAGGCAGTGTATGCCAGCAGCATCACCACTCCTTCAAGGAGTCCCCTTCAAGGCATGCAAGACAATGACAGATTTTGCTTAGTGGTGCTCTGAGCAATCGACAGGGACAGGACAAGGCAGCACAGACTGATCCTGTGTGCACAAGATCCCATCAAGTTTTCTTCCCTAGGAGCTGCAAATAGCGTAGCCGAGGCCAGGACAAGGTTGGCAGTGAGGTCTTGTGGCTTTGAGGGGCCTCAGATAAGGAAGGTGTAAATGAAAATCTGAGGGGACAAATGCAGCCCTGGACTCAAGGACAGAAGAAGCCAGAAGAACTGCAAGGCACTTGATGTGCTGTATGCAAAAGCGTCTCTCTCACCACAAGTCAGGGACCCAGGGACCTTTTGAACCACTTGGCGCAACATGAATGAACATCCCTGTGCCAGCTCTATCTTATTCCTGAAAATGGCGTGATCTGTATTCATTCTCTACTTTAGTATTTACCAACAATTCTTTCAGATGAGAAATCTAAGCACAGATTGGGGACAGACTATTCTACGGTAGAGGCTTTATGGACAAGCTGCCCACCACCCATCCCAGTTCCAGTTCTTTTGGCACATTTCTCCACATCTCTCATGAGGACGAGCTCACAGCTTCTGAACTGAGTGAAGTTTGTGGTACTCATTGGCATGGTCAGTGGTGTCTGTGTGGAGAGGAGGAAGAAGTTGTACTACTATGCAAAATGCTGGTATGCAGTGGGGACAAGATCAGTTCTTCAAAATGGTCCACAGTGCAGCCACAAGCCAAGTGACCTCATTTGATCAGGAAGAGCACTCTTTGATGTGAGTATCACCAGCAAAATCATTGTAGCCTGTAGCCAGAAAAACACAGCAACGTTGTCTCAGCGCCTCAGAGTTCACAACTCAGCATTTGACAAGGTAGTCAGAATAAATGGATAACCTGAGTGAGTTCAAACAGTACCTCCAAACATTTTGTCGTTTACCTCAAATACAAGTTCTTCCATATTATTGCTTTGACTCTGTGTGGTAAGGAAGAATAATACAACATTTGTGCTATATATCTGAGAATATTTGGACTTTGGGGTGCTTTTAGGGAGAAAGAATTATGAATTGCTCTGAGAAGAATCCAGCTGCACGTAGAAAACACGAATGACTTGTTATGTGCAAATACTGGAAGCATTTGTTAGTCTTTGGATATGGTCCGTGCTATACGGATTTATGACCCACAAAACACAATGGTCTTAAACCAGGCCCAACTGTGCTTTCAAAGACAAGGTAATGTAAGATAAGAAGCTTTATCATATATATGCTGTGCTGAATTTTCCAAATACATTGCAAATATTGGCAAACCTGTTTTAAGAATAGAAGAGATACATTGTACAATAGTTTAAATTCAGTGGTCTCCAAGGGCAAGGCTACACGGCCTTCAGGGCCTGCGTCAGGCCCAGAAAGCAATCTCCGTCTGCCCTGCCACTTTACCAGTGTCTAGCTACCTGATCTTAGGGCTGGCTTTTGATGCACTTTTGTGGCCTTCAGTCAGAGAGCTGTGAGCAAAGAACTATGAGAAGCAGGTTTCTAGCTTTCATTCCTTCGGAGCTGCTTTTAAGCTCAGACCTCACCCTTGATTTCTGCCTGAGCAATATTTGCAGCTCTGCCTATGCCTGACCACTGCCAGATGAACTGACTTCCCAGCTTGGCTCTGAAACAGTCTCCTCAGTGTGGACATTTCTGGTGATCTGGACTCTTGGATGACCCTTGTTACTGACACAAGACCTCATTGCTCCTGGTATGACTTGGAGAAGCATACTGTGGCCAATCTCAGCATCAGCTTGACAGCCCCTGCAGACAGACAAACCTTCTGCAAGGCTGGCCCCAGGTTATGTTGGAGACCATCTCAACAGGTGGTATACCACAGCCTTGATCTTGCCACCTGGTTTGCCCCAGCAGGCTGCCTTTGAACCACCTGGGAGGCATCTGTGTCAGGGAGCATGCCAGGATCATGGTTTTGTGTCAGAGGTTGTATAGACATAGTCAAAGTGATTTACAAAGCTAAGTCTATTCAAATATCAAATACCATAATTCATCCTGATTAGCATGGGATGCTTCAACAGCTGAAACCATTTAGGCTACAATTCAGAAAGTCAAATACTTTAATCTAATGCTAGCAGGAGACTGCCAAGGAATGGGAGGAACTGAAAATAAAGTATATCAAAATTTTAAACTTCATCCTGGCAACAGAATTTCAAAACTTCATTAAAATGCTTATGCTGAAAGTACCAGAATATAACAGATTTAACTTTTGAAGCAAATAATTTGCTTCAAATTTGTTGAGAAGGATCTAAAGCAACCAAAATGCAATGCAGACAGAATTAGGTCCACAAAAAGTGATGAAGAAAGGTACTATGCAACAATGCCTCATCATGAAGTCATCTAAAATTTAGTGGGCACTTCTGTTGCGTCTTTTCATGGCTCTTAATATCCCCAAGTGTCTGCACACCCACAGTAAGGCCTCAGCTGTGAAGCATGTTCTCACTTAGGCTCCACGGTGATCCTGAGATAAGGATATCTATCTACAGCTGCAGTCCATTACAACCGGCCTAAAACGTCAGTGAAGTACAAAGGTTGGCACATAGCACACAGCATGGCTACCTTCTCCCAAAAACCTGGCTAGCACTGACAGCCCTGCCAAGGGAAGAAAAGATTAATGTGGCCTGGAGGAACCTGGCACAGTAAAGACATCAGTAACCACAACATAGAGTTAAGAGATGCTGCTATACTGATAAGATCAGAGTATCAGAAGAAGAGGCTGAGTCCTCTTTCAGACAATCTTTTTACATAAGTTGTTTACAATTTTTAAAGTAAACAGCTTTTAAGTTAAGCTTTCTTCTAAAATCCTACTTCTGACAATAACATAGTGAGTCTGCCGCTGTTATTTAAGGAAATTTGATATATACCACCTTTACAGCAAGGTTTTATTTTTCAGTGGCAGACGAAAATTAGTCTGCCCTCTTGCACCTAATCAAAAAGCATATAGGGCATAACCTCCTGGTTCATATTTTGGCAATACTTATATGGCCAAATGTAATGGACATCCTTAAACTATTTGTCATATACTAGGGAAGAAGAAAAGCATGATTCAGTATTCTGAGCAGTGTATCAGCAAGAGACATAGTACAGGGTCTCAGAGGATAGCTGGGGTCAGAAGGGCCTTCTCACAATCATCTAGTCCATCTACCTGGTCAGAGCAGGTTCAGCTAGAACAGGTTGCTTTGGACCATTCATAGTCAGATTTTGAATATATCAAAGCACAGAGAATCCACAGCCTCTCTGGGCAGCCTGTTTCCATGTTTAATCATCCTTCTATGTTTGAGATTTTTGTGTATTTCAGTTTGCACCCACTGCCTCTTGCCTTTCACTGGGCACTACTGAAAAGCGTCTGACTCCCATAACATACTAGCTGATTCCCATACTCTACTCTCCTAGTCAAAAAGTTTATTTTAATTTGTACCGTAGTTTGTGACCATTGACCCTTCTTATATACTTTGCCACAAAAGAGAAAAGCCTGACTGTCATCTTTGTAACTCTGATTCTACTGCTATTAGATCACCCTTTAGCTCCTCTTTGCTAGGAAGAACAAGTCCAGCTCCTTCAGCTTCTCCTCAGAGGTGGTGTCCTCTCAGCTCCCGATCATCTCTGTAGCCCCTCTGGTCCCTGTCCAATTATTCATCTTGAACTAGACTTTGTGCCACACATGTGGCCTCACAAACACAAGGTGAAGAGGAATTATAACAATTATAATTTCCCTTAACCTGCTAACTATGCTCCTCCCAATGTAGTCCAATATTCACTCATTTATTTTTCTGTCACACCTTTGCTATGAAGCATAAATGTGCAGTCATTGTTTGAAATGAATCAGTAGAAATAACGATGTTGTTAAAACAATCTATGCTGCTCTTGAAAGATATACCCCAAAGTTCTTGGTTTCGTGTTCCAATGACAAACCAGTTGACCACAAGAAATTAACAGTGCACAAAATAATAAAATGATTCAACCAAACTGAGCATTGCTGAACCAGTCTGCTACTTCAGAGTTTGCAGAATTATTCTTCTACTGGTGTTCATGATGGAAGAAAGCAGACTTTTACTGCAAGAATGAAACCCATCTGAAAATCATAGCTTTCTTAGTCAAGGAGGTCAGGCAGTATCACAAATTCTAGAATTAATGTGTGGTATATGCAGAATCTGTTTATCTCTAGAAAATTACTTCATAATCAGAGCATGACACTCAGAAATATTGACATGTACCTCCACCCATCTTTTGAAAACATCTCAATCAAAATCCAGACCTACCTTCCTGGCCTAGATAAGAGATCTTGGCTGAAGGCCCAGCAGACATTGCATCTGTCTAAACCAGGCTTGGGTGGACCCTGAAATGAGATATTGTCTCTCTTCATTATAAAGGCAGTGGCACTGAAAGAAAATAAAAATATAGAGAATTGTATTCAAGCTGACTGTTAGGAACTCCAAGAAAAGGTTAAGGGTTGGGAAATGAAAAAATTAGCATTGCCTTTTTAAAACAGTGAAGAGGCAGTGGGCTGAGAAAATGATTTTTTTATTATTATTATTTAAACATTCCGTGCAAGGCATTTAACAGCTTCCAATCCCAGTAGCTTCAGTGGGAGAGTCTGTATTCTGCCAGCTGCTTCCCTCTCCTTTAGCAAAACCTTGAGCCATCTGAGACATTTAGCTCAAGCTAAATGATCACATGCCAAGTATTGTGATGATGGCTGATCTTGCTCCCTGAGTGGAAATGAGCAAGACTGGAAATAAGTAGGTGTTTAAAAGCATTGTGCTCTTAAGGACATGGTTGTGTGAGTCCTTGACTCCTTAAGCTATGACACTGTCACCGTGCCCATTGACACCTCTTCCCTTGACTGCCACCACAGCTATCAATCCAGGAGATTCACAAGCTGCTGCAGATCTAGAGCTAGAGCCAAGGGACAGAGAGAAAGTATGCTCCCAATGAAGGGGAAGGTGCTCACTAAGGGTTACAGTCAGGGAACAACAAGAACAGAGTTGTGCCTTGAAAGCACAGAAGCCAGCAGGCACAGGTGACCCCAGCACAGGCTGTGCCCTCACCAACGAGGCACCATCCTACTGGGGCTGAGCATAGCAGGCAGAGCCAGGGTCTATAGCAGGGATCATTGACAGCACCCTATACAGCAAGTGATGAATCAGGGCCCACTCACTGGCTCCAGTCAGAGGTGTAAGAAGAAACTCCAGTAAGAGGACACTGGATCAGGGGCAGGGCTGGAGACAAGCGGAGACAAGCTACCCACAGCATAGGTCCACAATCCATTCAGGAAGCAGGGCTGGAGACAGGCGTGCCTACAGTAGCTCAGGACAGGACAGTTCAGTACTGACTTTAAATTGAGGCCCCGGTCTGAAGGTATGTGGCTGAGTGTCCCAAGTGAGGCTGGTTGCGTCATTAAGGCCTACCAGTGCCCTCAGGGCGGTGCTTTTACTTTGTATAGCCCTTATGCTAATACAGGGCATTTCGCTGCATTATGGAAAAATGTCTCATCAGAGCAAGAGCAAGCTGGAAAGACAGCAGCTTAAGCAAGAAGCACAAGCAATCAACCTGGATCTCCTCATTCACAGGGACTAAGCGCATGTGCCCAGAGAGACCAAATCTCATTTGCAAGAAATCATTAAATGTTGTGCTGGGACCAGCTGATACTAGTAAAGCCACACAATCCCTGTTGTCGACAGCTTATTCGCATAATTCATGACTGCCTCCAATTATCTGTGGGAGATTTGCAATCCGGACTCTCAGCCTGCGAAGGAGGTTCCACATGGGCAGGCGCTTAATGAACAGATTGGATTATAAACACTAGCTAATCTTTCCCACATGTACACCTGAAGAATATCAGAAGTGACAGCTGTTTAAATTTCCAAGGAAATTAATGATTCTTAAAGAGGCAAGGCTTATCAAGGCTTTGACTGGGCTTGATAACAGACAACCACCAAGGGGCAAATTGTTTATAATAGTTTATAAGTGCCTCATTCTATGGGTTCATCTTGGAAACTTTTATTGACATGGTCTCTTTTATTAATGTTTGTGCTGGCAAAGAGTAGAGCAGCTTTGTTCAATCTACTGATGATATTAGGCTACTAAGGCCTCTAATGAGCATCTTGTATCTTCAGGTCACAGTCAGTTTAAAACGATTGGTACTGGGGCCAACATACCCTGTGCTCAGCTGAACCCTACTAGATGGCTGCACTGTTCTTGCCCCATCCAGAGCTCGCATCCTTGCAGGGCCCATCTTTGAGACTGCTGAAACATTAACTAGCTTGTGGTGGGTCATTTACCGCATTAACTGTCTGGAGAATTGGGGGTGGTGAGAAGAGAGCGATGTAGCTTTACCATGAGACTACAGCCAATCTCTTCTATTAGATCGTATATGGAAAAAGAAAGCCACTGTCCTCTCTTGCAGAAACCTTGTAGCTTTACAACAGGACACAAAACCTGTTTCAGTTGCCCAATCATTCCTCCTTCCCCATGGAGCACATGGCAGGAAAGGTCTCGTTTCCATGAGGACTTTTCAGAGCCCAGTGCTATTTTAAAGAATGTATTGTGAAGAAAGAGCACCCACATTGGCCTGTGAGAGTGGCCAAGTGAACAGAGCTTTGTTGAACTCAGGGGTCAATAAAAAAGAATGACACATACAGCAAGCCATTCTCCAGCTATAAGTACTGCAGTTACCTTGCAGGATTGGGTAGCTAAGAGATCTTTGTTCCTCACGAGCAGTGAGTGTTTCACCGAGGAGCATGGAATTAATTTAAATTCAAGACTACAGACAAATCAAATGTCCCACAAACAATTTCAGCTTTTTCTTGCATAACTTCTGTGACCCATCACTTAGCTCATTGCTGAAGTATCTGGCCTCAGCAACAGACCTATTCCTCCTGCCACACTGATGGAAACCAGAATTGATTCAAATGAAAAAAAATAGATTAAGGTGATAGTTAAAGCCAGCCTAAAACCAATGGATCTGGGAAGAGTTTGGCATGTGCTTTATCTGAACCTATGCTACTATTGCTTTCTGACCCATTACACTCAATTAGGCCAATTTTGGATGCATGTCATATATTCAAAATCAGCTCTTTCCTGGTTCATATTAATTTAACTACACTGGTGGAACTCTGCTTGGTGAAGGTTTAGCTTCATATTTGCTACTTTAATTTCTTTGTCATTCATCATTAAAATTGTTTGGGTATTTCATTTAAAGAATATTGAAGCTTCCAATGACTGGATAAACCATTTCTGCATGGGTTATTTCCGTGCTTTCTCCAGCTAGGATGGTGTTTTCCCCAAGAATAAATATGGAAGAGAAGTAAATCAGTGATCTTACAATTGGATTAATAAATATTGAGTGTTTTAAAGCACAGCTTTCTGGAGGAGATGGTCTGTGTCCTCCCAGCATGCACGTGTGTGCATGCACACAAACACACGCACATAATTTACTCAGTTTTATTTTAGGATCTTGCATAATTGGGCCTTTTCTTCAGATGCTGAATATCTGCCACAGAGAATGTTTTCTTATAGCCATAACAATATGATGCTATATTAGGAAAGGAATTCAATTTGTAGGACATTTGGAATCTTTGTTAGTTATGATTCAAGTCTATTTGCTGTCATGAGGCAAAGAAACTGAGAATAGCTAGCCGAAGCAGGAGATACTGCTAGCAGGTAGTAGGGCTGCTTTGGTCAAATTAGTTGTTCACTAACTTTTTACTGGATTCTAACACAGTCAAGTTCTTAGACAGTGTGGACAAGGATATGGCTGTTCTCTTTACTTCACTGGGTATTTTGGGTATTCCTGCTGCAGCACATGCATTCTTCAGTAGCTAACAGATTGCTATCTAATTAACATTTAATGCCTCTTCCCTTCTTAAGTAGCAAGGGAAAAGGACAAAAAGGACTGTATACCAGTCCTGTCCTAATCCAGCTAGTTTTATAATACACCTACACACTACCACAAGAATTTTTTTCTGCCCCACAGAGGGCATAAATCTGGGGGGAGGGGGGGGGGGGGGGGAGAAAAAGAAAAAGAAAAAAAAGACTCAACAAAACCCTTTTCTTACAGGATTAAAAATTTGCTCATATGCACTGAGAGAATTTAGAAGATGATGTGCAACAGTGCCATCTGATGGGCTTATTCAAAAGGGTAAACAAGGTGACAGTCATCTGCCTTGGTCAATACCAGATCTGATAGAACAAAAGTGCCGTCGAATGATTTCTTATTAACACATTTCCCATGAACCTGTACCAAACTACTTTTTAAAATAAAATTGTGGGGTTTTTTTTTGATAAAGGTAATAAAGTTGTTTCCATGGTGGGATATTTGATTTAGGATTGCAGAATGGTTTGACTGAGAAACTACAGCAAATCTAATGTACACACCATTGTAAATGCATTAATTGCTGTGTAATAAGCCTTCGAGTGAGATTTCAAAGCAGGAAGCAATAAAGAGGAGATGAAGGTCCAGTGGTCCTTCAGGATGAGCTGGACTGTCACACAGGCAACATAGAAGGCTTTGTAGGATGACAGAAATAGGAAGAAGGTATTATATAATTGATGAGTATTTATGTATTTTCTTGCTGTATCTTTGGCAATGTGAACAAATGTGGATTTTATCTTTGGATAATACATTGCCCTTGAGTAGTTTTTAGAAAACCATAGGACCAAAGTCAACACAGCTTTTTCTTAAAACCTAATTCATTCTTCTCTAAGACTCCAGTCAAGTGACTTTATTTTAAAAAATGAGGCAAGTTCCTGTGACGTTTTAATTGATTTACATCTTCATTACTGTATTACAGCACAGGTAAAACAAACAAATTTATCCAGTTCCGAATTCTGTGAATATGCAGAGTTGGACAGCAAAATTTATTTAATTTGCTGCAATGAAATGCCAAAAACCATCCCTGACCACAGAAATCAGTTCACGGCCCTGCAATGTAAATAGTTTTTATCAATAAGCCAAGAGAAAACCTTAAATCATTATCTATACAATCTCTAAATAACACAGATATTGAAAAAATATATAAATAATGGAAAGAAAATACTTTTGAAACAGATCTGGACCATTTGGTTAGAAGGGTTCAGTTCAGTGTTGTACTGCTCAATATAGGAAAATGAAAATCTTAAGAAAAACATAGTACATATTTTGAGGACTCATTTTATCTTCAGTAAGAAGTCTGCTTAAAAAGGTTATAATGACTGATTACTGTTTTCTGTTTAACTGGCTTCTGTTGTGTTTGTTTTCAACTTCCTTCCTAACACTTACAAAGAAAATTTTTTTTTTCCCCATCAATTGATTAGTCTTGGAAAGCAAAAGGAGTGCTCGGCCGTTGTCAAGCAAAATTATTTTTTACAGACCAAAAATAATACAAAAAATTTACTTTAGCTCTTGATTTTCTTTGGAGTTCTGACTCCTGTCTAGGGGATGCTTGTGGAGAAAATCTCTGTTCAAAAGTCTGTCCTAAAGGGAGATAAGGTGGGTGGGATATGAAAGGCTAGGATACAAAAAATAGTTTGTGTTGATTCAGAAAAGCATTGCTTTGTTTATGGCTTCTTGGAGGGAGAGAAAGAAACAGGGAGTTATGTGTGTTGAATGTGTCTGTTGGGGGAATGGGATTGGTGAGAAATAGGCATCTCACACATAATGAAGGCATCCTTGGTGCTTCTGAAAAAATGAAATTTTTCATGCAAACACTAAGGATGAAATCTCTTATTGTACTTGACATTTCCTGGATCTACTCACAACTCTTTGATATTAACAGAAGAAAAAGCAGCTCTGTGCCAAAAGCTGTTAATGACCCTGTTTCATAGCAAAGTTCACTTCATAGCAGTACCCACAGATAATTCTTTACCTTTAAAACAAAGCAACAACCTGTAAAGCAATAGAAGAAAAGAGTATGTCCACACGGACATAACGGAGAATTTGGATCCTATAATTTACGTGTTGGCCCTTGCTAAATACAGAAGCTATTTTTCAGTAAAGGGATAATTGAAAAACTGAGGTAACCAGGCTTTTATTTTGTGTTTGTATATGTGTGTGATTAAATTATGCAGCTAAAAAGAACAAAATCCAGATGTCCTTTGCTGACACAGCAACGAGTGTGTCTAAGTAACACCAACTTTCTAGGAGTAGCACCATGTTGCTGTAACAGGACACAGAAGTAAAGCGCTCAACTATCTGCTTTCAGCTTCATGACCTTTGAAAAGACAGGAGGCAAATATGCAGCCCAATATCTAAACTTTTATCTACTTTTGTTATTGATCCCCAAATCTTCTGGGAGCCATTCTGCAAAGAATGATTGATATTTAAGTTGATATTTGCCAGTTAATCTCCTCCTACCTATTTTCTCCTTTGTCAGTGAATCTAGGCCTGATTATGGGCTAAAAGAGTTTGTGACGGAAATATGTACTCCAGCCAGTAACATTGTCAGAGTGGCTCTGAACCTGCTAAATCCATAAAAAATTAGGTGAAGTCAAATAAATCTGTGCGTGTACGTATAGCTGCCATGATCCAGCTCCTGGAAGCCTGCATGCAGATAGAGTTCCAAGTTCATCTTTCTTCTCTGGAGGTATTTCTGTGATAAAGCAGATAGAATGGGGAAGACCTTGCTGTGCTGTGCCGTGCTGTGTGACCTACGTTACTAATGTATTACTAAGGGGTTAGATCTGTGGCAGTACCATGTATGCTCATTCTTTATTTTAGTGTTAATTCATATTTATATGTATGAATAAGGATCTATCTATATTGTCTAGGGGACTTAGTTTTAAAAATGGCACAAATATTATTTGGTTTATATATTTGTTTTAAAACAGCATGAATATTAACAATACTGTAAGGCAATTTTAGAACCTCAGCCTGTCCTCATCTTCCAGCATTTCCTCTGACTGCTTTTACAAATGCATATTTTGGTCTATCCCGAGACTAGTGGCTATGACAATCACTTGAATAAGAACCTCATACACATATAAACACTGATAACACCACAAGTCATGTTACAATAAGAAAATACCTCTTTCCTTTTCTGTGGGCACTAGAAAAAACCTCCTTGTATGTATCTCATCCCCTGTGGCATCTACAGCAGTTAAGTACACAAGAAGAGGTAGGTGGCCCAATAATATTTCCAAATCTCTCTTTCCCTAACAGAAGGACTCGCTGCTGAGTGTTTTCTTAGCAAAAAGCAAAGCAAGTAGCCTCTCTTCTTGATTAAAACCCTCTGACTTTTGGAATCTTCTAAATTATATTTGCCATACAGGAAGGGTGTAGGAGGGAGGAGAAGAATTGAAAAACTCAAGTCTTGTGTCAATTATCAAGTGTTTTAAATATAGAGATTTTCCCATCCACTAGAAACTAAATCGACTTGTTTGTTGCCAAGGAAAATGGGTGAAGATGCCATTTCTAAAGTGTGTAAAGACATCATGGTTCATTTCACGATAATATTTGTTGAACTTTTGTGGCATGCTTTCAGAGGAAACAAGATGGGACTGTGTTAGTCATGATTTGCTAAATAGTACATCCTAATCCTTCCTAGTTTTTGTTTATTCATGCCTTGCTGTGGGATTTACAGTGTTAGCTCATGGAAAATAAAAGAAATCCCAGGAGACAGAGGAATGCAGCCTTCCACTCCTCCGCTTGGAGGCAGGTTTGGATATTTGTTTCAGGAGGGTTTGCTTTACTTCTAATAGAAGCTCAGATGTACAGGGAATGGGGAAAGGGGTCTCGCTAGTCCCGCAAGACCAAGCTCTGCACACAGGATGACCTGGAAATCTTGAGCTGCCTGGCAAGGCAACACTGGATGAGCTACCACCTTCTGAGTGCATATTGTGCTGTGGGCTACTGTTCATTGTCAGGCAAACACCTGATATGGATATCCCCCTGACACCTTCCTCTTCAGCTCCAGCACCCTGGCCTCTGCTTCATGCTCTTTAGACTCCTCCAAGTAATGACACATTGAGAAGTTTGCCGTAGAAGACAGAGGCAGTAGCAAGGAGGATGCAAGCTATCCTTGAAATGTTCCCATCAGCTTTCTTCTGCCTTGTTAGGTGATTTCAAGGCTTGCTTTCATGCCACATCCAATAAAGGAGCTCTTCTTAGTTTTTCTCACTGGCTATGAAACAGGATCTGTTCATTGTGAGAGGCCCTTTTGTCAGAGGGGGGAATGTCTCTTTTTTGTGTGGTTTTATTTCCTCCTGACTCTCGTTGGCCATGACCTTGGCAGAGCAGAAGGACATTGCTGTGGGTCACAGAGTGCCATCCTGCTGGTGGGGAGCAGGCGTGGAGAGGTGGCAAGCCAGGCAGCAGGCGTGATGAAATCCTGCCTGTGATTTTCCGGACCAGGTGATCCTCTCAGTGATAGATCTGGTTTGAACCTCTGCCATGGCTGAGGAGGGTGGATGCAGGGGAAAACCAAAGCCTGTGGTGCATAATGAAGTCCTTATGCACTGAACAGTGGCATTCAATATGCCATGGGAAGAGATGCTGACAGCAATGACCAGTGCCTTGCGGGAGAAAGTTTCAAAGAATAAATGTACTTCCTTTGCAAATTCTAGCACAGAGCCAGTGTGGGCATGAGGAGCATTGGGCCTGCTCAATGGTGACTCCTGTTAGTGAACTAAGGAAGAAATAGTCTGATTTTATTTTGAGTACATTCCTCAGCTGCCTAGTGTGTGGAGCAAGGGCCATGGCATTCAGGAACACTGGATTTCTGTTCCTTGGCCTGTCGTCAATGGATGAATTTACGCAAGTCTGCTCTGTTCTGGACACCTCATTCTCTTTTCATGTCGAGTCTTTGCAACTCTTAAGCCGAGTATCAAATGTTGTTATTATCCAATGTTTTTTGATACTCTTTTTAGTCTTCATCAGTCTATTGATCCTCAAGAAAAGTCACAGTATTTACGAATCTCTTCTTTCCATTAAAAATGCATTTTCCTACACAAGTTACTAGGAAAATGGTGCAGTGAGACTCCATAGACAGGATGAACGTGTGTTCTGTGGCTGATATGTGACAGCGAAAAGACTCTAGCTACTTCTTCCTGGGCCACTTCTAGATGATTGGGATAATTGAGGAGAAATGCACATAATTCATTAGTTTAGGCATGACTGTACCTTGCAAATTTTGTTATGATCCATTAATTTGAGTCATATATTCTTGTTTGTAACAGAAGATTTTAACATGCATTTTCAATTGCAGAAAAATTCCTTTTGGTTAGACTGCTCCAGGACTTTACATTTCTTATTCACCATGTCCTTGTGAAGTTCAGATTGTAGTAGGGACAGAATGCATTTGTAGTGTTTAGAGAAGTTCTGGGCAGGAAAATCAATACAAAACCTCAGTTGTTTTGCATTGTATTTAAAGAGACGTAGTACATACTCATGCCGCATATAATACTGTAAAATCATTATAATATTTTCCTCTGCCATGTTAAACTTTCACAACTGTTTGTCTGTTGTTTTGGGATGTTTGCCTTTGCACAGTTTGTATAAAGACTTCTATTTCACCAGATGAATAAAAACTGACCAGACGCATTCTGTGTAATGCAATCTGCTGTGGAAAATTGCAGCCAGAATAGCCTTCTTCATTCTCTGTAGAAACACTTCCCAGAGTCTGAGAAACTAAGTTTCATAGCACTTCTTGATTTAAAGCAGTACTGACTGTACTCCATTTCAGTGATGGAGATGTGTAGCAGAGGGGTTAATTGACTTGCTGAGGACCACAGAAACATTCTTACCCAAACAGGGATGAAACCGAAGCTTGTTGGTGTCTTTATTGTCAGCTCTTGATTATTCTTTCTTGACACAAAATGAAATTTTCATCATTGTGCCTCTTGATGAAGATTCCCTTTTTATGCCCAGTTTTGCAGGAGGACTAATGGAACAAGTGGATGAAGTTCAGGTGGGGCTCAGGGAAGCTCGGTCTGTGTTTTGCGATGAACTACCCAGTAGAAGTCAGTAGGAAAAATGTGTGTTGGCAATGCTATGCATGATGGTGGACAGAGATTCCTCAGTACTGCTGTTCTGATTAATACTGATAACAACTGTTAGCAACTACCTGTAAACTACATAAATTAGAAATAGCAATATACTGATATTCAAAGCACAATGGCAAGTGGCTGAGCATTACTATTCTTACTTTACCAGTGGGAAAACTAAAGAAAAGAGGGTTTAGTGAAGGTACTGGATTTTTTGTTTGTTTTTTTGTTTGTCTTTCAATAGTTTACATTTCCTGAATACATGATGAAACTTCACTGAATATTGCGTAGATGATGTTTTCCATTTTGAAGGTTTACTTCCATATCTCAATAAGCTCTTTGGCTTATATAAGTCATGTACTGTCCTGTCCCATCCAACAATGGATATGGACGTCTTTGAAGAACACTCATTCCTTTAACTTAAGAGCAAAAACATACTTGCTTCTGCAGTTTGTGTAAATCAGAAGCAGTATTTTAACATCATTGAGAATATGCATTTATAATATTACCTGTAGTAGCTAATATGTAGCATTAATATGTTAAACAAAATTCACATTAAAAACTGTCTTAAGTAACATGGGTGACAGTGATGATACTTAGTTTGTTTCCTCTTTCTCCTCTAATTATATGTAAGACTGTTAATTTTATTGGAGGAAAATGTCAAAATCGACCTCACTGTAGTTACCATGAGGATGCATTTGTATTTGAAAACTTTTTATTGCAAGTATGTTTTACCATCTTCCTCTCCAGCAAAGGATCTTCAATCAACAGGCAAAGAGAAAGATTTTTTTTCTTTTTCATTTTTTTCACTGCCAGCAGTTAAGACCTAGATACTGTAAGGACATTGATGGGCACAAGTCTTTCTATACAAATCCCTTTTAACAGTATTAAGTCATGTTTTCTGAAAGGCTTAAGGAACTACTTATCAGTGTGGTTGTGTTAATAAAGTGCAAGTTTCTTCCATACTAACAAAATATTCTACTCTCTTCAAGCAGGAATTATAATCTAATTTTGTGCTATATCTTTTCCTCTATTTTTTAAGATATCCTTCAGTTTTACAGTGTTTTAGTAAATGTAACATTTAGTTCTTCTGCAACGTTTCACTAGCCCTGGGCGAATAGCAATATAAGGATGTACAGTAATCCATGATGTACAGTAATCCATGATGTGGGTTCATTTTTAGAATACAGTTGAAGCATTCAAAGGAAGGCTATGAAGATGGGGAAGAGTATAGTGGGCAAGATGTATGAGGAGTGGCTGAGGTCCTTTGGTTTGCTCAGCCCAGAGCAGAGGAGGCTGAGGGGAGGCCTCATGGTGGCCTACGGCTTCCTCATGAGGGGAGCAGAGGGGCAGCGCTGAGCTCTGCTCTCTGGTGACAGTGACAGGGCCCGAGGGAACGGCATGGAGCTGTGTCAGGGGAGGGTCAGGCTGGGTGTTAGGAAAAGGTTCTTCCCCGGAGTGGAAGGTGGGCACTGGAACAGGCTCCCCAGGGCAGTGGTCACAACAAGAAAGGATCCAAACTGTGAGCACAGTTTCACAATCTTTCTCTGTCCAGCATGATTTGAAGCAGCTATGATGCCCCAAACTGTATTTAGCATTCACACTGTAGAAAGAGTGGTCAATTCACATTTGTATAATGTTATCCCTCTTTCTCACTGTGTTACTACAGGATGACAATCCCCCACACCTCTCACACATGGTAGAGGGGGGATGCCCCACACCTAGCTATAGGTTGACTATGACATACGCATCCCACTAACCCATCTATAGGTAGCTTCGTTGCATCAACTCAGATATATGCACAGCTACAGCTGTATTGCTTGTGAGAGAATCTGTGCCAGTTCACAGTTGCAAATCTGCACCCCTGCTATAGTTAGGTATGTGTTCCAAATGAAGTTCTTGCCTTTTCCAATTTCACAAAATAATTTATTGAAGTAGTAGATGTCAGAGACAAAAATTTAAAATGGAGTCACCCACAGAACAGCTTCCCTTCAGTGCTGGCGCTTTCATTGTTCAAGGCTCTCAGATTCCTCAGATTTGCCCTTTCATCTAGTGTTGTTTTTTTTTTGTTTGTATGTTTGTTTTAATTAGTATCTCAACAAAGCACAATTTTTTTTTCAAATTAAATGAGATCCAGGATGAAAGACAATAGAATTTTGTACTTAAGAGTTAGGAACGAATTGGAATTATACTTTTATTAAATCTTGATCTCATTTCAGGTTTCTTAAACCATCATGACAATTTTTGCAACAGTACAAGAAAGAAATAAAATTTACATTTGACACTGTCTTCATTTAATGTAGATTTTGTTCGGTATACTAATCTGAACATCACTTTTAATTCAGTAGATCAGAAATAAGCAATAAGCAATATGCATTTGTATTCAGCTTCAGGCTGAATGTGTATTCAGGCCAGTAGCTACCAAGCTGCAAAGAGGGACAGAACATAGCAATAAAGTAGGTCTTTATAGTCTTTTTCTGGAAGCACTTCTACCACCCAGTCATTTCTGATAACATCTGTCTTTGCTCAGGGGATGCACAGTCATTGCACAGTCCCATCACCTATGCTGAGGAGCGGAAAAAAACACCACCATATACTCATCTCAGCAACACTGTGTTTACAGGAGAAAAGCTTTAATTTCAGCACTTTCAACTTGGAGTGCTATTTGGAAACATTTAGCTCATAAAAAGTCTTACAGTTCATGCTTTGACCTCATCATGACCTGAACATTTTGTTAACAAAGTACCCTGTTAATGTTTTGACCAAAAGAACTAATGTACTTGGGGCTGATTATGTTGCCAAAGCGGTGCTTGCTCCTAAAAAGGGAAAGTTTTAATTCTATTTTCAAAACCAATGTCTTACTCCTAACTATATATGGAAATGTCATCAATCAGTCCTGGAAACTGTGTGCACTGCAGTGCATTATAGTAGCTGCTGTTTCTGCATTCTATGTAACAAATCTCACCATGCCATAGCTTGTGGCGGAAGTCTTTTGCTATGTCTATTTTCTCTCTACTAGGTTGAATAGATGTGAACATAAATAAATGATAATGATAAAATGACCAGCAGTATGAGAGTCCTTCTCTTTAGCAGTCAAACTACGATATATAAAGTAACAAACTAATCACAGGAGATAATAAAACCCATAGCCACTGCCAGCTATATTTACAATAGAATTATTTGACTAAGGCTTTTTCACTTGTGTGTTCTTCTTGTTAAGTTGTAGCCACCTGAACTCTTCATCAGACTCTAAGGTACCTTGTAATGCTGTCATCACCTTTTCTTTCAGGTGACAATTTCCTATATTTGCTCTTTTGTGAAATTTACCTAGACATCTCGTATTAAAGGAGAAAAATTGAAAACAAACACACAAATCATGTGCTGTTTCATTTCCAAGTACCTGGATACCAGTAAGTCTTTCTGAGTCTTAAGAGTAATACAATTAGAACAAATACCCCCATGCATGTCTTTTTGTTACAACGTTTCATAAAATGTCTACAAACTTTTGACTTGGAAAGAACGTTAATTACATTCTTATAGTAGTTAAGAACTCGAAGTCTGCAAGCCATCTACTACATGTCTTAGACTTACAGGTATTCCCTTCCATAGGATATAGCGTTCTTGTAAGATTTAGAACTGACAGAAAATAAAGAATTTTCAGGTTAGTCAGGGAACTACTCCTAGGGGTTGTTGTGTTTTTATTTTTATTTTTTTTATTTTTTTATTTTTTTTATATGGAGTACTTCAAACATTTTGTATTCATTTTTTCTTTGTCGATCATCTAACTTACTACTGTCTCCATATGGGAATAACAAGGATTTCTAGATTCTTTCAGAAATGTGTTTTAGAAATTTGGAAAAAAAAAAGTCATAGCTGATGGTGTTAATATGCAAAAGGAGGTTCTCATGAACGAAAATATTTTGTTAAACAGACAAGATTCAGAAAAGAGTGAAAGAGGATAATAAATGGGAGTTTCTGTGGCCAGCTAAGTGTAGGGCAGTAAAGGCCTTCTCAAAATTAGAGTCAACATGATGTAAGTGTGTAGGATAAAATCTATTTTATTAGTGAGGAAAAGAATATTACTGTAACTTATTAGCTATAGGATATTATTACTGACATATCGTCATTGTGTTCTTATTAGTATGGAGGCTGAGCAATATTTGTGTCAAAACTATCACTCAGAAACCTCACTTCTCAGCAGACTTCGATTTCTTAGTAATCTTCGAACTCACAAAGCTTTTTTGGTTTAGGGGTTCAGATTCCATTTGATGCCAGAGTAAAGGTGACAGACAAGCAACAGGAGACAGAAACCAGCCACAGAGCTCTAACTACTGAGCAGACATTCCAAAATCTGAAGTATTTTGGGTAGGAAGCCTGATGGTCTATAAGGGCTTTGAATAGAGTCGAGGCTTCAACTTACTGATTACATGTCCCTGATTAATTGAATTTCAATGGCATGCAGAAAAGAGAGAATGTTCTTGTTGAGAAGTGCCTTCATGTTCTGAGAATGCCTTAATCTCTTCCGTGATTTGTTTCCTGTAAGTCATACCAACCTGTCTTCACCCTATCAGAAAACAGGATGCACAGTCATGAGGACTTTGGAAAAGTCTATATTTTTCCCCCATTACTTTTTACATTACAAGAGACTATACTACATATTACATAAAGCTCAGCTACGTAAAATATGTTAAATACAGAAGACTATCCAGAGTTATAGTAAGGACATATAAAGCTTTAGGAGAACAATTAAATCTGGTTTAGATAATCTCTATTAACCAGGGTTTGGGGGAAATCTCCTTCAGTGAGTGTATTTTCATGAGCAATCTAGGTGATGGAAAACAGAAAGTCCTTATTAAATTTGCAGACAATAGGAAGGGTGGAGCTTCAGACATGCCAAAGAGCTCAGAAAGATCCTGAAAACTGAAGTTACTCAAAAAAACCAGGGTGGTATTCGACAAGGAGAAATGCAAAGTGCTACACTTAGCCAGGAATAAAGAGCTTCTCAGATATGCGATGGGGAACAACTGGTTAGGTGGACAAGTACAAAAAAGGATCCCAGGGTCATTAAGTACTGCTGTCTGCCTATAAATCAGCAACATCATCCTGCTTTAAAAAGACAAACAGTAAGCTAGGGCTTAGAAATGGGAGAAAAGGCACTCAGCATCTCCTGCTCTACTTGAAGTACAAAAGCTTGTGTTCTGCTTTAGGCAATTTGTGGCTCTCCATGCCACAGTCCACTTGAACACTATTCTCAAGGATTGCTGCTGCTCCAGGCTTTTGCATTACCATCTTCAGGGGATGAAGAACCAGCCATGCTGGTATTAGCTTGCTGTCTGAGTGGGCCTACTTTCCTTCAGAGCTCAGCTGTGCACAGGAACCCCAAATAAAGGACAGTTCATTTTGCATAGCTATTTTTTTTTCTATTTTCTGTTGAGGACATGGGCCCGAACCTCCCAGATTTGACAACAGATCTGAGATGCTTAAGTTTTTAATTTCTCCCAAACTCTAGGCTCACCTCCAAGTCCTTCAGATGAGAAAATGTTGCATCACATTTGTATTGTCTTTACCTCAGCTGCTCTGCAGCACCGCCAGGCCAAACATCCGCAGGACGGAAGGGGAGACAGAGGAAGGGCTGAAAGGTCAGGTCTCTGAGTATTAGACATAACTCACGGAGAGGGATGAAGAAAAATTCTTACGTTCATAATTTTATTTGAGTTCAAGCCAGTCAGTAAACATTCTTATTCTGAAAAACATGTTTCACAGCTATTGAAATCCTGCATTTTGTCCTGTCATCTCTTAAAACTCTTTCTTACATTTTGCTTTTTCTTTCATTTCTGGTGAGATTGAAGACATTTACTTGGACCAGCTTTGTTTTCCTTTATTCTGTGAACACTATGCCCTTCAGAGAGCAGAAATTGTCTAGTCACAAGTGGATTATCATAGATGGCATGGGGAATGGATTCACAAGGAAAAACAGTCACTGCTAAGTCCCGTATTCCTTCTGCCTACAAAAGATCTAAAACTATGATATTTGTATTGCAGGCTAGTGAGGACACTGGTTTCAGTTCCAGCACCCAGACAACACACCACCTCCCTCAAGTGGTCAGTGAGATTACAGTTTGTTGTTTTGTTGGGTTGTTGGTTTTGGGGTTTTTTTTTGTTTTTGTTTTTTGTTTTTTTTTGCTTCAGAGGCTGATTTTTGGCACTGCCCAAAGAATGTGTTGAAGAACACACTTTTAAAAATCATTATTAATAGAACATTTTTATATCATTCTACAAAAAAATGTATTTTGAGTGGTAGAAAGAGATAACACTACCACAGAAAAAAATCTGTAGCTGGCATCACTTGGACGCTGTAGACTTTTGATAAGGAGATAACTGAAATAGCTGTCTGCTTGTGGATGGGCTCTAATAGCTGTCTGCCTGCAATGACAGGCATTCAGTTACAGTCACTGCCACAGGAGTGACTGTATGAGCACATAAGCTAATCAAAGCAGCAGCCCATTTGGAAAAGCAGCACTGTTAATTCTGATGGCTTGCTCAAAACCACATTGGAATAATTACAGTTTTCTTCTTTTGTTCAAAATGTTCCCCATTTAGAAACAATACTCTTGTAATTTGCTGTCTAATATATGCTTGCCAAACAAATGAACAGCTCTGGGGAAGAGCTCACGGGAACTCAAAACAGAATTGCATGAGTTAAAAAACAGCAGTAATGATGGTAAGATAAAAACATAGAGGAAAGAGACAACTTCAGACTTCAGGAAGCAACCCAGGCAGTGACTGCCGATGTTTAGGATAACATTTTCTCATGGAACAGTACACTACAGAAGTCCCTTGCAAAGTGCTGTACATATGAAGAAGGAATGTCTTTGTATTTATGCTGACAATATCCATCACAGCAATGGCTAAAGAAACTCCCCCTCATGCAGCCAGATCCTGCTCTCTGCACGTTGCTGAACACCTGTGAAATTTTGTGGGTATTAGAATATTCACGATGAAAACAAAAATTCACATTGCCCTGTCAGTGCCCAAGCACTGTTATTTTCAGTATTACTTCGTATGAGCAAAGACTTCTAACAAAAACAGAAAAAGAAAGCAGTTTAGATAGAACTAGATGAAAATCAGTCCTGCTACAAAAAATATCTTACCATAAGGACAGACAACAAATGCCTAATAAATCTATCTAACAGAAGACTACACACCACACAGGTTTAGAATGGGGACAAGAAAACAGTGATGCCAAGCCACCAAGAAGTTGCATTATTTAGTACAGGAAACACAGTCCTCATGTTTTGAGGCCTAATTCAGTCCCCAGCAGGAGTCAAGGAGAAAATTGTGAAGTGTGACATGTATAGCCAAATATATTATAAGTATTAGTCTTGCTAGGGGCAATGTTCTGTTCTAGGATGTAATTTTTGTGTTTCTTTAGCTCGGTAAAACTGCAGTCAGGTACTTCCAACCACTTCTTTTAACAAAAGCCTGCTAATTAAAGCAACACTACCCAGCCTCCTTCTTGGCATTAATGAAGTGCCAGAGGAAGGAAGCCTTAAGCATTTATTTTCCTTTCAGAGCATCTAATATCCTACACTACAGCTGGTGGAAAAATGGTAACACATTTCCTGACCAAAGTAAAATAAAATAAAAATAGAGGGAACATATTTATCACAGAAATTTGAAATACAAAGTTTCAAAAGCTGTTGAAAGGATAATGACCCTTGCCTACTTGAAAGAAACATAAGCGATATATAAAAGGTCCTTCTTGCCTTATTACAGCACCAGGGTGGTTAAGCTTGGTTGTTGAAGACCTCTTTAAAAATACAGCAAAAGCAAATTGTGCACAGCTTGCAGGTGATGTAAAAGAAGCATGGCTAAGGACAACAGCTCTTGGCTTGCAGCATGGGTGTGAAGAGACACAAAGCAAGAAGATAGCTTCAAATAACTTACAAGGTCATCATTGTTAACTTTTGATTAATTTACAGCTATGACCTTCATCCAGGTATCTGCTGTTTTCCTTTATCCTACAGCTTCCGCGTAAGAGCTGTTTTTCATTCACTCTGGCATCTGAGGGGCCTTTAGAAAGAAAAACAATTCCTTGATGCCAGATACGAGCCAAACCAAACTCCCACCTCTAAATATCCTTGAAGTTTAGAACTGCTTAAAATTTAAACTCATATCTAGATCCAAATTTGGCTGTTTGAGGACATCTTAACACATTTTTGTTTTAAAAAATAGCATTGCCTGATTCACCCAACTTTTCTACTATAGCCTTTTGGGTCATGGTCTGATTGACTTACCAAAGGCTCTAGTAACCTACCATACACATCCCACTCCTTCCCCACTCCACTTCTTAATCTTCCAAAGATGAAATTCAAGATTGCCTTCTAATTGTAACAGGACAGCTTCTCAGACAGATGACTTTCCAAGTGACCTTCTCATTCCACTCATATTCGGGGAATGAAAAAGTATGCCAGAGCTTTATGTGATGACGGATAAGGACCAACATTACAATTTATGTTTGTGACCTGGCACACAGATGGAAACACAGAGTATGATTCAGTGGTTTTTGCAGCCTTAATCCCTACTAAAGAGTGGCTTTGCCAAGGTAAACCTGACATTTTAAATGAAACTGCTTTGCATACACTGCATGGAACCTGAGATCCCACTTTTGTGCTGCGGTTTCCTTCTAAAATGTAGCTACTGCCTGACAAGGCAGAGTAAGTGTGCAGCCTAGGCTCTCTTGTGCTAACAGTATTTGGTCTGCTTCAGCAAATAGCAGTGGCGAGCAGGCTGTGCAAACGGAGTGAGACAAATGTTATTTGAACGTGTACTGTTCAAGACTGAGAAGAGGAGCAAAAATAAGGGCTAGATCCCACTTTCCTCCCCACCCAGGCAACTCCCAAGAAACAAGGTCCAAATTAGGCCCCACATTTGTAATAACATCACATTTCCTGGTGAATCAATCATTAATCTACAGAATGAGAAAAGACAATACATCTCGTTATTATGCCCACAATTCAAAACAAAGTTTAACACTGGGAGCAGTTTCCTCTTTCCCTTCACCATTCCTTCGTTTGTGCTCCTTCTAAAAATAAAATATTGATGGCTTTAAAGGAGGAGGAAGGGAAGGAATTCAAGTACTTAGTGCTCATTATAGCACCAATCCATCCCAGCACCAAAGCTAGCCTCTGCTTAAGTATGCAAGTAGTCCAAATCAACAAGGTCTATCCAAGAGCTTAAAGATACTGCACCAAAGCCTAAATGACTCCGACTGAGTCTTGCTGCACAACTGCAGCAAGAACAGTGTGGCAAGATCATCCAATCACTGCATAAAGCTGGGTAATGAAGAACATGAAGACAACCGGGGACAGTCAGATAACACAGACTTCCCCAACCTGCTCGTCTCTGCCCTGAGAGAGCAAACAGCATGCAAGTATCCCCATGTCTTACTTCTTCTCCACACCCTCCCCACCAGGGTTACCCCCCATGGCCAACTTTTTGAGCACTGGCCTCCTGTTCGGGAGCTTCTGCTGTGCCTCATCTCTGCCAGAAAGTAAAGAGAGGTTCCTACTTGTCTTTGAGCATATGGCTGTCCTATAGGGACTTCTTGTTGAGACTTAGAAGATCAGTTGACTTTAAAACCAGTTTGTTCCTTAGGATTCACTTAATATGTTACAGTAGGGCTGGAAGTATCTTCAGTGGTAATCTCTTCATTTCTTTGGTTAGCTATAACCAGAACAAGAGTATTTCTGGTCATCTATTTAATCTAAGCCTTCTAGTGGATGCACTACAACCTGACCTGCTCAACATCTTATTGCTGCATTATGTGAGAGAAGTCTTGAGAATTTCTTCTTCTTTCAGAAGATAAAGATGAGGAAGTGTCAAATTGCTTCTTAAAGAAATGAAAAATGAGAAACTTTTGAAAGGAGTGATTTTCCATCCAGCTCTCTTAAATTTTGATGGGCAAAAGGAATAATCTTACGGATTTTCTACAGAGTTCAAACATGTGAAATGGGCCCTTCCTAACCTCCCCCAGGTGCCAGCAAGGTTGGAAAGCTGCCTTCAGAATCCAAAATGTTTTAGTTTACCACTACTACAGCCACCACTGCTCTCCTCCTACAGCTTCCCCAGTACATCTGTCCCTGTTGTATGCCACTACCACACAGCTGGGACAGCAGATTTCTAATTGTTCCAGTAGGGCCAGTTTGGACTTAAACCACATTGCTAAGCAACTAGACACAGCTTTTCTCATGAAGCTAGAAGTTTTTTCCTAATGCAGTGGAATCTTCTACTATTTAAATAATTTTTTCCAGAGTATAATTTAAGCAGGATTGTCCATAATTATATATGCTTTGGAAATTGGAAAAAATGTATGATAGGAAATATATGTTTTTCTGCTTTCCATCGCTGATTTTGAGACTCTCCAAAGAGCGCTCAAAACCGTTGAAAACATTTGTTTTGCTTTTCCTAATCACATATTTTTATATTAACAGTTAAAATACAGCAGTTTACAAGTCAATAAGTCCAGTGCTTTTTCCTCACTATAGAACAGCACAGTATTGCATTGCAGGAGTAGAAGCACAGACAAAAATGAGATGCAGTGCAACTCCTAACAAAGAGGAGAAGCAGGTACTGAGGGATGGATCCAAAGAAGAAGAGTAAAAAAGACACAGGAGTGTAGAAGCTTATCCATGTGTCTCTCTCTCTCTAACTACCAGATCATTGCATCTTAGAAATGCTACACCTTGGAAGGTGGGAAAACCTCAAACCAGCTTTGCGATATTATTAGCTGTAAAGGATATCCAGGTGCAAAGATGTAGAACATAATCAGACACCCTCAGCTCATTACTCCCTAAACATTTTCTCAAAGGTAGCAAAAATTAAAATGCTTTGTAACATAGGAGGGTGATTTGAGCTGGCTAAGATGTAGCATAATCTTCCTAAACACTATAGCAGAAGATATTAAAAACCTTTGGACAGTTCATCAGTATTTCTTCCACCTAACTAGTGAGATAGTAACTTCAGGAGCATATCACACATCATAATATTTAGCCATTTTGTACTGATATAATAACCCCTAATATTCAAGGGTCACTTGCAGTTTTCCTCTCCAAGAAAACAAAAACTTGCAAAGAAAAATTCTGCCAGCAGTCAAACAGGAAGAAGTGTAATTGCGTACTGGTACTCAGAAAACACAGAAAACACATGCCTAGTCCTGTGAGGGTGCTGGTGTACAGAAACAGGTCTCCAAAGGATGTTCTGCCTCCTTTTAAACCAAGAAGAATTCTTGTATGGATTCCTGAAGGACCAAAACAGTGACAGCTTCTCCCAAGGACTGGAGCACTTCAGCATAATATCCTGAGCAGCACTGTGGATGCTCAAGGTGACATCTTTTCTTCTAAATGTTACCTACAGGCACAGATAGATTTGAACAAATACTAATCCAATCTTTCTTCCACTATTTAACCCAATATAAATCTTCTTTGGGCATTTCCATCACTTTTTGTCCAGAAGTGCACATTCTGCAGAGACAGGCAGATTAAGCTCTCTTGTGGAGTCATTTTGGTGCATGAATATTGTGCCTAAACATTGCGCAAGTCTCTAGGAAAAGCATGAAGAGTTAAAGACAGACAGAATTAGTGTTGGTTTCTGCCTTTCGGTTGGTAAAGGATTAAAGCAGGAAGCAAAAGGGACTGATCAGCCTAAGAGGGATTAAGCCCACTCGCTCCCTTAAAGTGCTCTAACCACCAGATCACAGGATATGCTGGGCAAGAGCATTCCTCATTTGCCTGCTTGAAACTGAGCCACAGTGAAGCTGGGCATACAAGAGCTATGGAGGCAGCCAGAAAAAAACAAGAATTGTAAGCTAGTGTTTGGGACACGCATCGTTGTAGGAGAGGGTTGAAAGGCCTAGACCCTTCTCCCAGGTCTGCTCAGGATTTTCTTTAATCCATAACTAAAGCAATGACAAAATGAAATAAAATGCATGGCTGTCCCAAGAAGAAGGTTTGAACCCCCAGCCTCTTCTCCTCCCAGTTGAGCATCTAGCTAATCAACTAAAGTCAGCTGATTTTGCTGTTTTTTCCTGAGGTTTGCCCAATATTCTCCAATGATCTTCTATAGTCTTGGTGGAAGAGGTAGGCACCTAAATTAGGTGAGCTGATTGACTGTAAGAGATGGCATTTCTCACACTACTGGCAATGATTGGGATGAGAAGGCTAAACCAGTGAAGAACACACATAATGACTGTTTGTCTGCACACGTGTGTATGTGTGTGGTTAAAGAAGCAGGAGCATCTTCCAGTCTAATGATCTCTCAGGTAATATCAGAAGTTAAGACATGCATGCACAGACACTGTGTAGGGATCCAGCCAGACTCCTATAAGCTTTTGGCTTCTGCTGATGAGAACCAGATGTCGGCAAGATCCAAATTTCTGAGTTTGCTTAACTCCTTGGAGCATCATTTTAGAAGAAACACAAGAGGCATCATTTCTCACAGCTCTCGCAACACTCTTTTCTCTCCCATCAAACTTAACTCATCTGAACAGGTTATTTATTGTCTAGTGGGAAATGTCAATCACACAGTATCATTGAAAAACTTGGAGGGGGGAAGGGAAAGAAATTCACTATGAAATTTTCCAGGCAAAACTGCATTTTTACCCATCATTTGATCTAATACAGTGGTTTGCTACTGTCAGCTATAGATCTGTCAATATGTTTAAGCATACCACAGAAAAATCACATACTCACATCTAGGATAGTAAGAAAAATGTAAATTTAATGTACAGCTCATTGAAAACTGATTTAGGATTTTAATCAGAGAATAATATCATTCTTCTGTCCCTCCTGATTTATTTACTGCCTGAGGAACAAATGCTTGGGGACATACTGGCTTCAGAGAGAGTGTACCTGGGTAAAAGAGATCAACATCTGTTCCATTCTACTTGTGTAATGCAGTGCATGACAAAAACTCAGAATTTCAACACCATCTAGAGTACTGTGTAGTTTCACAACTAGCATAAAGTGCCTTGAGTTAAGCCAGCACTTAAGTAAGTTAAGTAGCACTGCTGACCTTACAGTGACATTTGGAAAGGGGCAGGTCATGAAAGGGAAGTTCCAAAACTGCAGCTTTCTGCCTTACTCCCATGTGACAAAGCTATGCCCAAGAGCCCACTGGGTCTCAAGAGCCAAGAGGGAGGAGGAAGCATGGGCCTAAACTTACTGCCCAGGCCAGTGAGAACAAAATCTCCCCACAGTCTGTCCAGCCTGACTCTATGCTACCAAGAGGTATAAATGAACACGGAGCTCTGTGTACAGTTGCATGGTGCTTCCCATTACTCCTTAAACATCACAGTCTCAAAAGTGGTGGGAGGAGGAGCAGGGACCCCTCCTTTGCCAACTCTCCTGCTTCAGAGTAGCTGCCCCAAATCTGCCCTGCCTCCCACATGTCCACAGTCTGCGGCTCTGGCTCACGAGCAGGAAAAGCCACCTTCTTTCCTGAAGGAAAATTACTTCAAATATGGAAATTGTGGGAAGAGGCAGCAGACCATATGGCATGGCTAAGTCTCTGACCAAAATAATCTAAATTGCACTTATAAAATGGACCAAAATAGCATAAATTGCATTTATAAAATGAACTGAATTTCAGGGAAAAAGAACATACAGATGACCTACAGCAAACTTTTCATCTAGAAGAGTATTCTTTTTGTTTACATGTTTACACGTATTACTGAGAAATTCTGTCACTCCGCAGTGCGTCTACATTTGCAAATATACACAGATGTTCAGTGCAGTGCTCTGCAATAGCCCACTGCTGCCCAGTTCACCTGAAGTACATGGGCTGAGGAGCTGGCAGAACTGAGTTAATTATTTTCACTTGAACTGATCAGTAGCAGCACACAGCTTTCAGGAATTGCAGCAGTGTATGTTGCTAGGATTTCTTATTATGTAAAATTTGAGTGTGCAGCTAGCTGTTCATGAAAAACAAATTATTTTTATGATCAGGCAACACACTTACATAAACCTTGCAAAATATTTGATTTTTTTTATATATGAACCAGTTCTCTCTCCTTCCCCCAAATCAACAAGGGTGATCTGTGTATTCTAGAGAGAAGATTTAGAGGTAGTGCAGGAGAAAACTAAGTAGCTGGGGAGACTACTTTCGGAGTGGGAGGTACAAAAATGTGCAGTAAGGCAAATCTATAGATTGACTTTCAAAGCCATGGAGGACTCCACTCTAAGTGGATGTGAAAGAGATGATGTTTGCAGTGCTGCAGATGTTTAAAACATTCAGTGGGTAAATAATAGTAAAATCAGTCTACTGGATGTGATGAGTCTGCAGGGATGCATACACATATGCAAGAAATACCTTTCTTTTATTAGGATCAGAAAAGAGGAATCCCAAAACTCCCTCTTTTTGTGACTTGGGGTCACAATCTGGAAGAGATTGAGAACCACTGTGCTAGAGAGCCTCAGTCTCTGGCACTAATCAATCCAACAACTTTCACGAGTGGGGGAAGAGGTGAAAACCCATCTACACTGCCCATAGATCACTGATAGTTCAAGCAAGTTCACTAATCAGCCAGGCATCTGAGTAATATGCAAAATGAGACAAAGTAATTCACTCCAGCTGTAGATTTTGAACATACATCTAGCTGATGCGTCTCTCTCTTTAAAAAATGTCCTCCTTCTGTCAACATTGCAGACTTTGCTAGACGTGCCTGGTTGTCCTGGTCTCTGTATGCCTGACAGTCCTGGTACTGCCAGCTACACTGCAAACATTCCCATTTATTAGCTGGAGGCTGACAAGTCTATTGAATTCCTCTCAGCAATAAAGCACGTAAGGAGTGACAGTGCCTTCTGCTTCTGGCATTGCTCACTTGCTTTATTTCTGAGGCAGTGCTTAAGTGTTTTGCTGGGTCAAACCAAGCCACTCAGCACCACCCAGGATCTGGCACCACAATCCTAGCTGCATATCCACTGTTCTATGTAGAGATGCATTTAGGTTAGGAAAAGCTGATAAATGTTCATAGGAGAGTAGGTAAATCATGAGAGATTTGAAGGAAGGGGATCAGAAGGAGAACTGCACTGGTGTCATCTTTAAAGCAAACAAAAGAAACCTTCCAATCAAATGTTTGAAGAACTATTGCTCCACACAGAATAGGGGAAATAAATAAAGAGAAATAGTCCTAGTTTGACAAGGTACAGGATGTGCTGGAACAGTCTATCACAAAGAAATGAAAAAAAATTAAGCTAAATATCAATAGTTAGCTATAAAATCAGTTGGCCAGAGGGACAGACTCTAAAAAGAAGCAGTGGAAGCCTCCAGATGGACAGCTATGCAGAAACCAGTAAGGTAAGGCACGACGGGACATGAACACAGGGCATGGTCCCACAAATTTAAATGACCCTTTTCTAGATCACCCAGGCTGACATTGTATTTTTCCCTACCCATTGATAGATCAAGTCTGCTTCTGTTGAGGTCAATGGGAATTTTGCCACTGACTTCCAAGGGAACAGCGGCCCTATGATTTAGCAGTGTACAATTTCAGTTAAAAAGTCTGTGAAACACAACATTCTGCCCTTGGCAGCTGAAAGAAGACAGCAGGATAGGAAAAGAACAGCTCCAGCAAATGAAATAATGTTTCTATTAGACTCTTAAAGGAAGATAGTCAGAATAGCATTCCTTTATTTCTCCTGTTCTGTTACTAATAACTGTTTGTTGTGATTAAAGTGGATCGCTAACATCTTGTTTACCTTTCACTGTCCAAGTGTTTGATCCTGTGAGATTTATTCAGCATGGATAAACTCATTCCTACACAGAAAATATTGTCTGGTTCAGGGATCATTCAAGCCCTTGCTTTGCTCGATTTTGACAGTTAATTTAGGGTTTGGGTAATGGCAGGTTCTTCTAAACAGAACACTGGAAAGCCTCTCAGAAGTACCACTGCGAGCTTCAGTGGTGGCAATGGAGCCAACTGGTTGTTCAGGTTGGAAACAGACCTCTGCATGCTGCCCTTACACTTCCTCTGTGTCATCAGCACCCAGGTGGGATGAAACATGCCATTGTTCATGCATGCTTGCATTATGCATTGTGTATTTAAGCATGTTTTAAAGCCATCCAGTGGACACAACTGCTGTTACATAAAGAGCCTCCACATGCAGTATTTTCTGAAAGAATGGAAGGACAGACCATATTGCCAGTGGATGAAAACTCGTGCTCAGATGGCTTTGTCTGGTCTCCAAATTTCCTAAATGCCCACGGACCATTCACACAATCACAGAATCACAGAATTGTAGAGGTTGGAAGGGACCTCGAGAGATTCATTAGGAAGGTGCCAATAAAAGTCAGTACCCAGTACCTTGATGTTTTCATTCACACCACATGCAAAATAGAAGGAAACAAACAGACAAATAAAAAATAAATGGAAGGGTAGAGGAAAAGGGTACTGACTGAGCATAAGTAAGCATGGATGCGGGTGTGCCTTCCCAATCAGTCTGTTGAGAGGCGTTCCTGTGAGCTCAGGGATGCTGCTCCACAAGCTGAGTTGTCCTGCATTTTTTAAAACATATTTTTAGTAAAAATGGAATATATATTTTTACTGTAAGGTGACATGGACCTTGAAATAAAACTTCCCTATGCCTTAGATGCAGTAACTAATTAGCTTCAAACAAGTACCACTAGATGACTATAAACATCAGCAGTCATTGCCAAGTTGACTCAAACATACTGCAAAGATCTTTTTCAAAAGTATTTTTCTAGTGATGAAATACTGATTTTCTGCCTCTTTCTCCCAGTAGCATCTGTATTCTGTGTTACTTGTCATTACATAGTAAATAAACAGCGTTACTAAGATAACTCTTCCTCTAGTAAGAACAAAAGCACCAGCGCCATAGCAAGTTTTAACTTGAGTGGAACCCACTGATCATCCAAAGCTGAACCAAGAGAAAGTGAGATAAAACACACAGTGCAGCAACAGCAAACAACCTATTTTGGAAAAATAATATTCATTGTTTTTTTCCTTTTATGAAGACATCAAGTCATAAAGGGTAGACTAAAAATCTTCCACTCTGTGCATCTTGTTATCCACAAGGTCTTCTTTGTGTATGTACCATGTGTCCCCTGGTGATCTTCCTATTCAATAACTATAATCAACAATCTCTTTCCACAGCACCCATAATCCTTTGATACTGCATGGAGCAGGGTTCAGAAGCTTTGCAAGCCAAGACATTTTCTAGTGATTTATACAGTGAAGCAGAATTTCCTTTGCCCACCTGCAACAGCTGAAGCATTTCTGTGATTATAGTTCATTTTAAAAAGTTTCCATTCATGTAGGGTTCTTTTACTAAAAAAGAAGCACATTAAAGGGATTCATGTATATGTGTCTGCTACACATACCTTCAACAAGTCTGACAATATGCCACTTGGAAGAACAAATTTTATTTCATTTGAAATAGTCTGCTTGCTACATGCCATTCTTTCAGCTGTAAATTGTGTTGCTCCACTATGAACAAATAAAATATAGGAGAGAAAAACATCTATTACACATGCAGAGTTTTTTCCTCTAATAACATTATCACACACATTTGTTTTCATTGTAAAATGAAATAGGAATCTGTTCATTTTCATTAGCAACGTCACAGTCTGACAGCTATTAAAATCACACTTGAGGATCAAATTAGAGCAATCAAATGCAAAAATAAATAACTAAAAAAGCAAACAAACCCAACCCAACAGCCCACATAAACCCTTCTCATACAATTATGCTTTGTTAGCTTCCTTAGTCTAGACATGGTGAAGAAAGACAGTGGCAAAAAATTTCGTATGCCATTACTTGCTCCCTGAGACATGCTGCCCCTTGTTAACAGAAAAGAACCTCAAACTAATGAAGAGAATACATGTCAGAGAACATCTCATTTAGGGCAATAGGAGAAATGGTTAGCAATGTCAAGAAATCACAGCTGGTAACTTAAGTATCTGCAATGATTGTAGACAAAGAAGCAAAACTCAAATCTCTAAACTAAAAGCAAATAGAAGGCATTGTGGAAAATGAGAAGTACCTCTACATTTAAAATAAAATGTATGGAATCGGTTGTAGAAGAAACTAGCAAAAGCAGCAACCAGAGAAGAAAAATTATTACAGTGTACATAAACACCAGTTAGAGGAATAGCATGGCCTTCTTCCATCTTGGAAGGCTGTTATGTTACTAAAAGGCAGCAGTAAAAGATCAGAGCATTGTTAATCAGCATGAAAGGAGAAGATCAGCCAAGAACAGCAAAAAATAAATATATTTTAATGGCTATTAAAAATTGCAGGTCTTCTGGCCAAGCAGGGAGTCTGGCATGTCTGGTTACCTCACTTTAGCAGGAGACACAGTGATTGAATTTACCCTTTGGTGCTTCGGCAGCACCTGAGGTACACAGAAGCAGAAGGTGGCTTTGTCTGCCCTCCTGGAGCTGGCTTTAGGAGTCAACAGCTTCGTCTGTTCATACCGAGCAGCAGCATAACCCCCAAGAATTTGTGGCATTGAACCACCGCTAAGTCCACAAAGCCTTAATTCCACCTTATTTTAATATATTAGGTAGTATTTCTCACAATATATGGAATTTCCTTCTTAATCCCCATGCAGAATGTACCATGCCTACAGGTTTCCAGCTGGGGAAGGGCCTTTGGAGGCTCTTAGGCAGCAGAAAACACTGGAAACATTAACTGTGGGGACATGTTCTCAGGATGTTATTTCAGTGTGTTCCAGACGCGGCCTCGGGGGAAGGGCAAGGAAAATACGTGTTATACCACAAGGAGCTTGAACAATCTTGAGCAGCAAAGAGCAGGGCCTTGTGGAAAGGTCTGCAAAGGATGAGTTCAGACTAAGGCAGAGGCCCCTTAATCTAAAAATGAAATATGCTCTAGATTGGCCTTGGAATCATAGAATCATAGAATACCCTGAGTTGGAAGGATCAGGGATCATCGAGTCCAACTCCTGGCTCCACAAAAGACCACCCAAAATTCAAACCTATGTCTGAGAGCATTGTCTGAATGCTTCCTGAACTCCAACAGGTTCAGTGCCATGACCACTGCCCTGAGGAGCCTGTTCCAGTGCCTGACCACCCTCTCAGTGAAGAACAATTTCCTGTGACTGTCTGTAGTTCAGTAGGTGAGCAATAAGAAAAGCAACACATCAATGTTTCAATAACTGCCTCTCAGAACAATGATGTACCAGCTCAAGTCGCAGGACATGGAGTTATCCCACCAATGGACTATGAGAAAGTATTGCCTAAATCTTGCCCTCATGCAGGAGGATCTCACTGCTGATGCTTCGATATCCCCTGTCATCTTTCAGGAGCTCTAGGCCTCTCTCCAATGAACCTTCAAGCCAGACTTGAACCCAAACACAGTCTCATTGAATGTTTTTAGAGGAGGGGCATTCAAAACGAGATGAGACCTTTAGATCAAAGCTATTGGGTGTTGCTTACATACTAAAGAGCATTGTTCTGCACATTGTGATTTTCTTCACTCAATGTCTAATGCAAAAGTGGATCCATTTTTCACAGGAGAATTTCTTTACCTTAAGAAACAAAGATTAATGGCTTATTTCACAGGAATATTCAGAAAAAATAATGAAGCACATTACACCATATATCAGCTATTGCTGCTATGGGACTTAAGTGTGTATGACACTATTCATGGAGTGTTGCACAGAGCTGATCATGCCCTACTCTGGGAAAACTAAAGACTGATAAATAAAAGGCATTTAAAAGCATCATACTTCTAGTGAATCACATGCCAAGAAACTGTCTCACCCTTGTGTCATGCAATACACAATTTCAAAGGAGATATGTTTTTCCTAATGCTATTTATGGATCTCGCAAACTGCAAATACAATTCTCTTGTTGCTCAGATTTTTTTTCCCAGCTGAAGTATAACATTGACACTAGACTGAGTGTTATTTTAAGATGTCTCTAACCTTTGTATTTTTATCTTCCACTATGTGTTAGTGTTTCTTTGGCTTCCATTTAAACAGCTGTGGAAAATACATGTGGATTTACCTTTCCACAAGAAACTTGCATTGACTTTTTTTTCTCTTGAATGAAATCTCTCCTCCTGTCTTCATGTTTTCATGGGAGGAACTGCAGTTTTCCTCTCTGATTCCTTATTTTTTTTTTAATTCTTTCTGAAATCTTTAAATTACCTACTATTTTTTAACTGGTGGGGAGAAAGAAAGAAGGATCCCTGTAGACATTTCATGTTTTGACTGTTCAATCTTACTAAGATCTCAGAATTATATTATATATATACGTTATATTGTATGGTGTTATATAGTTAAATTATATATATATAGTACTGTATATAGCAATATACTGTGATATTTTTACTCAAGTAGCAAGTTGCTGAGACAGCTTTGGATTTTTAAAACTTTGTCTGCCCTTCATGCAAAACAATTCTCTGTTCTGAGGCAGTGACTGTCTGATCCATATGAAATGCAGCACACATCAACTAAAGGCAGTTCAAGAAAGTAGCCTTTAAGATCCATGGTACATTTCAGCCAGGGTTCAGGGTTTGGATCTGAAACTGAATTGAATCCAAGAATAACGCTCCTTTTATTTCCAGTGCTTTCTTTCTCATTTAGATTAGAAAGAAAATGAAAGAAAACACAGAAGAGTCTTAAATCTCACAAATTTACAGTCAGAACTGTAGAGTATAATCCCACAAGTTTGAATTCAGGAACTAGAGCTTTAATTTTCAAACGCATGGGGCTTAAATTTGATGGTGTGCTTAAGATGATCCAATCAAGCCTTATAATAGACTACCTTATCTTATTTTCTACCTTCAATTGATATAAACCATGGGTCAAATCTTCTTGCCTAAACCAAATTGTGTGGCTTCACAACACTAAAATCAGAATAACTTTTCTGGTGCAAGGCATTTCAATATTTTCTGTTAGACGTCATATAGGCTACAAAGATCTGCTACTTTTAATGTTGCTTTAATCTGTAGTACCAGCAAATGGCTTCTCTTTGACAATTCTAATTTCAGATACAGTTTTGGTTAATTCTCAAAGCTAGTCCTATCCAAGACACAACATTCACTGCATGAGATTAGAGATCTTGGAGAAGCAAGTTTTATCACCTGTTTTCTAAGACTTTTTAAGACAGGATATTTAATAGTGTGTTTTCATTCCTGATCACAACCAGAATAGCAAATAATTTTTAGAAGTGCTTGAAAATCATACTGCTCTATTCAATTCTGTACACAGCCTGTACCTTGCAGACAGAAGCACAGAAGTTATGACAAATCAATTCATCTAACTTTGGCTTCTGTCACCAGAGTTCAGTGCATAATAAAAGAAAAAACCTTATCTGTGCTGTTAAAGATGGCTTAATGCAAAATCTTACCACTTCATGTCTTCGCGGGCTCCTGTCATCCATCCTCTGCAGGATAATGGCAAAGATTTCACATCCTCCTCTATGGTCACCTGCAGTTTAGAAAAGCAGCTGTGGGATAGAACCTCTTTGAATAAGTTTGGGAATCCTGATACTATAAGGCTGTAAAAAAAATAAAGAGTTCATTCAGTGAGTGGTGGGGAAGGAAGTTACAGAAAAAATAGATATTCCTATACTTCTACTCTAGGACTTCGGGATTTTTTTGCAGCAAAAATCTATAAAGCTCACAGAGAAACACACACAAAAAAACCTAAACCTACAAACTCAAAAAGAAAAACTTCTGGAGAATCGTGTTTGAGACAGGAGTAAATGAGAGCCCCAATCTGCCACCAACAAGAGCATTTTGTCTTATTCTTTAGTTTTCCTTTTTTATCATGATCTAAAAACAGAGACAAGACTTCAAGGCTTTTACTTCAAGAACGTAAGTATGGAAAATTTTTAAAAAGATCCTATGGGAAAAGAAGCATCTAACATCTTGCTGTTCCGCTGCTTTAAAGACTTTCGCTCAAATCATTCTAATTGTTTGACTCAAAAGTTAAAGATCTGCAACACCTAGTAAATTAGTGCAGCACAAAGTCAAGCTCATTTATAGTAGTTCAGAACTGAATCCTCTGTTGCCTTTGGGTATGTCTTCTGCGTTAAGCAATTCCGAAATCTTTTTAGTAACTTCTAAGTGTTAGGATATTTTTGCACTCTATTAATGAGATTAGTTTTGTTAGATTTATCTTAAGCTTCAAAAGATTATGCCATTTTGAGTTACTAAAGTGATAAAATCAAGGAACTCTTTTTTCTAAAAATAAATAAATAATAATATCCTAATAAGTTTGCCAGTACTGTGAAGTGGAATAGAAGCAGTCAGGAAAAAAAAGAAAAGAAAAGAAAAAGAAAAAAAAAAGTATAGATGAGGCAGATTATGACTGGGAAATACGGAAAATTATTTTTCCGACTGTATAATGACTTAATAAAAATATGTATTTTATGTAGTGCAGGCTACTATATCACTGTTTTTACTTGTAAAACCAGTCTCCTTTTATCTCTCCAGGCTGTGGAACATCTGGTAAGCAGCTTCCACTCTGCATTCTTTGTTGCCCACTAAAACTTTAAGGCTTGAGGAAAACCCATTACCCAACTTGCTCCTAAAAAATAAATATTTTAAGAGATCCACCAGAAAGTCTGATGATAATTCACTTATTTATGGACATGCGATTAACTTTATAGCTCAAGCCAGTTCTGCCTCAAATGTTCTCCATGTGATGTTGGGAAACCTGTTTTTCATGGCAGAGGGATTGGAGGAAGGATAGCCCTTCTCAGAAGGAACACTTTAACATTTTTTGGGACCTGAGCTGTACAGTGTAACTCAATCAAATGCAGTAAGTGGATCTGAAGACTGGGCTTCTTGAAAATGTTTCCACCACTACTGTCTTCAGAGGGGAATTTTCTCACAAATATCTTCTTTCTACCTCCTTTTTTTAATTCTCTCTCATTGGAAAAATCAACACCCAAGCTCTAAAACAACTCCTCTCTGACCTGGTCCCTCAGGATGATTGTCCTCTTTCCCACTGCCCTTGCAGTGCTTTCTGCTCCTCACTGCTCATATCTACGCGCAACTCCAGGAGAGCTGGGGGGGGAGGCATGGTCCCAGCCTGCAGATCACATTCACAGGGTCTCCTTTGGATCTTAGCTTGATCTTGATATAAAGTGGAGGGCCCAGGAGCAAAAAAGTATTCCCCAGCCTATTCTAAATCAGACCATCCAAAGAGGACTTATAAATGCCCATAAAAGGGATCTCAGTGACTTTGGGCTCTTCCCCCTCCATAAACTTCTAGGGCTGGGTCTGACTCCAGGTCAAAGCAAATTTCTAGCAAAGGCCTGACAAACACCTATATGATGGTGGTTGTTCTGGTTGGGAAATATCTGAATTGCTAAATGCAGTCTTGGGCGCCGGGGCAGGAGAGGCCAAGTAGTAGTGTGGTCCTAAGAATGAAAGGCAATGGAGTTACATCATTTCTAGACAATGCAAAAGAACACTGAAATACGAATCTGAAAAGGTTTGCTTCAAATCAGCATTGAAAACACATGCACAGGTCCTAAGTTGAGCTCTTATGGCTCGTACAATTTGTTATACTGGCACTTCCCACCCCTGGCTTTGTTTAATATTACCCAGATGTGCGGTACTGCAGAGAACCAGCCATAAGGCATGCACATTTACTGCTCCACTCCAGCCCTGCAAACTGTCCAACAGGTGGGATCGCTGCAGTGATATATTCTGGTGGTACTAAAGAAAGACTAGGAGGGAGATGGTCTGGGTCAACAGGAAGATACAAGGCAAAGGAAGGAAGTTTTACCTGTTTTAACAAGTAAGTGATGAGATTCTCTGAAGAGAGCCCATAATGCCAAAAGGAAGGCACGACTCCCTCCCATGACATCCCTCTGTTCCCCTACTCCCATCTTGCCTGCTTCCTCCTTCCTGACTTTGAAGAGGCGAAAGAAGATCCTTCTCTTGTTCTTCTCATGAAACAAAACTCTCCTTCCTCTCATCCTGCATTGTGGATGAAAAGAGAGGACAAAACCACAAGATCCCTTCCTCTGAGGCTCACAGGCAGCATAAGGAGGCACTGCTGGCATGGGTTGCATTGTTTAACTTTAGGAGAGCTTTTTTGTCCTTTGCTTTTAGCCTGTTTCTTTTTAAGAGAACATGCTGGATAAAAGTCATTGCTCAGGGCGAAAAAAGACGCTGGGCTTTGAGTTTCATTCAACTTCTTAGTCCAAGCTGACTTGTGGTATAACTGCTGTTGTGCCAGCTGTCTGGTTAAATGTACCGCTCACTCTAGTTCTGGAGCTGTTTCTCCTCAGAGTAGCTTGTAGCTGAACAGAAATGATACAAGGCTTAGCACTTGGAATGGACAGGGAAAGCTATTATTGATAGGTCACAGGTTTTGGTATGTAAAGAGTGGAGTTTATTAATCTGTCTATGTTGTTCTCAGAAAGCTCTCCTTTGCATTATTCCTTTCAAATGTCCTATTGAAATCTACACATGAATAAAAACATAAAATCAGCAGAGGATGCTAGCAACAGAAAAACAGAGATAAGTAGCAACAGTTTACCTGTAGCAAACAAGAAAAACATCAGAAAATGGGATCCAGATAAATAAATGAAGTGAAGCATTGGGTTAAATTTAGCATGCAACAGTCCTACAAACCTAACAAAAGGATTATTGGTTTGTCAGCATAGCTACTGGGAAAACAGCAGGTCCTCAGGCAGGAGAGAGCTGGGCCAGTCTGCCTCTGTAGGGAGCCAGGGTGGAGCTGGCTTCTCGGCAGCACTGATCTCCCTTCCCAGATCTCTGGGAGAGCTGTCTGTGAATGCTGATGGTGGTTTTCAGGCATCTTTCTATTTTCAGGCCCCCTAAAACTTCATGCTGGAGAGGCAGAGTGCCTTAAATCTGCCTTAAATCCTACTGCTACTAGAATTATTTTTCTTTTCAAAGTAGTCCACAGACAGTCCAGACATTGAAAAGCACTGCCCTTGGACCCTTGCTTGTGGCAGTAAAGGAAGGCAGAAACAGTGCCAAAGCTAAGAAAGCATGTATTCATCACAAGCAGAAATCCAAGATACACCATGGTTCACAGAAAGTCCTTAGAGAACTTGCTATACACTTGCACAAGGAGGTTTGGGGGACTGTCCTTGGAGCTGCATCAGCTGCTTTTATGCAAGGAGCCACTCTCTTAGGAAGAGCAAGAACATGGCATAGTCTGTCAGAGATGCCAGAAAATGCCGCAGAAGGAGCCCTGTTTCTTTTGGAACTAGTCTTACTGATGTTTGAGGCTGAAAAATCTTATTCAAGAAAAAATAACTGAACTCTTCTGATGAAAGGGACATGGACAATTCTGCTCTACTTCAGCTCCTCCTGCAATGGAACAGATCTGATAACCTGTACATATATGGGACAGCAAAGTACCCAGGAAATGCAAGTGAGAAAGGATACATTGCTTTTGAATTCAATGAAAGTTAGTTCCATAGTTTCAATGAAAGCAGCAACAGCCCTCTTCAAAGCAGAAGTTTCTCTTCAAGTGCCCACAAGTATGGTCTGATGAGGTGAGAGGGCTTTGTGATTTCAGGATCAGGACCTTTGGGAATGAGTAAAATAAAAGGCTGTGTTATGCTGATAATATTCCTCTGTACATTTTGGTTTCCATAATGCTCTGAACACAAAGCACTTAATTTAATTAAGGAAGGAACAAGAAGACCATGTTATGGTTTTGGTTTTGAAGAACTACATCAGTCAGGTTGTGATTTGCACAACCCAAATCAGGGATGGTTTAAATCTAGGTTCCATTTTTAGTCAAACCACCAAAGTCCAGAGGGGATAGAGAGCCCAGATAAAAGGTTTTGAGTTTAGTCTCATGTCTATAATGGACAAACTGGAGTGGTTTGGGGTTTGAATTTTGCAAAACCTCATCACTCAGGTTTTGGTTTTGCAGAAACAAAAACAACTTGGAGTTGGTTTGGAGGTTGTTCCATTTTATCTGCATCATTAAATATGGGGGAGGGGATGGGATTGGTTAAAAGCTCCATTTATGTCCCATCTCCAGTTGCAACAGCATTTTTTGATTTTTCCTGTGATTTTTCGGGAGACAAAGAAAAACAGCCAGGTAAAGTAGAATATGAAGTCAATTTAGGACTTAATCTTTCCAGATGCTAAACTATTCTGCAAGGTGTTAAGGTAACACAGCTGACAGTGACTTTAAAAGATGTTGAGGGCCCACAGAGCACGTTGTAGAGGACTGAGTCACTGAGACATTGCAGGTCATACCCTTGACTGGCAGAGCTGTCACCATGCTTCTGAAGCTATAATACCCAAGGGTCTTCTCAACTGAACAAAATTTCACTGTTGTAATCAAGCATGTACGTAGTTCACTCTGAAAGTAATGCCTCCTATTTATTTCCATTGAAACTACGACAGATTCAAAGAACACGATAACACTATTTGATAGAGCAAATTCCCAGCTACAAAACACTTAGTTTTTGACATAGTTACCACAATTAGTTGTGCATTTTTGCCAGTCATGAACAAGAGCCTGCATGCCACGCTAGTAAAAATCTGCACCAGCAGATATGATCTGCTGTTTCATGGCTGCTATGATGGCACCATTGCTAGGAAAGTGTTGCCCACACAGTCCATCTTTCATCAGCCTGAATAGATGGAAGTCAGAAGGTGCCAAATCCAGACGATACAGTGAGTGTTGTAGGACAGCCCAATCAAGATTGGCAATGTGCTCCACAGTCTTCAAACTGACATGGGGCCTGGCATTATTGTGTTACAAAAGAAAAGTTGTCTTCTTCTCTGGCCTGACTCTGAACGTTCAAGCCTTCAGCTTAGTCAGTTTCATGATGTAGCAGTCAGAGTTGATGGTTTATCTGGGTTCCAGGAAACTCAGAAGGATCACCCCTTTCCTATCCCAAAAGACAACACACATCACTTAACCTGCTGAGGGCTATGTCTTGAACTTCTTCTTCAATGGGAAATTCACATGTTGCCACTCCATGGACTACCATTTTGACTCCAACTCATAGTGGTGACATCATGTCTCATCACTAGTAATGATGCAATCCAGGAAACTGGAAATCGGAAACTGGAAACTTCAGCCTTGTATTGGTTCCCACCTGGAGCCACCTGGTGCAAACTTTGTGATATTCCAATGTTGCCACCATTGTTTCCAATGCACTGAAGCTGATATGCAGCTCTATACACAGTTCTCTGACCATAATTTGCTCAGTTGTGTGGATGAGCTGATCAAGACGTTCTTCATTTTGCAGTGTGACAGCTGTGGGTGCCATTTTTTTTGCACAGAGGAGTTCAGTTCCACCCCTTTGCTTCATCTGCACTTCCATGTCAGATGCCATTTTGTCAGTCTGCCCCTCTGCTGCCATCTGTCGCACGGCAACAAAATGCAACAGAATATTGGCAGGAGGGTTCAACCTCTACTGCCATGCCACCAGTATCTGCTTCTGACTTCATGGGCCAGCATAATAAAATAGGTATTATTTACGGAGCAGCCCTCATAAGTTTCATTCACGGAGTTAGTCCACTAGCAAAGAAGTAATTGGAACCGTGAAAGGTTAGAAATTTAGGAATTCAGATGACGTTTGAAACAGAGAATTGATATTCTGTGAGCTGAAAGGTTAACATTGACCAGTATAGGGCTTGTGTTGGGAACGATTAGAAAAGGAACATCTGATTCACAGTTAGGAAACAAGAATTCTTCAAGAACTGGGAGCAGAGAAATGGGACACACTGTCCCTTCTCATTTAAACAATGCTATTCATAGTGTAATTGAATGAGAATTTATTATTCTCTCTTTTTCTTACTCAGACTGTTGATTTTTCTCAAATGCAAATTTATATGTAAAGCAAGTTGCTGACATTTTCAGAAATTAATCCTTGTTGCATAATCTAGAACAATCTTCCCCTTTTAGATCACTCTATTTTCAGCAAATGAGAAAATAAGATATGTGTGAAGACGTGTATTTATATAAATATGGACATTGCTTATGTCACTAAGAATTAGATCAAAGCTGTTAAATTTAAGTACTCTTTTCATTGGGAGAAGAACAAATGTCAATTGAATATGTACTCTTTATTTAAATCAACTTTGTTTTGGTTCTGTATTCAACAACTACATCTCTGTAGATTGCTATGGGATACATGAGTAGAAAGATGCTAATGAAAGGTAATTTCTGCCACCTTTTTATCCACATTTGACCACCACTTCATTCTTTATAGACTGCTCCATCTACCAAATCCTTCTTTCACACTCAAGCCGTGCCTCTTCTTTTTTCCAAAATGATCACTTCATTTCCTGATTTCAAGATTGGTGACTAAAGCACAAACTTTGGGGTAGACCTGAGGCAAGTTCAAGTGCCTTGTATCAAGTGCCCATCTCACCTCTTCACATGCACTTTGTACTGTAATGATAGCCAACAATTCCTGAGAACTATATTCCCCCACAGAGACAGAGCAAGGACCTGTGGCTCCCAATCTTTCTGTATTGCTTCACATACTGCATTCATCCCTACAATCCCCAGCTGTATGCTGGAGAAGTTTTTCACTTAAAACTGGCCTGACTGCAGTTTTCATAGACTGGGAAGCAGTAGTATGGTTACACATTTTGTGCATGCATCCAGAAATGTGTCTGAAGCAGAAACATAACCCTATATCTTCCCTGAGTGCAAAATAACATTTTATGTTGAGGTTGCAAGCTCTACAAACGCCTTGGTTTTTCTTCAAATGCTCTCCTTCCATATGTGCACCTAGCCTCTAAAACACAGTTTTATTAGGCAACCTACATACTTCAGCCTACAATTCCTATTGATGTTGCCTTTAAATACAGAGGGAGTCTCACAGTGCCTCTCTGAATGGGACTTTGCCTGTGATTAAGTCCTTTATTGTTGTCTGCTTTGTGGAAGGAGGTCCAGAGGGGAAGCAGATTAACTCAAAAAACCTAGCGTGATTATACTGTGGTCACCTTCTGCTTCAGCAGCTATTCCCTTGTGAGGGAAAAAATGAACTTTTTTCTTGGAGGAATGTGGTTGCCTTTAGGTCTTCAGACCCTATACCTTACTCTTTTCCTGACAAACAGCGATTAATAATGGAGGTTAAGAGCTAACTTTAACTAGGGAGAGAAGAGCTGAACTGAAAGTATCAGAAACTTCCCAAAAATCTTCCTCAAAGAGAAGAGTTCCTTGATAAACAGAAACAATATTGAGATGTGATAACAGTAAACTTTCCTCCCACTTACTGTTGTGAAAATTGAAGAAACACTCGCAAGATACTGCTCAATCTCAGTGCACAGATGACAGCATGAAATCTTCTACTAGTGCGCATGCTGGGGATGTAATATTGGGCTGTCCCACTGAACAAGGGGAGGATGCTGATGAATGCCAGGCAGTGTGTGCTAGTGGGAAAGGGGAAGAGGAGATCAAATGGTGGAACAAGCAGTTTAAAATATAAAATGATGATACTTTTCTGAGGGAAAAATTCTCCTTTGTAATTCCCCAAACAGAATTGATGTTTACATACGTCTGATATAACTGACTTTATAGAATAAATACTAACCTGGACTTTTAAACTCATGCCTCAGCTTCATCCAGATTTCCATTAGAACTCTAGACTACCTATTGAGTAAAGCTGGGGGAGGGGGGGGGGGCGCGAATAAATGAAAAAAAATAAAATGAACAGACAGCAAATGTTTATTTTCAAAGATGGCCAAATCAATCAAACAAACAAACAAAAAATAACATACAAGCCAGAGGAGCTGCTCAAGATTGGCTAAGACCAGACATAAATCCCACATTTCAGGGCTATCCCTGTGTATACTAAACACAATTTCACCTTTCAAGGACTCAAGTTGAACCAGTGGGAAAATAAAAGTGGCAGGAAAGGCATTGCATTTCCCCAGGCCTACCCAAAAAACTTTTTTCTCTCATTGTAGGAAAGTGTTATACATGAGAGATTTGTTGGAAAAAAAAGTCAAACAGAGCTTTAACATGAAGGGATGTTAGTTTGGCAAATTTTGCCACAAAGGGTTGTGGGAATTATTTTTTCTGCGTTTAACTAAGGAAATGAAATGCAAACAAGTCTCCTTTATAACTCATTTGAGATTTTTAAGCACTGAGAACTCAAAAATTTCATTACTAACATTCCCACAGCAACTGTAATTTGTCCATACCACAAACATATATGGCACCATAAAAACTTACACTCCAGACAGTAATAGCAAAAAACTCTGAACAATGCTTTTGCACTGTGGTGGTTATTGAAGAAATTAAAATGATGATTTCCATCATACATGTTATAGCAAAATATCAGCCAAAAGGCTGAACTAACATTGAATATGTTTCATTTAACCATTAAGGCACTCTCATCTTTCTAGAAGTTCCCTTAACCTCTGTATTGTCCTGGAGCCCTCCTCACCTTCATCCACAAAGGATGCACTGTCCCTTGCTGCATGCTGCCATAGCCCATGAGATGAGAACAGATGCATATTTGTTGCATGTGTGAGAGGATGCAAAATGCTAATAGTTCATCCCCAGGGATTTATCACTGATCACATTTCACAGGAACATGTCAGCGTGGGGAAAAAACAGGCCAAAAAAAGAGGTGCCATCAGCCACATTGGCCACCTCTTCTGTCCTACGTACAGATTTGAGGTGTTAGATCATTCTGCTACTCCAAAAGTGAAGCTTTCCCCCAAGCTATGGGGTGAATTTCTCTGTGTTATGCAGAAGTTCAGCATTATGCACAGTAGAAAATAAACTTCGATAGCTTTTTCACATGGCCACAAGGATATACTTAGCCACCAAGCAGAAAGTCTTAGAGCATCTGCATTAAAAATGTACAAATAAAGCTTCTGTGAAACATATAGTGTGTAATGAATGAGTTGTCCTGACACCATCTTTCCAATTCTGTGATTGCAGCTGAGCTTGTGTATGCCAGGCTGAGTCAGCAGAAAGTTGACTTTCTGTTTGGCATCCACAGCTGGAGAACTGCTGCAAATCTTGTCTTGGTATAACCATCTGCCATCTGGATGCCAAACAGCCACAAAAGGTGTTCTGGTGGCTAGCTGCTTTGAGTCAAGTTTGGGAAGCTGCAGGACTGAGGAGTGTGAGCAGTGCAGATGTACCGACCAGCTGCTGAGGATTGCCTGGTGCTGGAACAGGCTAGCACACCACTTACAGCAGTCAGGAAGTTTGATCTACCTGTGTCTGTGTTCCCAACATCTTTTGCCTCATCCTCTCTAAAACATCTCTGCTCCCTTTTGTTCCTATTCTCCCTCCAGCCTCGCTCCCAGGATGGGTGCACTGAGCATTTGGCAGTCCCCTCTCCTCCAACAGCAGTTCCCACCAGCTACAGCAAACAGACTGCTGGCAACCACACAAAGCAAACCAGAAAGACCTTTCCTACTTATGGGGCACCTCCTCATTTGGGTCGGCTGCTGGGAAGGAGCTGTGGGCAGGTAGCAGGGCACTGCCTAGGCCCAAGCATGTCATGGGGGCAAGAGAGCCGGTGGTTCAAAGGGAAGCTGAGGATGTTGGCCAGGAAGCAAGTGGAAAGATCAAAAATATGGGATACTCCTGCTTCAATTGCATTTTTGGCAGTTCTGGGACTGTTGTTGGCTCAGAGTGCAGTACATGACTGGCACAAATAGCTATTTGGAGGAATGAGGGAAAAGGAACACCATATATTTCACATACAATTTGACCCACCATAATCAAATTTGTTAATAATAACCAGCAACTAGCTGAGCAGTAATGAAATGATACAGAACATGTTCTGTGGAAATTTCTAGACAGCACCAAAACTCTCATGCTGAGTTCTATAAAACACCACCCTTTTAAAGAGGAAAGGAGCTATGTGAAAAACAGCCTTCTCATCCTCCCATCTAGTCAGATGCAGAAAATTGATTCAGTTATGGTGAAATATATAGAACAAAGAAAGGAATTAAAAATAATCAGGTAACTGAACAGGAATACATCCAAGCAACAGAGTCAAGGCAGCAAAGGAGAACATATTGCCAATGATGGGGAGCTGAACAGAGAAAATACTGTGGTGGAAGGTGAAGGAGAGGAATTTCTGAGAAAGAAACATCAAAGCAGAGCTAGAGATAAACTCCCAGTCCTGGAGTTTCCCCAAGCAGCACTGTGTAGCTTTGTCCAATGGCAACACATGGGCACGGTACAGCTGCTCATATCGAGGAGCAAACTTAGTTAGCCTTAGCCACGGAGCATGATTATGCAGATCCACCTTGCAGACTCTGCCTTGTGTGGTACTGGGCAGGCAGAAGACCTTGGGTTGGAAGGTGCATCAGAGACCTAGCAGGAATATGGGGAAAAGTTTGAGAAAGACAAGTTCACTGCAAATGAAGAATGTAAGTGGTGATGTGGGAGAGCTGAGCACAGCCCTCTCTTCCATCCATCAAGATATGCTGTGGTTCCGTTTGTACTTCAGTAGTGAGCTGAATGGGAGCCTCATGAGACTAACTCTACGAACCACCAGGCTGTGGGACAATTATAATCACTTCTTAAGATACTATTTAGGGGAAATCTTAAAAATTTCATAATATATTTTCCATTCGTGAACAAAATAGCTGCAAAACATAGGGCTTAGCATGGCAACTAGCATGCAGACCTGTCCTGGGAGGTGCCGAACTGCAGCTGGTCTTACAGCTGCTGTGCGGGTCTGTCAGTGCAGTGCTGCTCCCTGACCAGTGCGCTCCATGGATCTCACCACTGTCAGTGCATCATGCTGAGAGGATTTTATTTATATACACCCCCACACATGTGACACAGAGCTCACTGGAGCTGTGTGCAGCATAACGTGTTCTTTGACCTTTTCCCATTTCTGGCTTTGATCAGAACACAAGATTTTTGTTGAAGTCTTGCTACATACAAAGCAGATTTTGGGCAGCGTGATAGGGAGAAAGCGGTCAAATGCTAGCTGAACAAACAAACAAACAAACAGAACCCAAACTGCTTCTAAAAATTGAACCATGCTATCACATGGTTCTATTCTGCCTTCTGTCTGCAGCATTTAGTGATAACCACACTGATGGCTGACTTTGGAGTGTTCAGCTGCAGATGCCCCTCTCTCTAGCTCTGCTGTGCTCCTCCAGGTCAGTCCCCTGGCCCTCTTTTCCCTCCTTCACGTTCTCCCACGGGGATCACTGTGCTGGCAGTCCAGCATTTGAAATGTCAGCTCTGACTTGTTTGGCTGCCTTCTCCAGCAACATTTCAGCATAGGGAGTGGCCCCGGGGCAAACTCCCTGCCATGGGAAGTGCCCCAGTGCAGGGTGCAGCAATGCCCCTGCCACAGAGGGGTTTCAGGCAGGACTGGTGCCCTGGTGTGCAAACCCTAGCTAGTTAGGCTCATTTCTAAAGAATCTCATTTCTTTCCAAGCACGGCAGCTCTGGGCCTGGCTGGGGCTGCTCAGGGTGGCCATGGTAGGCCACAGATGTGTCCCAGCACCAACCTGACAGGAAAAGCCTTGGCAAGAGAGAGGAAGCTGAGATCTATCTCTCTGCTTTCTTGTGCCCTTACTATTAGCTTTGGCATGTATCCTTGTTGCATTTGAGGGTTGTGGTCAGGAGTCAGTTGGCTTGTTACACAAGGGGATGTGCATGTAAAGGTGAGGGTCCTACCCCATGTCTGCCTCTGCCACTTGTCAGCGAGGAGCACAGGCCTTCCGAAGTGCTGCCTTCCTCTCCAGGGCTGGCTTTTTGTACGGTAATGCTTTCAAGAGCCTCCAAAGCTCCACTTGAATACAAACAGAAATTAGATCTACCTGGATCTTCTCAGCTATCTTTATGCTGTCAAATAATTTTGCAGTTAGAAACCGATCACAGGGAAATTCTTACCTTTGCATTTTACATGAAACATCTAAAAAAAAGCAGTGGCTTCATAGCTTTCTACAAATCACTGTCTCAAGCTTAATTCTCAAACTATCACACCTTGAAAATGAGGAATGGAGGCTAGAGTGCACAAGGGACAGCCTGACAGGCTGATGGTGCCTGCTCTGTCTGCAGGGCTGTGTCCCCAACAGAGATGTTGCTTCTGGGCAAAAATCTTGGCATAAGAGGTCCTACAGCTCACCCTTTAAAACTATAGCTCTGAGAAGGGCAGGTCCCAGGGATCATGCTTTCTTCAATCTCCATTATATTCCTAGCCCTTGCACAATGGCTGTTTCCTAAGAGGGGGGGATTTTCTGTCTTTCTCAGTTCTGATTGATTTAGGTCAGAGTAGTGATTTGGTTTTCAAGAAAGAGTTATTGTTCCCATGTGCAGCAATTTTTATGCAGCCAATGAAACTTTGTGATGTTTCTAGCATATGGCGTGAGTGCCTTTCCTTGACAGATCACTTTATATGTAGTCCAGAAGTTTGGGTTAGAAGTGGGGAAACACAAGCAGTAATTAGAAACTCCTTCGCTCTCAGCTGGCTCTTCTCATTGACTCTCTGTGTGGCATAGGGCACAGGACTACAGCAATTCTTAGCACCAGCCTCTGAGCAGGACTGCACAGATTCTGGATAGCAGGAGACACTGTAGGCCTCCTTCTCACATAGCAGATGACTATAAAAATCACACATCCATTTTCTACTAAAGCACTCAACCACCTTAAAGTTACTGGACATTAATGTCTATATCAGTTGCCTTGTTTTTAAATTTAGTATGTTTATGTTAATATTAATCTGCTTCATCCTCATCAACTGAGAATCAGTTATTTAAAATCTGCACAAACCTTTGATGTTCACTTTGAATGAGTTCATATTCAGTCGCTTTCATTTCAATACAGAGTTGCAGTGAGGGTGATTCAGGATGTACATGTGCTTTCAAGCAGTGATTGGCTTTACTGGCAATCCAGAATGGTCGGACTTCAGTCCGGTTGGAATGGCAATTGATTGCTGCCTTTATTGTAAGCCCAATAAGTCCGCGGTGCAAGACTCCTTGTGCAAATGTGCAGGCTGGCTGCACATTGCAAGCTTTGCAGAATCAGCCACTTACACGGAGTGGCCGTCGTACAGTATTTCTGGGCAGTTGGCAGACCAGGACCTCCATATCCAGCCAAACAGCGTGACAACAAAGTGGGGAATTGCTAGAATCTGATCTACCACCAATGCCTTTAGTGCCAGCAGAAGTATGGTAACTCCTGACTATATCTGTAAAAAGAAATTCTTCCAGAATAAAATGTCTCTGAATAAAGCAATTTCTTCAGATGACTTTCACTCACATGAATCACAGGTACTTCTTTTCAGCTATTGTTGCTCTGTTGACACTGGAGAAAATGGCAGTCTTATGAAAGGGCTGGTCAGCTTTCTTATAGCAAAGCATTGTATGTCCAGAATGAAAGCATTTCAGAAAAATTGTCATAAAAACAATCAGCAACTCACAGGCATTCAGCCACATAGAAACTTTGGCTGCTCTGAAACATCTCAGGTACTCCCCGAGGTCTTGTTCTTTAGGTCCTTGTCTTGTGCTCTGATCAAGAAAGTTTTGCCCTCCCTAGCTCAGGGCTTGTTTTAAAAAATTAAAAATACTTATTTGCTGGAGCTTCCAAACCAAATCATTTAGTATAGGTGCATTACTCCAAGATGTGTAGGAAAGACGTGAGTATGAGAAACATCCAAGAACTTGTGGATTTGCAGTGCTTTAACACCAGAGGTTAGTGTTAACTGTTCCTTGTTACTTTTAGTTGCTGGAGAAGGCACTGGATGTTTTGTTTTCAATACAATCAAACCCAAGATACATTTACGCTACCCATGAGGTACTTTCTGGACACTGGGCTGCTATGTGAAAGAGAGCATACCATGTGGGACAGTTTGTGTAAGCCTCTAAGTTTATAAGAGAGTTCAGCTACTCTCCAATGATTATGACACTGGTATTTTTGGTTTTCTGTAACTCGCCTTATAGCTTACCTGTGTTTCAATGTCTATAGACAGTTGTAACCTTCTTATCTTCTGTACTCAGCCTGCCTTGGCACCTCATCCAGCCACCCATGCAAACTCTATTGCATGCTCTGTTTCTAGCATTGTCATCCTGTGCTTCAAAAGGCAGGCAGGTCAGGAGATCCCCAGGTTTGAGGTCTCCTTACAAGTCATCATGTTGGACTTTGCTCCTTGACTGGAATTTTTGGTGGGCCTGTGACGAGTGAAAGCCACCTGTGTCATCATACACTTTTCAGAGAGAAGATGCTAAAGTAAATCTAAGCAGTAAACCTGCATATGAGGACTATATGAGGAGTTACCTCCAGCAGGCAACCAGTCACAAATGGTGTTCCCCAGGGATCAGTGCTGGGGCTCCTCCTGTTTAATATCTTTGTTGATGATCTGATCAAGGGGATTGAGCACACCCTCAGTAAGTTTGCAGATGACACCAAGTTGGGAGGAAGTGTTGATCTGCTTGTGTATAGACGGTTCTACAGAGGGATCTGGACAGGCTGGATTGATGGGGTGAGGTCAGTTATATGAGGTTCAACAAGACCAGCTGCCAGGTTCTGCACTTTGGCCCATGCAACCCCATGTAACAATAGAGGCGAGGGCAGAGCAGCTGGAAAGCTGCATGGTGGAAAAGGACCTGGAGGTGTTAGTCAACAAGTAGGAAACATGAGCCAGCATGTGCACAGGTGGTCAAGAAGGCCAACAGCATCCTGTTTTGTATCAGAAATAGTGTAGCCAACATGATCGGGGAGGCGATCATCCGTCCACACTAGACACAGGAGAGGCTGCATTTCAAATACTGTGTTCATTTTTAAGCCCCTCACTACAAGAAAGACAGTGAGGCACTGAAGTGTGTCCAAAGAAGGGCAACAAAGCTGGTGAGGGGTCTGGAACTTGTGCTCATGTGGAATTCTTATGAGGAGAGGCTCTTATGAGCTTCATATGAGCCTTATAAGCAGCTCTTACGAGGAGCAGCTGAGGGAACTGGGATTGTTTAGTCTGGAAGAGAGGAGGCTCAGGGGAGACTTTACTGCTCTCTGCAACTACCTGAAAGGAGGTTGTAGCGAGATCGATGTTGTTCTCTTCTCCCAGGTAACTAGTGATAGTAGGAGAGGTAATGGATAGTAGGAGAGGTAATAGTGATAGTAGGAGAAAGAATTTCCTCTCAGAAAGAGTGATAATGCATTGGAACAGACTGCCTGGGGAAGTGATGGAGTCACTGTCTCTGGAGGTTTTCAAAAAATGTGTAGATGTGGCACTTAGAGACGTGGTTTAGTGGGCATGGTGGAGATGGGTTGACAGTTTGGTGTTTGACTTGATGATCTTAGAGGTCTTTTCCGACCTTTATGATTCTATGATTCATGATATAATGTGACATAAAGACCAATGCCAGACTGATTATCTGATGATGAGTAGGTCCTTTAGCCAGTGTGGTCCTTTTACAGGCTGCCTGCTGTTGTATTCCTAAAATTGCTAGGATCTCCTTAAATCAATCAGACATGGCTGATTCAAACGCAACTGCCAGTTTCTGAGAAACACTTTCAGAAGTGCCTTTGTTACTAAGCCCTGTTGACTTTGAGTGGTACTTAGAGATCAAACACACGGTCAGGTTACTAGAACTTGTCCAGCTTGGAGTTACTAGGGGTTGTGCATAAGCTGAGTGGCAGTAAATGTCTGTATACACACAAATGCAATGTAATTTGACCTAATTTATTATTATGAGGCAAGTTCAGAGCTGCCACAGACTGAAAGCAGACGCACAGAAAGGTATTGTTATTCAGCTGACATGTGGTAACCTGTTATGTGGCATTAGCTAGGTAGTTGATCTGGACTCTTAGATTCTCAAATTCATTTCAAAAATGGAACTTAGGCACTTCAAATAATTGCACAATTCTCACTTGCATGTTGACAGCCCAAACTCAGCACTGTAGCTTTGGAGGAATTTTTATAGAAGGTTACTACTAACAATGATAGCACTCTGTGCAAGACAGATAGATAGATAGAGCTTTTAAAAATAAATGCAGCTCTGACAAACGTCCTGCTCCCTCTAGTTGAACTGAGTACAAAACTTTTCAACTAACAATGATTTCTGATTCCTATGCAGAACACTATTATCCTCTACTAGTCACAATGAGAAGATAACTCGGTAGTGGAAAAATGAGTTACCATGTACTTAGATTTATTTTCAGAGAGGCTTCTAATAAACTTATCGTGTATAACTTCCATAATGAAGTGTGTAATTATTTCTCATTTTTTATTGTGGAGATTTAATATTGAGTAGTAGCCTCAGGTCTGTTGCAAAACCACNTTGAGGTCTCCTTACAAGTCATCATGTTGGACTTTGCTCCTTGACTGGAATTTTTGGTGGGCCTGTGACGAGTGAAAGCCACCTGTGTCATCATACACTTTTCAGAGAGAAGATGCTAAAGTAAATCTAAGCAGTAAACCTGCATATGAGGACTATATGAGGAGTTACCTCCAGCAGGCAACCAGTCACAAATGGTGTTCCCCAGGGATCAGTGCTGGGGCTCCTCCTGTTTAATATCTTTGTTGATGATCTGATCAAGGGGATTGAGCACACCCTCAGTAAGTTTGCAGATGACACCAAGTTGGGAGGAAGTGTTGATCTGCTTGTGTATAGACGGTTCTACAGAGGGATCTGGACAGGCTGGATTGATGGGGTGAGGTCAGTTATATGAGGTTCAACAAGACCAGCTGCCAGGTTCTGCACTTTGGCCCATGCAACCCCATGTAACAATAGAGGCGAGGGCAGAGCAGCTGGAAAGCTGCATGGTGGAAAAGGACCTGGAGGTGTTAGTCAACAAGTAGGAAACATGAGCCAGCATGTGCACAGGTGGTCAAGAAGGCCAACAGCATCCTGTTTTGTATCAGAAATAGTGTAGCCAACATGATCGGGGAGGCGATCATCCGTCCACACTAGACACAGGAGAGGCTGCATTTCAAATACTGTGTTCATTTTTAAGCCCCTCACTACAAGAAAGACAGTGAGGCACTGAAGTGTGTCCAAAGAAGGGCAACAAAGCTGGTGAGGGGTCTGGAACTTGTGCTCATGTGGAATTCTTATGAGGAGAGGCTCTTATGAGCTTCATATGAGCCTTATAAGCAGCTCTTACGAGGAGCAGCTGAGGGAACTGGGATTGTTTAGTCTGGAAGAGAGGAGGCTCAGGGGAGACTTTACTGCTCTCTGCAACTACCTGAAAGGAGGTTGTAGCGAGATCGATGTTGTTCTCTTCTCCCAGGTAACTAGTGATAGTAGGAGAGGTAATGGATAGTAGGAGAGGTAATAGTGATAGTAGGAGAAAGAATTTCCTCTCAGAAAGAGTGATAATGCATTGGAACAGACTGCCTGGGGAAGTGATGGAGTCACTGTCTCTGGAGGTTTTCAAAAAATGTGTAGATGTGGCACTTAGAGACGTGGTTTAGTGGGCATGGTGGAGATGGGTTGACAGTTTGGTGTTTGACTTGATGATCTTAGAGGTCTTTTCCGACCTTTATGATTCTATGATTCATGATATAATGTGACATAAAGACCAATGCCAGACTGATTATCTGATGATGAGTAGGTCCTTTAGCCAGTGTGGTCCTTTTACAGGCTGCCTGCTGTTGTATTCCTAAAATTGCTAGGATCTCCTTAAATCAATCAGACATGGCTGATTCAAACGCAACTGCCAGTTTCTGAGAAACACTTTCAGAAGTGCCTTTGTTACTAAGCCCTGTTGACTTTGAGTGGTACTTAGAGATCAAACACACGGTCAGGTTACTAGAACTTGTCCAGCTTGGAGTTACTAGGGGTTGTGCATAAGCTGAGTGGCAGTAAATGTCTGTATACACACAAATGCAATGTAATTTGACCTAATTTATTATTATGAGGCAAGTTCAGAGCTGCCACAGACTGAAAGCAGACGCACAGAAAGGTATTGTTATTCAGCTGACATGTGGTAACCTGTTATGTGGCATTAGCTAGGTAGTTGATCTGGACTCTTAGATTCTCAAATTCATTTCAAAAATGGAACTTAGGCACTTCAAATAATTGCACAATTCTCACTTGCATGTTGACAGCCCAAACTCAGCACTGTAGCTTTGGAGGAATTTTTATAGAAGGTTACTACTAACAATGATAGCACTCTGTGCAAGACAGATAGATAGATAGAGCTTTTAAAAATAAATGCAGCTCTGACAAACGTCCTGCTCCCTCTAGTTGAACTGAGTACAAAACTTTTCAACTAACAATGATTTCTGATTCCTATGCAGAACACTATTATCCTCTACTAGTCACAATGAGAAGATAACTCGGTAGTGGAAAAATGAGTTACCATGTACTTAGATTTATTTTCAGAGAGGCTTCTAATAAACTTATCGTGTATAACTTCCATAATGAAGTGTGTAATTATTTCTCATTTTTTATTGTGGAGATTTAATATTGAGTAGTAGCCTCAGGTCTGTTGCAAAACCACACACTGCAATAAAGCTGTTGTTTTGTTTGATTTTAATTCTTAGACCTAAGAAAAGGACACCCTAGCAGAGCTTGTTTAAAGTGGAAAATTGGCTACATCCCTTGAAGCTCAAAGAAAACATAATTTATAAAACAGGCTTCCCAATGTCTTCATAAGCATTGTCCCTTTTCTGGAAAATCATGTCAATAAATCAGCTACTAATTGTTGTTTGAAGGTCAAGCTAATGGTTTTGTTTTTCTTGCAGTTGACTTTTGTAGGTGAAGAAACATTTGGCTTTATGGCTAGGCATTCTTGGAATTAATTTTCCACCAGCTCTTCTGCTACTGAATGTCAAATATCTCTATCCTTGAAAGTCTGTCACATCATTCTGAGTGTCTAAATCTAATTGTCACCTCTTTGAAATATTTTTTTGAGCATTTATGTGGCTTTTTAATTTTCATCTGTATTCTTTCCTTTACTGCCTTCAGCGCTTTTTTTTTTTTTTTTTAATTCAAAAACCCTTCTGAATCTAAATGCCTTGTTAGGAGCCAGGCTATAAACAAAAATTGCAATTGAAGCTTCACTGTACTGACTTCCTCAATGCTTTAGAAAAAGCTTTCACCAGCCCATTGGGCTGAGAGAGGGAGAGAGAGTGGCTGCGTGGAGAAGCCAGCAGAGTTTGCTTCTCAGATGCAAAAGTCAGCATAGGAATAGCTGCAGTAGATTACTGGAGACAGACTGGTATCGATGGAGTTGACAAATAGAGTGCAAAAGAGAGAGAAAATATGGAAAGCTGGTTGGCTGAGGGTCTCCAGGCTCTAGCTGTTGTGCCTGAGAGTGCTGTGGGAAGGGCTGTATGAGGAAGGCAAGAGGCCACCATGAAAGTCCTAACAGACCAGGTGACCTGGATTCTGGATGCCTTGAAAAGGAGCAAAAGTAATTACATGGATGCAACTCTTCTCTGATTTCATCTCACAAAAGTAAAATATACACCATCCCAAGATGCTGCTGGAGGGAGCTGCTGTATGTAGGATGCCATCATGGAGTTTCTTTCCCATTGTGTGTTAAGCTATCACATACCACTTAGCACCAGTCCCAGGGGACTTCTGCACCAATGCATGTGAAGCTCTGGCTATGCAGCCTGCTGCCCTTCCTCTCCAGAGTGAATCATGGTGGAAGGCTGCCACATTGCTCCTGGCACCGAGTGTGATGCGGCATCCCTTCTGCTACACCTGGACTGTGTAAATCCTCTTCATAGTTAACAGAGGGAAGCAGACACTTCAATTGTGTAGTTTACCTTTTCCTAAAGCAGACATCTCAGAGCAGATCAAGTGTTCTCCCAACAAACCTATTTCTTTTCTTTGGCTGTAAAGGAAGTAGACTCTGTAAGTCTCTAAATTTAGTTTGGATGAATGCACTCTGCATATCTGTAAGAATTACTTCACATTTTATAAAGTCCATATGTGCAATATTTTTTGGATTTTTGCTTCTTTCCACTATTTGCTATTTTCCACACCACTAACTTTCTTCGTATTTTAATCTCTTTACTTTTATTATATGTATGATGCATAACTTCTGTGATGTCCATCAATTCTTTGTTGCCTTGTTTGCCTACTAGCTGTCAGCAATGTGATTACGTGCCAGTTACATCACAAAAGATCCACTCTGAGCAAAAGTATCTCTTTTGGTGCAGATGTTGACATTTGACACAACGAATCTCACCCTAGGTGAGAATTCTTACATGCAGAGCCTGGTGAAGCACAGTGCTTTAGAAACAGAAAACAACTCTGTATCTTTCCTGAAGAACTAGTCTTCCAGCTAAGAGAGGCAAGCAAAATAGCAAGGACCATGTAGCAGACCGGGAACAGATGATTTCAGAGCAAAACTGAATTTTGGACAGGAGTGTTTGAAGGTGTGGGAAAAAGAAAAAGAAAATTTGGTTCCTTTTTTCCAAGAAAGGAAATGAAACTGTTGAACGTAAGCAGGAGAAAACACGAAGATGAAAGAAAGAAAGGACTAAAACAATGAAGAATGAGTGAAGGCACCCTCCTTCCTCGTGCTGTCTCTGCCCACAGACAAATCTCAGTGCCCCTGTCCACAGCTCAGAAGAGAGAGCTTGGTCTCCACCAGCAGCCAAGGTGAAGGGCTGAGAGGGGGCTGTGCTGCTCTGTTCAGCTGGGAGGGGTTTGTACCCTGCTGAGATCTAGAAAAACAAGTGGAAATTGTAGCCATAAGTTTTGAATAAATAAAATAAGAAATAAAACAGTTCTTCAGTTCTAAGGAGAAAATAATATTTGATTAAAAGACAAAACATGTATGGGGTAGCTTTTTCATTTCCTGTTCATGATGAAGGTATTACTGACATTATTTAAGCTGTGTTGAAGACATATAACGAGAGTCTAAGCAGATATAAATGTTCTTCTGGAATGTTATTTATAGTTCCTTGGTACCCTATGCCAAACGTTAATAAGGTTTATGAGAAACCAGTGGAGACTGTAAATTGTTAGGCTGCTAATTTAAATCATCTTGCTGACTCCATTTGTTTCCTACACATTGATCTGACAGTCAGAGATAAATCTGATAAAATTCTCAGAGCTGGAGAGAGATTTGTTTTCTGTCAGTGAAAATCTAACTATTAGAAAGACAAGGAGTGAGGTTATTGGGAACAAAGCCACAGGCAGTAATATACCACACTTGAATACTTCTTTTTTATTTGTTTAAATGTTACGGTATTTGATAAATTGCTTATGCAGCCATTTAACTGACTCTTCTGGAAAGTGTTTATTTGCAGTCACCTCAATGTCAGCAGTGAAATGAGCTGGGACTGAAATTTCATTAAGAAAGTCATATTTCATTATTATGGCCCCAGCGATCATCACTCTGTACATTAAGTACAAAACCCATAGAATGCTTAAGTAATAATACTGCTATGGCAAAGAATGGGCATGAGCCAGACAGGATATTCACTGTTAACACACTGGCCATACCAACAGCTTGGGCTCTTGCGGGACAAATAGCTGAAAGAGTATGTGGGTCTTAATCTTTGAATTTTCTTTGATCTGTCCATTTGAAATTGCAGCCTTAATTTCCTTTAGTGCAAAGAAAACCTCAGAGTACCTGCTCTGTGCCAAACTGAGCCCTCCTGCCGTAAAACCTGAAGAAGGAGGCCAAAAAGGGAGAAAAAAGTTACGAGGATCTTCCTTAGGATGTCTCCTCTGAACGCTTCCCTCAGGACAGAAGGGGGTTTTCTTCCAGTTGTGAGTGAGGCTACAGGGGTGGGTGAGTCCCCCATCCCCTGGACAGCTTGATGGACACGGAAGTCCAGGCCAGAAGCTGGTGCCCACTGCTCAAAACTCAACATTTCCAGCCTCATGGATATCTGCTGGGGCTTCTTGTTTCCCCTATCTCTTCACCTCTAAACCTTCTCTTGAAAAAGCACTCCGCTATAGAGAAAGGAGGCAGAAAAAATTCACTGCAGTCCAGTAGAGGCTGTAGCTTGAGGGGAAGCGGCTAGGGTTGTTAGGAGGTTCGAATTCAGCGCCTTGATCCATCAAAGAACCCTTGAGTGACTGAGCAACTTCAACGGCTTCTCTGTGTCCCATACTCAAAACAGAAACCTGACATGGTTCTGCTTGTGTCCCCCCAGTCTGTGCAGATGGGGAGGCATTTTGCAGCACTCCTATTGCTGAGGCATGGGGCCTGCTCAGTAGTACAGGTGCATTTGAAATTCCTATCATATTATTTCCATTCCAAAGCAGCTAAATTTAGCCTTTTTCCAAACTATACTGTAACGTGTGTCTACAAACCTGCTTGCCTTAGTTCAACTAAATCAGCTTAAGTATTTATTCTCCCAGACATTGCTTGCTGCAAGCTCCATCATAAGAGTTTGTTATTGCTGTGAAGAGGGCAGGATGCAGAGCCTGCAAAGCCAACAGACAGAAGGATAGACAGACAGACACATGGGCACAGCTGCAGGTAAGTGTCCACACCACAAAGCTCCAGGAAGGAGGGCCCTGCTAGGAGGGATGTTTTGCCCTGATATTGCCTTGCACTTTAGTTCTCCTTCCCATCACATACCTATTCTCTCTGTGTGTTAAGAGAGCGTCAAGAAGCCCAGTCAAGAACCAGGACATGAAGAACTTTACGGCACTTTTTGCTTTAAGGAGATTGTTGATACATTGTGTTTTATTCCTATGTCCCATTGTCTTAGTTTCTAACTGAAACTTTCTCTCAGTGTCTGCTACAAAGCTGTGTTTTGGTTCTAGAAAGAAAACATGGCTGATAATACCTGGCAGCGCTGAACAGAACCAAGTACATTTGTATGTCTCTGCCAGGAAAGTGAAGAGGCTGGGGGGGGCTGCAGGGAGCTAGGAGGGGACAAGAATGGGGCAGCTGACCCAAACTGACCAAAGGAATATTCCATACCATATGACATCATGTAATATAAGGAAGGGAAGTGAGTGGGGAGGGCCCGTTTGCTTGGGGATTGTCTGAGCATCGGTCGCGGTCGGTGAGCGATTGCTTTGTACAATCACTTGTTTTGTATATAATTATCATTACTGTTATTGTACTCTATTTTCCTCTTTCTGTTAGTAAATAGTTTTTATCTCAACCCCCAAGTTCTACCTTATTTCTCGATTCTCTCTCCCATCCCAGCTGGGAGGAGGGGAGGGGGGGCGCGAACGGCTGTGTGGGGTTTCCAGGCCTGCCTGCTGAAACCAGAACAGCTTAAGTAGAATTAGAAATTAGAAAAATCCTCAAGGAAAATAGCCATACAGAAATGAATGTTGTTCAGATAAATAAACCATAGAAAGTAGCATTATACTAGGTTTTTCATTTGTGCCTTTGAATATACCAGATTGAAATGAAACAAAAATCAAAATATCACAGGAAAATGAAATGAAAGGTGACCTTGAAACACAAGCAGCTTTTAGGCAGCTTATCTACACCTTCCCTCCCAACAATGTGATTCAAACATTGGAGAAGTTGACACGTGTCATAGGCTTCAGTGGCTTTAACTCAGCTCCTCCGTGTTTTACAGGCCCTCTGGAGCAAGAGAAATCTAGCTCGCCTACTCCCATACACCAAATAAACTTTCCAAAATGGCACCTCTGCCTTGCTGACTACACTCTTTTCTTTTTTAATTGTACACGTGTATCCCTGAGAAACCTCTTCCCAAGTTCAGGATAAACTCATGTTTCCTCTGCTTGCCAGAAGAAAATGAAAAGTAAAGCCCCATCAATTTTATTGCTCATAATTGTGGATAAAACGCAATATATTTGGCTCATATAAATTTGCTAGCAAATTATATTCAATAAAACCCTGGTGAGCAATTTAAAAGCATAAATCCCCCATGCTGAAAAAAGGCTCATAAATTATACAAGAAAAAGGAGTGATTTCATCAAAGAGCCAAGCTCTGCCCATGGAATGCTTCAATAGTTCTGGATTTATAGTTTTCTGAGAGACGATTTATGATCCCTAATTTTCTGCAATAAAAATCTCAGCAGGGATTCTCTGAATGAAATATCTTATAACAAAGAAATAAATAAATAAAAATCCATCCAAGAGTGAATGCAGACAATGCCATTCTTGGAGATCTGCCCCTTACATGTCCCTGTTCCAAAATTAATCATGGAAGACCATAATGAAGATTGCATAGCGAGAAAAGAAAGGAAGACCATTAGACTGAAACAAATGCACTGCACAGTTGGAGGGGGCATTTCTAGTTACAAATTCACCTGTGACACTTCAGAGTCATTGTCTTTAAGTAGGAATAAATTGATCAATGTGGTTTACAGGAAAGGTTAAACATTTCTAAAACACAGGGGTGTTTATATTGAGTAAGCAACCTAGAGAGGGAGGATGTTCGTGAAGCCTATGCATGTGCATGAAGTGTAATCACAGCTAGATGCACTAAGAGGTTCGTGCATCTCCCCTAATTTTAGGGCTCTGTTTCACAGTCCTTCCCAAATGCAGTGGTGGTGGCGAAAGAGCTGACTGTTCCCATGGGCACCAGGCAGGAGGGACCATGAATCAGGGAAAATGTCTGTCACAGGTCACAGACTGGGGCAGTAAGGTGAAGTGAGAATGACAAGTTTTGAGTTAATGTGGCAGGCTATGAATTATGATAGCTGAGGAGGAGACTTAATGTCTTTTTGACTGCTATAGGGATGGGATAGAAAAAGATCCTAAATCAGCTTTTAAAACTCCCACATAAATCACAAATGTTGTGACCAAGAACTCCTGTACTGAGGATCTGCTACTGGGTGTTATCAGAGAGAAGATAATGGGCTGGATGGGCATTTGTAGTACACTACAGTTGTTTCTCAGGATAAGATGTTATTATTCACTCTTTACAGGTAAGGAGCTCGGGTATACAAAGTCCTAAAGACCTGCGTGCATGATCACACAAGCAGACTATCAACACCAGCATCAGAGCGTTGTCTGACATAGAATCACAGAATCATAGAATCGTTTGAGTTCAGCATAGCTTCCAGGAGAATCTGTTCCATGATCTTCCCTAGCACAGAAGTGAGGCTGACAGGTTGGTAGTTCCCTGGGTCATCCTTTCAACCCTTCTTAAAAATGAGTATGATATTGCCTTTCTTCCAGTCACCAGGGGCTTCACCTGACTGCCATGACTTTTCAAATTTCATTGAGAGTGGCTTGGCAATTACATCAGCCAATTCTCTCAGCACACTGGGATGCATCTCATTGGAACCCAAAGACTTACGAATGTTCAGGTTCCTCAGGTGATCATGAACCTGATCTTTGCTTTCAGCAGGAAGGACATTGCTTCCCCAGTCCCCACCTTCCAACCCATCTGCTCAACGGAGTGTGTGAAGAGCAGCTGCCAGTGAAGACTGAAGCAAAAATGTTGTTGAGTACCTCAGCCTTCTCCTTGTCTGTTGTTACCAGCCCGCCTGTATTGGTCACTAGGAGGGGTACACCCTCTTTGGCTTTCCTTTTCTGGTTAAGGTTCTTGTAGAAGCCTTTCTTGTTCTTTGCACCCTTTGCCAAGACCAGTTCCAGTTGGGCCTTGGTGTTCCTGATCTCATCCCTACACAGCCTAGCAGCATCCCTGTACTCTCCCAGACTGTCAGATTGAGGACCATCCCACTTCTGACATACCAGTCCTCCACACAGTCCCTGATCCTAGTACACAGGCACAGGGCTATCTGCCAGGAAAGCTGAGAGTGGTGAAAGCACCTACATCCCTGGGATCAGTAGCAAGCACTCAAAATCTCTCACTGTCCCTGCAGACTTGCAGACTTCCAGAAAAAAGATGAAGGTGCTATTAGGTAGCTTTCCCTTTGTATTCTTCCCTGTGTGAGGGCTCTAACCTAAGATCCCAAGCTTTCAAATTCCATGGCAAAAAACACAGAAATGAGCAGTTAGGGGCTGATCTGATGCCCAAATAAGCCTGTGGATGTAAGGACTCTGTTTGCTTCGGTAAGTATCAGACCCAACCCTTACCTAAACCCGCATAACACAGATTAAAATAAAATGCTCAAAAACCTTATGCTTTGACAGCAAACAATAGACATAAAAGGTTGGTGAAAATATTTGACTGACCAGTCTTTAACTCATCAATTTTTGTTACTAAATAGAGCAAAGATTGCCAAAAACAACCTTGCTTCACCTAACTCTTATATGGCACAGCAGACTCAGTTAACAGAGGTTCAGGAAAGGAGTGAGAAAACCATAGCAAGGAGAAAAATTTTTCAATAAATTAATTTAAACTTACATTGCAGCTCTGGAAGACTACCAGTTAAGACTGCTGAGGCAGAACAGCTGGCTGAAAGCAAGGAAGTGTGTCTTTGGAAAGGTAATTTGGAAGTATTAAGCATGCAAGATTTGCTATCTATCATCTATGCCTGCTCCAAAGCATTTTACAAGAACTGGGCATTTTGCCCATGTCTGTCCAGCAGGACCTGGACTACTTTCCCTCTCCCCTGCCTAGCTATTCATGCCAATAACATCCTATGCTATGCTGGGAGCAGACCCAGTTACAGACGAGTCGCCTCCATCCTATGCAGTGGAAACCCAGGAGGCAACTGCAAAGTGCCCCTGATCTGGGGAGAGAGTATGTGTGTGGAGCTTACCAAGTGATGCTCTGCATACAACATTTGTGGCTGAAGCAGACCAAGAGAAGACATTCATCAACACCTCTTTCATTTTTCCCTTGCAAAAAATGAATTTTTTTTTTAAAAAGTCTGCAACCTGATCACTAACTGTTCTTACAGAGTTGTATTTTTCTTTGTTTTGCTTTCTGAGAATCCACTGTTTTTCTGATTGATCAAGAATGCAAATTAAGAGTTTGTTTGCAAGTGTAAGTGTTCGAGCTACCTACAGACATTACAGTAAAGACATCTATATTCTTTTCATACCATATTAATACCAGAAGAGATTTTGGGGAATATATACATGTAGTCATATATGAGTATATCTACTTGGTGTTCCAGTCTACCAAAAAAGTAGCATTTTCTTCTGCAGACAGTGGTATCTGGCTTTCGTACTAAATAGCAATAACATTTCTTTGACATAAGTAGAAACATCCGTGCAAAACAACATCTCTCCGCAAAATAAAGGCATTCAAAACTAAAGTTCTGTGATCCATTCAGCCAGCTGACTAAATTAAATTTTGGGGACAAAAACAAAATGAAATATCTTTTTAATACAATTTGGAGATAATTCTAACATTTCAGTAAATGAAACTTGTCATTTATGATGCAGTGTCCTTATCTGTCTCAGGATGTACTATCTCTCCTCGGGAGCAGCTGTTCCTGAAAGGGCCTTTTAAAAACTGCTTCTGTGGGTCTGTCTAGGACTTTGGCACAAACAAAAAGAAAAAGAAAGAAAAAGCCATCTCTTCTCTTAGTTTTTTATCTTGATCCATAGAATAAATCTGAACTAATCTTCCAGACTTTTACTTGATCCCATATGGTAACTCAGCTAAGGATGTTAACTACTGATGGCACCGTTAAGCCTTACTGCAGTAGTACCAGTTTTCAATGATGCACAACAATAAGAACAGGATTTTTGAACATCTACTATTAGTTTCTAAAACAGCAGAGCTGGATCTTCAGAACAGGCTAAGTTCAGAGGAGTGAGGCAACCTTGCCTCAAAGCTTTTTATTCTTGTTCAGCACAATCTAACCGACCTACAGTAGACATTTTGCAGCAACTAAAAAAGCAATTAAGCAAATAAGCCGACTCCTCAAATGAAAATATGAAAGAGGACATCCGAAATGAAACAAAACAACTAAAAGCAAAATTTATACTAGGCACAGTGGAATCATCCTGAGTTGTACAACTGTCAGTGTATATAAACTGAAAACAGCCAAATACCACTCAGGAAGGGGTAATAAGCAGCCTCACAAACAACATACATAAAATGCAGGATAACATTTTTGCATGGTAAGTTCATTCTAGCAAAGTGAAGATCATAAACATCCTAGAAATAAGGCTGGAAGGGATCTCGAGAAGTCATTTACTCCATCCTTTTGATGTGAGACAGGCTAAATACAGCTGAGAGTGATATGTCCAATCTGTTCTTAAAAACTGCTAGTGAGAGTCAAACCAAATACGTATATGGGGAGTGAAGGAAATAATGAAATTCCAAGCATATTGCCTGACTTGCAAGAGTCCAGATTCCCAAAGCTGATCTAATGTTAACTGCAGAGTTGCTCTATTAAAGCAATAAGCTACATTCTTATTGGCAGGTATAAGCAGAGGTACAGGGTGCTGGGATCAGGTCTCCTGTGCAAATGTTGACTGCCTTTATTTTCTCCAAAAGAATTGGAAGAAGGTAAGAAAGAAGTGGGAGATGGCCCCCTCAAACGAGAAAGACAATGCCATTGACATTAGAACAACGGAAATATCTTGGTACGACAAAGAGCTGGCAACACCTGGGTCCTGATGGCTCTTCAGTGTACCCAGGAACTCCCCAGAATTAAAGGCCATGGCGTTGGCCAGCCACAAATCTTGAGTTATGATTCCGAAGTCAGCTTCAGAATAGCCAAGATGTCCCCACATCATCCAGTTGGTCTTAAAGCAAAGGGTTTTTTGTTTGTTTGTTTGTGACTGAAGGCATAGTAGGCATTTCTGAAATTTTGTGAAGGTATGACCTTAGATCCAAATGGCATATCATGTGGTCCAAATCAAGATTCAGCTGCATCCAGCCATGAAGGCTTACGAGAGTAAAGGATTCGAAGCAAAGGAAAGGAAATGTTCAACAGTTCAACAGTACAAAGAGGTGCTTATAAGTAAGCCATGAAAAAGCATGGGCCATGAAAGATCATGGATCTCTAGCCTAAATATCAAGGTGTAGTTATTTCTTTCTCCTCTTAATTTTTGATGTAAGAAGGAAGAAAAAGGCTCAAAAGGAAGACACAGCAAGAGAAGGTTGCGTACTTTACTGAGGACCAGCTCTAGGATGCCCGTGGAATTGATTCAATAGAAAGCAAGAGAAAAAAGTACCCAGAAAGAGCGCACTAACCTGTCTACATGCCCAGTGTGGTGATCAGATACTTCATGGCGATTCTGGGTTACAATGAGACAAATCAGTGCTGATGCTTGTGCCAAACCACAGATACCACAGACAATTTGTTAGGGAATAGCCCTGGATCTTTCCAGCAGAATATTCACTCCTTCCATATCCTGTCAGTGAGCAATATGGAAAAACTTCCCTCTAATGGGTGAGTGCTGTGTCCTCAAGCAAGACTGGGAAATCATGGCTTGTACTTTGTGCATGAAAGTACTGGAGAATTGGAAATTCAGCTGAACCATCGGGGTTGTCTGGTGATGAGGGTGGAAGCTGATTAAAAAAGTGTGGACGAATTTATTCTTTGAAGTTCACAGCTGTTGCCATTTCAACCACAACAACAAACTTACATCGGTGACAGCTGTAAAACACAGTGCAGGATCTAGCTTACAAGTTATGTGATCATTTTCCACCTTTTTGTGGGAGACTTTGGTTTCCTTCTATTTCAATGGCTTTGTCAGGACTCTGTGTTTGGTACCCCAGAAAAATGAAGCATCTTGTTGTTCCCCAAGGTGGTGTAGCTGGGACAAGAGGATAGAACAGTTTCCATCCCATTTGGGTGGAGGCCAGGATGTTTTCAATAGGAATGGGATTTCTGTTCCCTCCTCTATATAATGCCTTCCTCCAACCACGCTCCCCATAAAACTACCTCTACTAAAAACATACTTCTCTTCTAGAGAAGAACTGGCATGATACTTGGCTAGAGATGGAAGAGCACATCAGCATCCATGCTTACTTTCTTGTGGGCTTACCAGTTAAGATCCAGCAGAGGCTCTGGAGATGTGCTTTTCTTGTTATCTGGATAAAAAGCTTATGTTCTCTAGTCACTGCAATGAGACCCTGAAGCAGTGTATTACTTGCAGCCCATTGAACAAATGAGAACAACTTCTCCCTACCTTGATTTTGTATCTGTGATTAAACTGAGCTGCCTATTTGTACTTCATTTCAGAAGTGGGTGATCTCTTCACTATTGTTCCAAAATTAGTGAAACAAGATTAAAGTCATCCAAGAATAAACGTTAACGTTGCCACATGTGCCCAGTTCAAACCTACTTTACAAAACCTTTTTTAAACATCCCTGAATCTGTATGTTGCTCAGTTTGATTGTAAGAGCACAGGTGTTGGGACAGGCATTCCTCTGTGTCATTCATGCTTTGCAACTCTAAAGTTGATGTGCTGGTGACAAGTGATGGACAAGGAGCAGCCTATTGTGTATTTGGCTGGGTGGTGTGTGGTGATGGACACAGAGCTGGTCTGCAATAATTTTAACAGTGTGTGTTGGCCTAATAACTGTTGCACAAATCACACAAATATTTTGGTTAAGTTTAATAGCAGACTGTAAGGAAAACAATCAGAAAGGATTAAAAATGGCTTGAACTCAGTCAGCCCTGCAGTTAACACAGGACAACGGGAAAGTCATGGGCTTGCAGGAGTCTGGCTCAGCTTCCTACAGGGCCTGCTGAACTGGTTAGGAAAACCAGAGCCAAAAGTCTGACAACTGAGAAGCACAAATGAACTCTGGCTGCATCAGCAGGATTGTCTTTTCAATGCCAGGGAGACCTTGGGGAGCTGTTCAAGGGCACCAGACCGAGACCCATGCACTCCTTATAGCCTCTGCAGAAAGGAGACCTACCTCAGTTGTCAAAAGGGCAGAGCTTGGGATAACTTGGAGGATGGGAAGAAGAGCTCATTTTATAAATTATGTTTGGAAAAGGAAACAATACTATAATTTTGAGAGGGGTTTTGTCATTTTGTGGACTCTGTCCTTGAGGGAATGTCCACAGGCATACAAACATGGCTGAACTTCTTGGTGAAACCTTTCCTCCATGTACTGCAGCCCCTGGCAACTCGAGCAGAAACCTCTCCCAGCTGAGCAAGGCTCAGTTCCCAGGGTGAGGTCAAGATCCAGCTTCCAGTAGCAAACTCTGGTGGGACTATGGATATAGAGGCTACCCTGCAATCTCCACAGCCCCGCTGGTCCTGAATCACCCTTTTCTGACATGCAGCTAGCTCACCCATATCCTTCCTGTCAAGAAGAGCATTAGATAGATAGTTCCTGGTGTCTGAGTTGAGCAACTTTCTTTTGTGGGCTTTGCAGCCCATCAGAGTCCCAACACCAGAAGAACGAAAGTGTTGGTGGCACAGGGCAAGCCTGTACCACCAGGAAAAGGCATTGCTGATTTGTGCAGCAAAAACTGCCACCTCCTGTAGGACGCTGTATCCTTTGCTCCACTGCAAATAAGTGAGCTATGCTCATTTCAGTTACTTGGAGTTATGTTTAACCTGTTATCATATTAATCATTTTGCGTTACACTTGCAGTGGAGGCCCCAGGCCGGCCCAGTTCCTTCCTTCCAGCTTCAGGGCTGTAACAAGATGTGCTAATGCATGTCCTCCTTATGATCGTTTGAATGTATCCTCACAGCACAGCTTTTCTGTACTGCATTGCAGGACTAGCAGTTCTCATCTTCCAAAACCAAACTGCTTATTTAGATGAAATTTCATTGAGACTTCTGTGGGCATTATAGATGAGCATCAGTAGGAAAGGGCACAGCCCTTGCTGGACAAGCGTGAACAGTCACTGGCTGATGTATATGAGGACAAGTGACTGCTAGGTCATATTCAATTTAATCTTACCACACTGGCCATAATTTTGTCTAACCAGAAGAAAACATTGCATGATAGGGAAAATAGGCAGACCACAAACTAAGTATACACCACAAAATCCAGTACAGTATGTTGAGTAAGCAGATGCCACTGGAAAGAAAGTACAACGCTATAAGGTACTGGGAAGCTTCAATGACATCTGCATTTCTTCACTTCTGTCTAGAGGTCTCTTTTTTAACAGCTGGCTTCATGATTTCACCCTTATTCTTTTGGACGTAAAACGCTGGGAGCTTACATCTGTGATTCCTTGAAAGACGTTTTTATCCTTCTCAGAAACTCACATAACTCCTTGTTGCAGGTGAGTCTATGTTTGCCTGATCAGCAATTTCTGACCAGCAGTGGTGGGTTACTTGAGAAAAGATTGTATTTGATCGTGCATGGAGAAAAGAGCATTTAGCTGTTTTCAGCTATAAGCAAAAGGTTTGCAAAACCTCAAATAAGCTAAGTAGCACCTTTGTCTCTGAGCAGGGAGTGAATCTTGAAAAGCAACGCTAACAAGGAAAGAACTGGCCCACAAGAGCAGCAACTTCTTCTCTCTGTCCACAATTTCTCATAGAAATAACAATTTAAAAATCTCAGCAGGGACTCGGACAGCGAGTACCTCATGCTTTGGATGCACAACTTGAGAAATATGAAAGGGTCCCAATTTCAAGCAGTTCTCTCAAAAATCAGGCTTTGTTTTGGACATCATAAGGTACTCAGTATCACCAGACGGCTGTCGGGATCTTGGTTAGAAAGTACATCCTCCCATAAGCAGTATGCACATCTTCACAACAGGAATCCAGTCTGCTGTTTGCAATGCTTGGCATTCTAGCCTCAAATAACTGCACCAAGTAATCTGCAGGATACGTCTCCGAGCATGCTTACATGGTAATAATGATGTTAAAGTAGGACATCCGTATGATTTATTATGCCTTGTGAAATAAAGCAAAGCCAATCTCTTCCCACCACGGGAAGTACCATCACAGTAGAAAATGGAAAGAAAAAAAAAATGAAATACCACCCAGGCCCAGTTCAAACATGCAAACTTTCTAATAAAATATCAGAACCAGATGCCGCTAAAGATGAGTTATAATTAAAGAAGATAAATTAAAGAAATGCTTTTCCAGGGAATGACTCTACTGCACACAAATTGTTTCAGCATGGGGAAAAAAAATATAATAAAATTACTGCTGCTGTCCATTTTCAAAAGTTTCCGTTAATGAGTCAAGGCAGGTTCCCTGCTAAATTCCCTCATATCCAGGCTCCCTCTTTGCCTCTGTTGGTTTAATCTCAGTGTGGTTTAGCAGAGTGAACAGAGCACTGAGCGCCAGGAGCCCGGTTCCAGCACTGACTCACTGTGTGGGCTCCGTTATGTCACTCTCAGGGCAGGTCAGCCCTGGAAAGCAAAGCTGCAAAAATGTTGGGGAGGGGTCCTGGGCCTGATGGTCACTCCACTTCCCCATCCAAAGTGAGCAGCTCTCTAGAGGTTTTCCCCTGACTGCCAGCCCTGCAAACTGATCGTGGCTAAGTTGCTGTCATGAGGCTTTTTCAGTCTGGTGTCTTGTTGCAAGAAATGAGCACTGTCAAAGCCAAAGTGTGCAGACACCTGTGCAAACTCACAGCAGGAAACACGGCCAGAGCACTGCAGGTGAAGGGTGGATGCAACAGACCCTGGAGCTAAGACCACCCTGGAGCTTCATGCTCCTGTGTATAAACTCAACTAAGTCTGGGTTGTTGCTAAGCTTCGTCTTAGCTAAACACAGGATGATGTTTAAGCGCCTTGAAGACTTTTAGTTTCATCAGATTTCTCACACAGAAAAGTGCCGAGCCAATTGCCATAGGCATTTTCATAGCAAATAAAATAATGTGCTATGCAGGGGGAAAAAAAAAAAAAAAAGAAAAAAGTGAAACCATTTAAATACATGGCCTACTTCCCTTTTAACCACATGTTCCCCAGGCTCATAACCTCTGTAAATGCCTAAGAGGAATAATGCGGTCTGCAGTGTGCCTCTCAGGTCAACAAATCTGGCCAATGTCAGACTGAACAAGAGCTCAGACACATGATCAGGTTCCCCCTGCTTAACGAGTTAGCGTGGGGGGAGTGTCTGTGCAAGCACGTTTCACACATGGCAAATGCAAGGTGAAATGCAGCGGCTCCAACTGGCCCCACTGAGGTCGTACTTGAGGGACTCCAGCCTCACCTGTGTGCCGGGCCAGGAGCCCGAGCACAGCCAGGCTGCAGCTCGCTCAGCCAAGGTAACCCAACCACATCTCTTGGGAGCAAATGTCAAAGTCAAGAGAGCTTCGTGAAGGACACGGTGCTCACAGCACTCTCTCTTACATGACAAAGTCCAGATGAATGGATGCACATGCACACACACACACAGCAGGAACAAGCCTCTCCAGCATCTAAGGTCCATGCTACTGCAGATGTTTTTGCTAACTGAGAATTTATAATACAGTCAAGACACTGTGCAAGTTAAATCTGTCCAAAGGCCACTCGTCTATCAGCCTTCCAGGTGGTAACACCAGCTGCTCGCTGCATCTTCTCCTTCCCAGCACCTCCCAGCTGCCTCGTCCTGGGAGCACTCCTCGGCAGCTCAGTTGCGGGGGGACAAAGGCGCAGATGACAGTAGCTAGGGCTGCTTCCAGATCTATAAAAGCCATGATCTGCTAGCCAGACTCAGAGAGAAAAGAGCAGTGCTGACCACAGCTCTCAGCTGATCCTCTAGAAAGGGCATTCATTAAGACCCTCTAGCCCCTGCAGAACCTTGAGCTTGAAATAGGTATTGGCTAAGCATCTCATGTGGACCCTGGCAATGTCTCTTGTCTCTCCTTCAGTATCACCATCCCCAGAGTCATCCTTCTCCTGCAAGACAGGCTTCCCCAGAGACATCAGGTGTAGGAGTCTGTGGAAGCAGAAGGGAGAAAAGCAGGATATAGGAAAGGGAAGGGGGAAAAGGAGGGCAGGGCAGGGCAGGGCAGGAGAGGGGAGGGCAGTGAAGGGCAGTGAAGGGCAGGGAAGGGAAGGGAAAAAAGAAATACGACTCTGAGTGTGTAATTTATATGAGGGAAAGTTTAAACCAGTGTGATTGGCAAGAATACAATGTTACTAAAAGCCACAGACGTTAATTGGTGAGTCATTTTAAGTAAAACCTATTGATCTTGTAAGTTTGCCAGCTTTCAATTTTCACTTTTGCTTGAAAACAGCTCAGAAAGTAACACCGATCCAGAAACTTGTGATTGGTGACTTTTTAATCCAATTTTTTAACAAACATAACCTATCTATCTTGGAGGGAGCCTTTGATCAAGGAAACAGTTACAGAAAGCTTCCTGTAGGCACCCAAGACTTTCCCAGAGCCAGCTGGAGATGCACAGCTGGGGTTAGCCAGGTCCTATGCGCCCTTATCCTAACTAGGATATTAATTTTAATGGAGATCCTCACTGCCAGCAACTAGCTTTAGGTGCATCAGTAATAACTAGCAGAGGCCCACAGCAGAATGACAGAATGGCTGAGGGTGGCAGGACCTCTGTGTCCATCTGCTGCAATCCCTGCTCAAGCAGGGACACCCAGAGCAGGCTGCCAAGGCTCTATCTAGGTGGCTTTTGGAGATCCCCAAGGAGGAGACCCCACAGCCTTTCTGGGCAATCTGTGCCAGTGCCACCTTGGCCATGTCACTGCTGAAGGGATGGGAAGTTGAATGCTCCAACTTGGCTCAGTGCAGCTCCATTTTCCGTCATTCTCATATACAGGAGCTCTCAGCTCTTTCTCACAGTGCTCTCAGAAATGCAACTGGCATCATCTTCTTGTGGATGTTAAATTACTCGTTGGACTACCTACTATACTTCCTCTGTGAGTGAAAAAAGAACAAAGCATATACGGGAACAACAACAACAAAAATAGAAGATGAAACTTTATCACATTATCCCATTCCTCTTCTATTATTTGGACTGCAAAGGAAATCTACAGAAATAGCCAAGGCAGGTACCCCCGCTGTCCTCACTGCTCCTCTGGCACAACCAAGGAGGCCTGGTGCCCCCAAAGGACGCAGCGCTGGCTCCTGCGCAGCCCTGAGCCACCATGATAGATGTACGGGCTCCTGCTCCCCATCGGAGGCAGCGGCACTAAACAGGCGCAGGCCTTCCACGTTCCCAAGCAAAATGTTTACTTTATAAGTGCTGAAACAAAATTTGGAAAAGTGAAGAATAATATTTATTTTGACAAAGTTAAATTGCATTAAAGTTTAAAGTGAAAATTAGATGCATGCACATATACTGAGGGCATTATCCACTAATCACAGGAACATAAAAGAGCTGGAAAATACCCTCCTCCACTGCCACTAGGAAAGTCGGTCTGGACTAAATTACAGGCAAACTATGTAATTAAGCAAGCTATTATTATCCAGTGTCTTAGCAGATGCTGACCTCACTTGTGATGATTTGGATAAGAATTCAGCTGAGGTTTGATTTCACAGCTGTGTCCATAATGTCTTGGACCTGCTGGACTGCCCCAGGAACTCTACATGTTAGCACTGGTGTCTAAGTGCAGTGCTCATGGTTTCCTCCTTGTCTGCTGGTTGCAGAGCTTTCTTTTAGCTCCTCAGGAAAGAGAAAATGGTTTTACTGATCTGCCAGCCAGGCTTTATACTTGAAACCTGCATTTGATTTCTTTGAAGAATCTTTAATATTCCACTAGTACAAGGAAGGGAGGCCTTCCGCTGCTGTGTTATTCTCTTATTTTTATTTTTTGCAGGTGTACGCTTGTGGCTTAGTCACCAAAATAATAATTCTACTGGAAATAGCATTAGCATGAGAGATGAGCTGCCAAAGTGTTACGGGCTCAGTAATTTGTACATGGAAATGAGGATCCAGGGAACGACGTGAACATCAGTGGCCTGAGGAGTTTATGATTAAAACATGATGCGGAGCTTTTATGATTTCTACAGCTAATTAGCAAGATTTATACACATCCAGCAGAAAACAAGGCTCAAGACAGCAATGATCCTTATTTTCCACTTGGAGCAGTAAGCTACTGAGTTCTAAAACAGCAGAAAAAGGAGGACAAGAACAAATGCTCCTATCTATTCACTTGCCCACTTTGTAGCCTAATTGTCTCTTCCTTTTTCACAGGATGAGTGAATGCCTCTCAGGTGGCAAGCATGGAGACTGTGGCTTATTCACCTCAATGGCAACACCTCATCAATTTAATAGAGAAAAGATTTTCTGCTGTTCTTTTATGGCTTCAAACCAACACAGGTTTTGTTTTCCAGCAGCATGTTGGGGGAATGCGAGATGTCTGATAAAGCCCTTTCCAGTGTATATTTGGTTGACTCTGTTCCCAGAGTTGCAGAAGGAAAAGGAGAAAATAGAACAGAAGAGGTTCCAGGCTAGCGTTCCCTACAGGAGCAAACTGCTCAGCCTGCACCCCTAGCCCCACTGGGGCCCCTGTTCCAGGGAGGGCTCCCGTCCGGCAGCACGGACATGACACACCCAGGATATTGCGGTGAGCACTGGGGCTCTGCGTGACTTGGGCCCTTTCCTCAGCTCCTGGGTTTCCAGAAGCCCAAACATCCTCATGTAGTCACACCCTGGAAAACCCTAACCAATGTACAAATCTTAAATTCTGCTGCCCTTTTCCAGCTAGAAAAGGAGACGTGCTCTGGAAAACCTGGCTGCATGGAAATCTGCTTGAAAAGGACAATTCTTGTTCAAAGTGTGGATTAAAAAAATATAGTGTTGTTGAAGGCAGAGGAGTTGCTCCAGTGCAGACCCACAGCAACTAGAGTCAGATGGGGAACTCGTTCTGTTTTGAACAGAGCCAGCTAATGTGCATGGCACAGTTGATGTTTCCTCGAATGCAGCTGGCTGTTCTGAGCAGGGTTCCCTCATGCGGAGTTGCCGCTGGGAAGGGTCTCTCCAGCCTCAGCAGGCACTGCTCTTCCTCAGCATCTGCAGCAGGTTCCTTGCCCATGCCTAGCCAGGAGCACAGGGACCAGTGTATCCTGGCGGGGACCCTCAGGGCTCTCTGATCATGGTACGGATGAGCTCTGCTCCATCTCAAAGAAGCGGAAGGAGCAGCCACCCCAGGGCTGACTGCAGAGGGCTGTACTTCATTTTTTGACACTTCTAAACTTCTAAGAGCAGGCACGGCATCTTCTCATGTCCATGGAAAGTTCTTTACTCATTCTGCATGTCACCACAATGTAGTAATGAGAAATACACTGTCTTATTGCACAGCTAATGTGACCACAGAAGTCCATTATTTATACTGGAGCTGCGTTTGATCAGCTCACACATACACCAATACTGGTATGCCATGGTTAATAGCATCCTAGTATTTTGTTATTTTTTAATGAACCACTGTCATCACCTCCTCCAGTATTTTTTCTTGTTCATGTGTTCCTAGACAGTTGGCCTATGTTGGGAATAATGGGATCATTTCCACTCCAGCAATGGTTTGGCGCTCATGTCAAACAGCCTCTGCAGCTGGCGCATCCTTAAGGCACAGAGTTTGCTGGGGGTCATAGTGAAAGCTAAGCTGGCAGCATGCCACACTCTCCATTTTCACCTCTAGACCCAGTCCATTTTTTGGTGAAACAGAGTAGAAACAATTGCATGAAACATTTTGGAGAGTTTCAGACCTAAAGTTAGATAGGAAGGCTTAGGCAGCAAATTCTCACCAAAGTGCCTCCCTGGATCCTATTTTCCTGGCTGGAGGTGCTCCAGGCCTTGGGCACATCACATCAGCATCTGTAGCAGAGAAGATGCAGCCAGCAAAAGCAGCATCAGCAGTTTGCCTGCATCACATAGACACAGCATGCCCAAAGCAGGGCTACACAAGGATGCAAATCTCTCAAAACAGGGCTGTGGGTGAAGGGACACATCCCAGAGAGCAGGCAGGGTGGGGATACCCCACGGCAGGTTTGGGTCCCCCTGTTACAGGTGTGTAGGGAAAGAGGGGAGCAACAGGCGGTTGGTGCTCCCATCCCAACCATGTGTGCTCCAGATGTGCCCAGAATGAAAGCCAGCCAGCGAGGAATATTATTTATAATAGTAATAACAATATTAATAACATAAGAACATCTGGTAGCATTTTTTTCCATCTACCATTTGGCTGAAAGCGGAGCATCCGGGTGACATGACAACTGGTATTTCTGTTTCCAATTTAGCCCTGCTCCAGCTGCCACAATGACTCAGAGAGGCACTTCCAGGGACGTGTCCCCAGCTCCCGGGCTCAGCCAGCCCTGCAGGTGTCATCTTGCCAGCACCAGTGGCAGAATCCCCTCCAACCATTGGACCTGGCTTTCCTTTATCTGCTATTTCACAGGAGACCGTGAGGGGCTTTTACACTTCCATGGCTCCCTTCCATCCTGCCCTGTGAGAAAGTTGTCCAGCTATACTGGTGTAGAGTTTCAGACAGAAAATTAAGACTGTTTTGTAACCAAAACAAAAGTGGCTGTGCTACATATTTCATGGTATTGAAAGTATCCTTGACTAAATACATGTTTAAACCCTTTTGTTATTGTTTTCAATTTTAAGCCTTTCAGACCCATCCAGTAAATGTATCACTTCCACCTACAAAGATGTCAGCCTTGACATGCAACTACAAAATTAACAGTATGGTTAAAAGACAGCGCTCCTGCCTTTCTCTCCTCACTGTACTGACAGAAAGCCAAAAGCAAAATGACCATGGCAGCTGCTGGGCCCAGAGCATGTGCAGGTGTAGCAGAAATCACATCACCCACGCTGCTGGCCATTAGAGCCTCCCAGCACGTCACAGGCTGAGGAGATTGTGTCTTTGGGACAGAGGTCAGCTCCACGACCGTGAAGAGGCGATCGTGTCGAAGCAGATAACGTATTGTGCGCAGACCCTCATCTGCTATAAATCTATGCAGGCTGATGACAAACTTGAAGTGTGCACTATTAAAACTTCATGTTCAAGAATAATGATCATTTAAGTATTTGAACATTCTCCCTTAAGTCGTTGAAGACTGAGATTTATGTCGAGCAAACGAAGAGGCCCTCGTGCGCCTTTGGGGACATATTTCCTGTTCCTGTCCTCGGGGCCAGCCACGGCTGCACGTACACCCAAGGACAAGCTCAGCTCCAACACTCATTATATTATCGCATTTGCATATGAAGCAGCGAAAGTTGCTGATAGACAGAAAATCTAGGCCTTTGGCTCAGCCCTTGCCCAGTTATTAAAATCAGATGCTTAAGATCACATCTTATTATAAATAAATCCATTTCTTCTAATGCATTTTACACACCACTCTGCGAATTATAGGTTAGATTAAATGTAATTATGCAGCTAGGCCTCCTGGTTTATGCAGCTGAATTTATGGGGCATTGATAGCTGCAATATTGGTCCCATCGCCTCTGGTGCTGGTGTAATGATTCTTAAATTTGGAAGGTGAAAATTGCAATACTGCGGATCTATCTGTACCTAGCGAAAGCCAGGAGTTACAGCTAGTCCTGCCTCTAGCCTTATGGTAATCCCCATGTAGGCTCCCTGTTGTCAGAAATGTTATTAGCACATGAAACCTGCTGACTGTTAAAGTTTGGGAAATTCCAATAATTAAAGAACATCCATAACCCTTAAATCTGCCGTATTTTGTGTGTGTTGCAAAGGTTCCTGGCTTCAAGGCCAGCTCCCGCTGACCAGCAATGCAATGGCACCTTCCCCAGGAGCCCGGCCTGGGGTTGTTGGCAGGGCAGCGAGTGCTGTCGGGGCCTGGCAACAAGGCAGGCGCAAGCAGCCCCTGGCCCACTCCCAGGGCCACTACTTGCCCTTCCCACTTGGCACACACATACAACAAGGGCACCACATGGCATGGCCATTCTGGTGAGCCTTGAGCTCACTCATATTCCTGCCTGCATGTCCCTTTTCTGTGTGTCCCTTTTTTTTTCACTGTCCCTTTTCCCCAGGGAAGCCCAGGTTGAGGTGAAGAGGCGCTGCTCCACGCCAGCCGTCAGGACCAGCCCCAAACGGGCCCATGCGCAGGAAGCAGTGCAAGTCAGTGCACTTGTGGTGCTCATGGATCTGAGGCGAGGAGCTCAGCACGGAAATAGGAGAGAAGATCTGACATCTCAACAACCAGAGGAGAGGGGGGAGAAGCAGAGTGGTAATGAGCAGATACGGGAGAGAGAAACTGGGAATGAAAAAAGAGAGATGCAATCAGAAATGATCTGAAGCAATACTGTTAATATGTGATGCATAACAATATTCTTGATGACAGTCTAGGAGCCTGAGCTGGGGCCAGGGAGCCATCGGCTGGAAAGGAGCAGGTCGTTACGTAGGCCCGTGCTATTGGTAATGACAGCACTCAGTAAATCTTACCTTGTGTGCTGTAAACAAGTTTCTATTCCTGCGGCTCAGGAGGAGTCCTTCCAAGTCCAGGATTTATTTGTCTCCCAGCTGCACAGATCAGAGGTCCAGCTTCACAGGCACAACTGAAATGCTGCGTGCTGCACTGGTTGTGTTTATTTTTTTGCATAAAAAGATGTGATCCACCTCCCTCCTGCAAGATGCTGAGCCCCTCTGTTCACACTCTCTTCCCTGTCACACATACTGCTCCTCATAAATAGGATCTTCCTTCCACTTTCCACTCATATGAAAGATCTTTTGCTTTACAAAAGAACTAAAGAAGTATTTGGCAATGAGCAGATGTAGAAGTGGGTTCCTGTTTCTCAGCCTGAAAGATGTGGTACAGTAGGAGACTGGGATCCAGATCTCCTCAATCTCCAGGGGGGCTAACAGGCTGGTGTGGGAGCCTGGCCTCTTCTGGTGTTTCCTTTGAACATGGTAATTAAGTTCTTGCAGCAAATGTGACAGTCTGAACAGGGAAACTCAGTGCCCCATCACAAAGCTTTCTAACCCTTTTCTCCTAAAGGATGGGCAAACAGCACTGGATCCTCCTGGCAAAGGAGAGGACTCACACTGTGTGTCCCACAGACTGAGTAAGCAGCTCAAGCTGGAAATGTCAGAGCCCCTTCCCAGTTCTTTGGAGTCTGTCTTGTGTCACCCTTAGAGGCAAGCAGTGAGACAGCCATTCTGCAAACGCCAGGTCTCTGCGGCAGACGACCATGTGCCTTCATGCAGAAATGCTCCTCTCCCACAGCACATTGACATGCTCCCATTGTAGCAGCTCAATAGCCTGTTGCTAAGGAATCCTGAGTATCAGCTTTGATTTCCAGGTAAGATTTCCATAGTTTTTCTAAATGCAAGTGTGGAAGGCTGACAAAAGATCCCCAGAGCAATGTGTGTTATGGTGTTAATGCCACTAATCTAGAGAGGATACCAGCGATTCACATTTCTGCAGGCATGTAATCTGAAAGACAAGCTCATTAAATGCTGAGCATAATGCTATTACAGAAGAGCACAGAAGTCAAATAGGAGAGGACATGCATACTTCTGGCCACACTAAAATACAGTCCTAGGAATGAGTACTGCAGTTTGTTACAATTTGTTAGACTTTTCTATTACTTTATGCTTTCTTCCAAAGGCTGCCTTTGATCAACATTCAGAGGCAAGGCATCTTCTTCTCCTGCTGTCCAGGAAAAGAAAAATCTCTCTACCAAAAAGGCCTGGAGGGCAGCAGATGCCGTCTGCTTGGCAATTACAATCTGGAAGTATCCAAGGTCTTCAGAATCTTCCAAGCACCAACACCCACAAACTTCTTTGAACTTTCAGACCTGTTTTTCAGTGGAGACAGACTGTTGACCCAGCCAGCAGGCAGAGATCGCTGCTAATGGGGAGGCTGACTCTCACCTTGTGGTTGTGCTGCTGCCGGAGGGGTGTGGGCTGGTGCTGTGGGGGAAGGAAGAGAGAATAATTCTGGGGTTCATAAGGATGGGACCCTGAGAGGTCGGGAAACGAGAGGCAGAAGTGAGGACAACTGGAGATGTACTGAATGCTGCCAGCAAGTGGCCCCGAGCACAGCCCCTTCCACCCTCTTTGTTAGGAGGGACAAAAGGGCTGAGGAAGAGGAGAAGCTGTCCAGCCCAGTCAATCAGGATGAAGTGTCCATCTCTGCAATGGGAGCTGCTCCAGCTCCTACTGCAACTTATCAGAAGCTGGAGGTCTAAGTCCACTTAGCTCTAACCACATTTTGCTGATGCGGGATCTTAAAGCACACATTTTGGGGCATCAAGAAACAAGAGTGCTACTGGCTGAGTTACAATGGACTAAATGAACAGCAAAGTGACTGCACATGGGTAATAAAAGTAATAGCCCATGGGAGGCATGAGGAATCATTTAAATGATGCAAGAGAAAGGATATACATCTGAGTATATTTTTCATCGGCAAACAGATGAAAACTGGTCCTCCAGTAAAGCTGGGGTACAGCCAGGGAGTTAGATGTTGTAATATTTTAATTTGTAGATCTCCTGTTGCCTAGCAGACTCCTTGGCCAGGAATTAGACAGTCGAGATACAATTCCTGGGGAGAATTAGGTGCCTTAGAATAGGATTCCTAGAAACCAGCACACTGAGCGTGAAGTTATTCACACTGGCCTGGAGAAACCACAGATGAAAAGAGCAGGACCATAGTCAGAGGCAGCAGAAACCTCTGTGCTCAGTAATGAATCTGCTCCTGAAGGGAGGTGTTCAAGCCCAGCTAACCCTCTGTCACTTCTGTTGCACTTAGTATTGCTCCCTACAGGAGGGAGAGCTGCCCCAAATCTCCCTGCTGCCCGACTCATGCCCAACTCCTGCTCATCCCACATCAGTGCCCATGGCAGTCCTCTCCTTCCCTCCCTCAGTGACTGCGCAAAGCAAAATGGCTTCAGACGGAGAAACTGAGATGGCTTGTCATAAAACACCAGGTGAGGCAGTAAGTAGAGTGCCTACAGAGTATACAAAAGTATGGCATTCAGATTTTTGTTCCAAATCAGCTAGAGAGTGGGAGTTCAGAAAACTTTCTGTCTACTGAATAATATCTGTCTGATACATCCCCAAAAGCCTGGCTTCTTGCAGGACCCAGTGAGGACAGGTATGAAGTCCATCCCAGAGGTGTGGTGAGGGAAGACTCGCTGCATTTGAGAATCACCATCAGGACTTGGGGGGAAAAAATGGCCACACCAAGGCTAAAGCTGCATAGGTGTAACAACAGAGATTTGGGTAGACAGCAAGGGCCTTAAACGGTGCCCAGAAACGAGGACATAGGTGCCCTGAGGTGATACCCATCCAATACTAACACAGCAATCCCATAGCTTCCTATAATACCCAAAGTAATGTGAAGATGCAGAGAACTTTGTACAAGCTTCATGTAGGAAAGTTTCACAGCCAGCTCTTTGTCAGCATTTTCTCACCCCTGATGGACAAGCTTTTGTTATCTTTCCCCTTCATGCTACTTTGTGAAAGAAGGCTCTGCTGTCCCTGAGGAAGAGGAGTGCAGCTGTGAATTTCTTTTATGTTGCATGCAACATCTCTCGAACCCTGCCAAAAAATTTACTCCCCCTTAGGCTTCTTTATTAAGTGCGTAAGAGTAATATTTACGTGAAATCAGCTGAGAGCTATGTATCCAAAAGACAACTATCCCAAAGAATATTTATGTGGTTTTATTCAGCTACAGTAAAACACTACAGCTTTTGCCTGCACAGAATCCATTTATGCAATGTTGTAATACACACAGCTGCACACTGCTTGCAGGGAACCTCCTCACTGATGTCAGTAGGTTAGTGTGCAGACCTCAAGGCACTGAAGAAACTTGCTTTAAAATAATTAAAAGTATATTTCTCATTGTCGCGTATTCTAGAATATACAAGAATACTCTCAACAGTCTAGCCTTGGAACATCATTTTGAAATTGGTGTGAGTTATATATGATTCAGAATTGTATCATGGATTTTATAAAATTTAAGAGTACCGAAACGTGCACTAAATCGTTTTCATAATGATGTTTGCAATATGGCACCACTCCCGGTATCTGATTCCATATATTTCTGTCTCTGCAGCTGCCAGTGAAACTCTAATTTCCTCCTGTAGGCAAATAATTTTCAGTAATATCTTACTGAGCTCCTTAAGACAAGCTTCCCTACTAGATAAACCATGGCAATATGAAACCACGGGAAAGCAAAATGAAATCCCTTTTGCTCAGAACAACTGTAAATATACAGGCAAACATGCTGTTGAATAAATTAAAGAGCCTTTGAGTTGATGGTGATGCATGCCGATACCCAACCTGTTTTCTGCTGGGAGAATATTGTAGACTAAAAGGAATGAAATCATCAGGACTTGAACACTGCTTTTGACTTAGATGTTGGATTTGACCAGTTAAGAAATTGTGCTACAGAAAATGATCTGAGTTTGTTCTGAGTAAGAAGAGTCAAAAAACAGATAATTTTTCTGACCATAGGAAGCCATCTCCCACCTCTCAACAATAGCCCAGACTACTCCATTGTTATAATTTAGGTTATGCGGGGTATTATTGGTGGCAAAACTTTGTCCAGTAAACAGCCTGGTTAGCAATCAACTGGACAAAACAATAGCAAAAAGACCATGCAAGCCATAATCCTGTGCTGGCAGCAATGGACACTGGATGACTTAACTGACCTTCTGCATTTGAACCTTCTCATCTGCCACTGGCTACGGGCAGCAGAAGAATGTAAAATGTGTGAGATGAAAACAGGCTTAACAATAGAAAAAGAAAACACAACTGCAAATGCAGAACACAGTAAGATTGCTCAAGATGCAAATTATAACCAGATCCAGGGACAAACAGATTAAGAAATGATGAGCATACTCTGAGTGCCACGCTCTAAATAGTAGGTTACTGCAATGTCTCCATTTTAACCCCACGCAGCCACTCGTCCTGTAGTGAGCTCCCTGTGCAGGACTTCTGTCCCCACATGTTCAGAGAGTGGGTAGAAACGCACGTTCAAAGCTCCAGTTCTACTTCTGGGTCTATGGCACATTAGAAGCAACAACCTAGACTTCATTGTACAACTAGAAGAGTCATGGAAAGTAGCTCACCTAATCTGAGGCAGCCCAAGGCTGGGAAAGAAAAGGCCGGTGGAAGATGGTGCAATTGATACATCACCTCTGAATAAACTCTGATTTCCTAGAGTGCATGTTAGAGGCTTTGCCAAGTGTAGTGCTGAAATTAGTTGGAAAAAAACCCTTGGATTTGTACTATAATCAGCTGGAAACTCTTTGGTTTGAAAACATGTCAATAAGCCTTGTTTCCTTGTCTGTTAATTTGTTATCACTTTGTGCACATATTGCAACCAGCCCGACTAGGCTAGCCTCAGCCAAAGGACAACAGCATCTTAAGTGTTTCTCAACACCTTCTCTCTCCTTCAAGATGTAACCACAAAAAGACTCTTCACCCATTTTCCAAGGCTCAGGCCCATTACCTACCAGGCAAAATGCAGGAAAATAAACTGTTCTATTCTAGAACCGGTTTCCTTCCTTCTGGAGAAGGAGAAATGCTGGATTTCCTTCCCAGTTCCTGGTAAAGCAGCAATTCTAGTGCATCCCCACTTTGTCCAGCTAGAGCTCAAAAGCATAAATTTCATAAAACAAAGGAAAGAAAGAAAAGTGACTACTAGAGACTGCAGCTCTGCTGTCTCACCTTTGCCACTCAGCTTGAGATCCACAGACCATCAGGAGGAGGTGGCTGGTACAATGTCTGCACCTTGCTTCAAATACACCCACAGCTCCCAGGGCAGTTCACAGAGAACTGTCACAGACTGCTGGTCACCCAGCCCTCAGGTTCTGTGGATAGGCAGCAGGCATAAAGACGCTTCTATTATCAACACTTCTAATCAAATTGCTTGATTACAGATCAAGTTACGAATTTGCAAAATGATTAGCCCAAATGCCAAGGATTTTGTTAGTTATTACTGACCCTTTTATCCAACCAATAGTGGGATACAAAAAGGTTCATAGATTTTTATAAGGCTACATCATTCTACAGTTAAGAAAGACTGAAAAATACCAGCCTTATTCCAAATCTTCAAAAAGGCTACAAATCCCTCTGCTCTCCACCATATGGTTTTCAAAGCTAGATTGAGAAAAATATATCCTTAAAATAGACCGAACAACCTCTCCCAAAATCTAAGCTGCAATAGAAGTGGAGTTGGAAATGTCTACATGAGTGACCGTTTCTTTTGCAGTTTTCCAATTTCTTCTCCTGCAAGTAGAATTAATGGCAAGTTTAGGTTCATTCTATACCTCAGACTCTCTAAGGAAACCAATTGCTGTCCTCCATCTCTAACAAAAGGTCCCCAATCTCAGCATTAGCCCAACAGCTCTAATAAACCGTTATGGGTCACCACTGAACAATTTTTTGCAAATCAGATTGACACAGAACAATTTCTTTGGCCAATAAAACTAATGATTCAGCCAAAAAAAGACAAAAAAAATCCCCTTTCCTCTCAATTTTTAGGCAAACACACAACTGAAATAATATTTGAGTATATTTTATCATCAAAATCAACTACTTCACTCTTAAATAACTTACACTCTTTAGTCAAACATCCAACTCAAGTAATGGTCTGTCCAAACAATTAGTCATATTTTAAACCAATGATAACAGGCAAAAGCAAGGTTTCCATAATAAATAAAGCGATCATTTTTAGTAGAAACCATACGTCGTGTCTGTTTCTCCAATATATATGTTATTGCATATACACTGATGTAGTTAATATTCAGGTGACAACTGATGGAGAATAGACAAGAAACTGAGGCTGGCGTAGATCCTACTTCATCCTGAGTTTCTGCTTCTGGGACAGGAGTCAGGAAAATAAAAGGTCTTCATAAACTTTGTTCTGTCATAAGTAATGCATAAGAAAGAGGAAGGTCAACCCACGAAGGAACCAGAATAAGATGAGACCTTGAGATTTCAAACTCTCTTCCAATTTTTACAAACAGGCTATTTCCTTTGGGCTTTAGATCTCTACTCCACCTCGTTGCTCGATTGCACATTATAGACAGAGGTCCCAACCACTGAGCTGACAGAGTTGCCAAAATGTGTTCCCAGAAGAAGAACCACAATCCCCAGGAGAACTCATATGGTCAGCGGTCAGCCCACAGGGTTGGTTGGTTTGCCACCCGCAGACTGGTGGGCTTTTTCACCAGGGTGAAGCAGCCACATTGGAGCCAAGTGCATGACAATTTTTTATCCTTTTAAGCTCTGCATGTCTGAGTACAAAGCAACGCTTCAACAGAAAGGGCAGCAAGAGCACAAAACAAAGCAACACACCAACTTTGGCTGTTCATCACGGTCTGAGAATGGGTGTTGTATTTGGGCTGCGACACACAATCAGACACTCCTTTCCTCCATCTGAGAAGAGCCGAGAGGTGACCCATCACCCCTTCAGGCTGCTGCTGCTGCACCTTGACAGGGGCTGGCCGCAGCAGGATCCCCCTTTCTTGGAAGGACAAGCCGAACGAAAATCTCAGGACATTCAGAAGACAAACCCAGGACTCAGTCATTTTTTAAATTTTTTATTTTAATTACTTTTTTCTTTTCAGGCAGACATTTCTGTAACAGAGAGCACCTGAACTAACTGAAATCTAAGTAATGATGTGGGGGAAGAAAAGGGAGAGAAACGAGGAGAGGAATGGAAAAGCTTGGTCATCAATAATTCCTTACCTATAATAATTTCTGGAGCTGGCTAAACACATAAGCATTTGCAAAACTGCATAAACTGAAGCCTTCCTCTGGATCACCTCCAAGACATTAATTAGAGTATCCAGAATTAATATACAGAGATATATACGATTACAGTTAATGAGATTACAGATTTTGTGAGATCCCATAGTTTCCACCCCAACATACGAACATTCACTCTGGAGAGGTCAGTTGCCCTTTCTTATCCGAAGGACTTGCGCCAATGTAAAATTACTCAGTGGGAGGAGAACTAAAGCACGTCCCTGGCAACCGGACAATTTAAACCTCTGGAGATATACATCTTGTTTTATAGTTCATTCTTTGATATTTTTCTTTACAAGCCTGAAAAAGCACAAGTAATTGAATACCAATTAAACCGTTACAGTGTCCGCAGGGCTGGGTTATTTTTTCCATTACAGGTTCAATAAGCTAAATGAGGCATTTTGGTTACTTCTACAGAATCCAGACTTATTAAAAAAAAAAAAGAAAAAGAAGAAGTAAGGGAAAAAAAAGCACACACACATACAAAAGCCTTAGAATGCCGAAAAACCTCGTTCATAAGATCACATATTAAGATTAGTTCTGAAAGATCTCAGAAGCAGAAGTGCAGTTGCGTGTCTAATAGGACAGATCGTGATGACCTGGAAGAAAGGCACCTTTTCATCCTGTTCAGCACAGTTTTATTTTTGGTAGTGAGTTGAAGGGAAGCACGTGCAGCCATTGTATCTACAAAGATGTCCTACAGTTACAGCAGAGATCACTACCAAATTACAGTAGTTGGGCTTTGAGCTATAAATAAATCAGCCTCTGGGACTGGGTGCTTAATCTCTCCATCCAACAAATATTCTTTACCCCTTTTCAGAATTTAGATACTAACACAACAGTTTAATTGGACACTGTAAAAACTGCCCTGTCCAACTTTCCAGATGCTCCAAACCTACCCAGCAACAGGTACCCTAATGAAGTCTTTGGGTACCAAGCTTATAGACTGGCAAAATCTTAAGCCAAGAAGCAGTTAGGTTTTCTGCTCTCTGCCCAAACTATAAAGAGGATGTAATACTTCATGGTAAAGGATTACCATGGAGGATATTTGCCTGGAGATTTTTTTTTAATAAAGTCTGTTTGGTAGCTAAAGGGAATTGTACCATTAGGTATTTTTCCATCCCTAACGTCTATTATTCTAATTTAATCTAAGAACAGCAGTTCAGTACCCACCTGTAGCAGTGGAGCTAGAAAGGTAGAGTTCAGCAAGGACATAAAGACACAACAGACACTGCCATCGGTTGCCTGTATCTGGTAGCCAGTAACCTGATAGTGTAGCCTTTAAGACTGAAACTATCCATCATCAGAAAGTGGGAATTCATTTCTAGAAGAACAAACAAAGAACTTTGAAAATAATCTTCTAGGTATATGCTGGAGGTACCTCACCACACTGTCTTCTCTCTTTTGGTGCTGATGTGTAGCATCCTGTGAAGAAGGCTAAGACAGACTCTCTGAAATGTTGTGATGTTTTTCTCCTCGCCTTGTGACAGCTCTGCTGAGTGATGGAAGAGGATTTGAATGGTCTATTCTCTCTGGAGTGAGAGAATAGTGTCAACACTGCTCTAGATTTCAGATCTGGCAAAACGTGCCTGAAGTTGACATGGAAGAACAGTAAGTTTTGAAAGACATCTCTGTTCTCATATGACTCCTGTGAAGATCTGCACTAGTTAGATAAAGCTTTCTTAAAAATTAAATGTTATTCTTGTGCTTCTCATATTGAGTATTTCAGCGCAATGCTGAGTTAAATAAAGCAGGCACTTACTTATTTCAGATGTGGAGTGATAAGCACCAACTACTTACCAGTTTTAATGAAATTCCATGAGTACATTTCAGTCCCAGCACCATCAGTGCTCACAGACCAGCAGTGCTCCATAGATGTTTCCATAGAAATTGCCTTTCTTAACACTAGCAATTACATAGTTTTTCCTTTGGAAAACCTAAGACACTTGCATCTCTCCTGGAAAAAGTTTTACTGGCAAGCTCTGAAGATAACCACTACAATAAAGTCTCTCTTAGTTTCCTAGGTCTTGACCTCTTTGTTGTAATTCAGTATTAAATAAAGAGTACCTTCCTTACAAATGACAAGTCAGAGTGAATGAAATCAACTGTGCAGGCAACAACCTTTGACGTTTAACTTGAAGACAATACTAACTGTCCAGAAAAAATTATCAATCATTTACAAATCTGCTTTGCCTCATTGCTCACGATACCAGTTTACACAACCTGTGCGATGTTTTTTGTTCAACAGAATGTGCTGTGTATCGTGAGCAATTATTTCATATTTCACCACGAATTTCCCCACTAATTTAAAAATCACTTTCATATATGTCAAGTACACGCTTAAGAATCATTGGTTCTATCCAGTTGAAAAGAAAACAAATGCCAATGTTGCCCATGAGTATTAAAATATTAAATGCTACAATACAACCCTACAAAATGACTAGCTTCACAGCTGGATCCAGGTTTAAATTCACAGATACAGAACATTTGCTTTCTCTACCCCCTAGCATGGAAAAAAGTCCCAGTGAGCATACTGCATTGGGACTTGGTTGTGGTCAACCCTAGAAGAAAAGATGGTGGAGTGGTTTGGGAGCTAGCACGACACTTGGAAGATCTTCCATTTCCTGCTTCACCACAGGTGCTGTATGTGACCCTGGGCAAAGAAGGGGATAATGCCTTTTTCACAAGGATCTTGTGTGGGCAAATGCATTCAAGAATGCAAGACGCTCAAATGTTATGGTCGTATGGTTTATGCAAATACACAGCACAATTACGCAAGCTCTGTAGTTGGAAGCTTTGCCGTGTTAAGGTGTGCCAGGTTCTCAAATATTTGCAGGAGGAATGGTCACAGTACTGGATAACAGGAGTCTTCAGCCTGAATTCCCGAAGGCAGATTCTCCACAGGAAAAGATGTTCTCAGCCTCAGAGATGAGTGCCTACTTGCATTTCATATACAGAAAGTCCCTTCAGGATATATCCATGCAAGATGTATCCCTGCAGGATATAAAATCTGTGGTACCCATTGCATTCCCGCCTTCTATTCTGCAGCTCTGCGGCCACTTCATCATCTCAGCGTGCAGGGTAGGAATGTCTCCAGAAGCATGAACACAGCGTCTCATTCCAAAACTCCTCTGGGCACTGCTGTTTGCCTGGCAACAGGCTTAATCTGCTGCACAACACTGCTGCTTCCCTGTACTATTCCTGGAGGGATTAACAACCCAACAGTTTCACACACCGAGCCTGATTCACATCCCCCTACTCAGACCCGACTAGCCCAGGCAATGACTGTCCCATGAAACGACTCACCGAGAACTAAAACCCAGCACATCCGTCACACCCAAGCACCCATGTACCACCACACCAGCTAACCAGGCGTGCTCTTCAAAACACCTGGCTCAAAAACTTGCTGCAAACAAATTAAAGAATCCCAGGGCACACCTCATTTGATAGGCGGACAGGAAAGAACTGATTGCTCAGTAAAAGTCACAAGCCACTGACATGCAAATCCAAACAGGACAGAGACCAAATCACCAACACGTTATGTTCCCAAAGGGTCGGTTTCACAGGGTTGGAAACAACTGTAAGCCAAATCAGCTTGGAGAGGGAATTTTTGAAAGGAAAGCAGAGGTAATAACTATGAGGCATTCAAAAAGAGAGCACTGAATGCTGAAAGAGACACAGTCACGCTCAAAAGAGGAAGATTTTGCTGCAGTGACACACACTGTGGCTGACCTTTTCTACACCTTAAAAGCCTCCAGAATCTGAAGAAGGGCTGCCAGTGCCCCTGGGCTGCAAATATCTTCACGCCCTCAGAGGTGCTAAAACCCACAGGCTGTGGCTCCAGGACTGGCCCTCATAGTTCCCCTCAGTTAACTTCAGAGCATCCTGTCCCCAGACCACAAGAAAAGAAAGCTTTCTGCAGCCACAGCATAGCTGCTCATTGAGAAGAGAAACACAATAAAGCCTGTCACAAGTGAGCAGCTAATCCCCACGTGCAATCCTTCGCACGTCCTTCCTTCAAAGGCACGGTCTATTTGTGGTTAGAAACACAGCTAATGACTTTTCTTCAACCTTCCACTGTTTTACATTTCAGCAAAGCCCACTGTGACACCAAAGCCCAACAGTTGCTTTCCATTTCCTGGCAGAGGGTTCTTGAGTGATTCAGCCAGGAGCTGCACAGTCTCCGCAGTCAGCCCGGGGTCTAGGAGTGACGTGGCAGATACCACAGCTTCCAGATCACAGCCACCACTGATCCAACAGCTCACCTCTGATGGAAGAGAAGTCACTCGTTGTCACGTTTTTTCAGCAAAAGCATAGCTTTCTGCTGGCTTTTGTAAGGCAAAATGACACGAGAGGGTCCAATAAAAACCAGAGCCAATGCAGGAGTGGTCAACTCTGCTGAGCTCAGTCTGAGAAAAGAATAGGGGAAAGGCACAAAAATCCTCTCCTTTCAGCAGCAGTAAGCTGTCACATTAGCTTCCCCGCTTGTGAAACCGCAGGCTGAGGACTCACCATGAAGCAATAACTCATCTACAGAGCACTTCATGAAATGTAATCTGGTACTCCCAAGCAGAATTCGTATCTCACCCATCAGCTCCCCAAAGCATCGTATGTATTAAGTAACAGCCTAGTGAAAGGGGAAGTAAAATCTGCCATAAAAACAATATTTAGACAATGCATGAAAAAAGGAAAAGTAGGCAGCAACTCGTAGAAATGATAAACCAGAAAACTGATAAGGCAGGGAAAATGATAGAGAGAAATAAATTCTGTGACCAAGAAAAGACGCTAAGAAAGGAGAGGAAAGGAGAGCTGTTGACGTTTGAGTGCTTGCTCTTCTTCTTATTATTATTTTTTTTTTGGTTGAATTCTTGTTTTCTTGCTGTGTATCAAAATCAACATTGGTTCACTTTTGGATAGATGAGGAGATGAAAGTGAAGAAGCAGAATTATTTGCTGAATATTCTTATCAATCATTGAAGCAGCAGCAGCTGCTGTTCATGCCTAAATTGACATTATCGATTAGAGACATTCTTAAACGAGTCATGCAAATCCAAGAGCTCTAGAAGCAGACTGACAAGTGCTCTGGACTTGTTCCTCTCCGTTGGCTGGAAGGAGGCTGGCAGAACTGAGTGCGATGCAGACGCTGACATCTGTATCTAGATTGAGTCAAATGTTTCAGACTGAGTCAAAGCTCAGCCTAAACACTGCTTGTCTGTACGATGGAGAAACTCAAGATGTTTGGAATAAAGCTCATGGTAAAGCACTCGTACAAAGTGTTGTCCTGCCAGCTTTGTGGTACCAATGCTGGCATGAGACTCAGTTAATAAAAAGATACTAAAACAATTAATACCAGCCAAAACTAGTATCTGGAAAGCAAGCTTTAGGAACTCAGTACTACAAAATTCCATGCTGGTGATAAAAGATTTCTCAGGAAAGCACTTGACATGAGATGTTGCAATATCTTCTTTATTAGATCAGAACAATGGAATAACAAGCTGAAATTCAAAAAAAGAAAAAGAAAACAAGAAAAAAAAGCCTTAAAGAGATGGCACGAAGTATAATCATGAATAAGAAATCAGCAGTGGTATGTTCCTATTTTTCTAATCCCACAGGTATCAGTTTCTGTTCCTCTGCTACTTGACCTTGTACCAGGCAGCTGTGGAGCAGAGAGAATTCACGCTCCCAGAAATGAAGTATTCCACTGGAGGCAGCAAGCACCGATGGTGGAAGAACAAACAAAACCAACCTCCTTAGCGCAGCCAGAGCTGCTGGACTTAAAGCTGGGAAATCCTGCGGCAAGCACTGTGTACAAGGGCAGACCACACAGCCACAGCAGCCCACTCCATATCTAACATCCACAGATTAGTGCCTTATATAACAAATAGCCCGGCTGAAATGAGATGCAAAATCATGTTTTGCGCTTTCAGAAGTCTTTATTAGCAGTTACTTGAAGGTATAGATAAGCTCGTAACAAGGTTTCCCAAATGTCTTTCAAGAACCAGGACCCTAAATCTAGTTAAGCCTTTCACGTTTAACACGCTTTCACTTCTGAGACACTTGTTGCTTTTCTTGGCATGGAGCAATTCCTGAAAGCCTGCTATTTGAAATTCTGAAAAATCAGAGTATTGTATGGTTTAAACAAATCAAATCTTGGAATTTTCATTCCCAAAGCATGATTTCCATAAATCAAGAGAGAATTAAGTGTCATAGCGTAGGGGAATTTTTGATCACAGCCTTAACTTGTGACTGAGCACACGGTGGAGGGCTGTGGCTGGCCTGGGGAGCGCAGGCAGATTGTTTGCACCTGTGCTCCCCTGGGACTGGAAGGGCTGGACCTGGGGTGGGGGCTGCCCTGGGCTCATATAAGGGCCAGCCAAGTAAAGTTAGAGCAGCTCAGTTTGGGTGAGGAGATGCTGGAGGAAACAGTGCAAGGTGAAGAAGAGAGCAATTGGAGCAACACACAAGGAAGAGGAGCTTGGGAAGAGAGCAGCGCAAATGGTACGAAGCGGAGCTCCTGGCTCTGGATGAGACAATTGGTGTAGGCATGTGAGTGTGGACATTTTTTTTTATAACACATGGGAAATAATGAACTGTTTTGTCCTTGGTAGTGAGTTAAATGGATAGCTCTCATGGTTAAGTACACATTCCTAAGGCACAAATGGTTTACTGTGATGAAAATTCAGAGGTAGGATTCAAAAGTTCTCCTTCTCTTGTTCTTGTAGGGTTGAATTAAAAACTTTGATTATATTTGTCTAAAACTGTATAAAATTCTTAACTGATTAGATCTTGATTAAAAACTTCTAGTCTTTTATCACTTCAAGGATCACCTTGACTTTAAGATCATCAAGGAACTTCTGTAGTTATCTCTCATTTAAATTCTCTGCCAGGCAAGCATCATTGCCACTACGTACCATGAGGGAGTTGTAGGTGTACAAATGGATGCTGCCTGCAGCTTATGCTGTGGGCTTTTAGTTTCTGATGCATCAGCTTAAGAGTTACTATTCAATGAAAGAACAAACAACTTGTTAAAATACACACTCTTATTTCAGAGGTGGGATTCAACACCTGCTGATCTTCTTATTGTTAGAAGATGACTAAATAAATCATCATTAGAAGATAGCTAAAGTATCTTTAAAATGAAGCATGTTGGAAGTGTTGAAAGTCATGTCTTGTTAATGCCCTAATACTATAAACAAAGGAACTGCAGCAGAAGTTCTCAAGCGTGCCATCTGAAGGTAAAAGCTTTATTCAGAACTTGTTAGGAGCACAAACTATGAGCTGAAAGAGACATTTAGAATAATAACAGGGAAGCGGGGTGGGCACCCTCTGAGAAGGCCATCATCATCACAAGGCCTGAATCTAGGGCACTGCCTTGTCTCTGTCTCAGCATGGCTGTGGAGAGACAAATACAGTGAGCGAGGTCTTGGTCAGCTCACAAGCTTCCAGAAAGTCCTCCTGGAGAGAGGGAGGAGGGGAAGGAGCATGGGCAACATGCCAGAGGTTGATCTGTCCAATTTAAAAGAAATTTCTTCATTTGTTGAAGGAGGAGGGCTTGCAGCTGCTGCCTGTGTGGGCAGGAGGCCTGGGTGGTGAGAAAACATGGCACCAGTTCTGTGCACTAGAAAGGCAAAGGAGGAGAGCACCCAGCATCAAGGTACTTGGTGCCTTGGCATCCCACAGGGGGTTCTAGAGCATCACCACATCAAACAGAAACCTCTCAGCGTGGCGAGCCACCTCAAAACACAGGCTGGGTGCTAGGGCACAGAGCAGCAGGCAGGGGAGGGCACCGGGGGGCTTCCATCCTGCCCTCACAGGGCCCATGGAGGGCAGCGCTGCAGAGCCCTGCGTGTGCAGGCCACGGCCCCCACAGGGGGAAGGTGGAGGGAGCGCTAAGAAGTGTGTAATTAGAAAATCATGTTTGCTTGTTTTCTCCCTTTTCTTGCCTCTGAAGATAAGAACAGTTGGAGAAGTCTATGCTACGGGGCCTCAGTAGATCTACTGCCAGGATTTGCTGTTTGAGGCTTTCATCCATCCAGTTTTAATCCAAATTAGTAGGAGCTTCAGAAGAGGATTCTGGCAAGGTCACAACTGGAAAGATTTCCATTATTAATTCTGCCAAGTATATAAAAACATAATCTAAAAAAAAAAAAAGAGGGGTGGAGTGTAACAGGCTTTGGCACAAACATGTTTTTGTTTTTACAGTAAGAACAGGAAAAAACACAGAAGAAAATCCATACTTTATTAAGAAATATTCCATATCTGTGCAGTCTTTATCTTTACATAAGGCTAGAAATGCTATTCTGCAGCCACTACATAATTTATCTTTGATGGAGGTGGATGTTTTCCTTGCTTTACAAGGGGGAAAGGAGGCCAGGAGGTCCCACTTCCCTCACCCTGTGGACATGGGGCCTGTGTGGGTTTTTGGCAGGTCACTCCCTGCAGCAAACAGAAGTAGTTTATTATGTTCAAACTGCAGCTGGTCAGATTGCCCCAGGGAGTACCAGAAACACTGAGGCAGAGCAAACGCATGCAGCACTTGGCAGCATGTGGATATTCGCCCACCGCTGTACGAAGCCATCATTCATGCAGACAAAATCCAGCTGCCAACCACCAGCCCAGCCCCTTGCAGTTAGGGGCTGGCTGCGTTCATCTCGTTGCTGAATGAAGCTGCTTTCCAGCACCCACCACCAGCCAACAGGTGCACACACACCTCTGCAACAGCTCTTAGGGTGATCCACTGAGACTAAAACATGACATCTTGCAAAGGCTAGTTTTGATAAAAACAATATTTCCTAAGCAAACCAGTCCTTTTCGTCATATAATTTCATTAGCTTTTTCCAGGGAGCGTTGTGTGAAGGAGTTAGGTTCATGGAAAAGCATACGAGTACTGTTTGCTATGTGTGCATTTTGAAGACAGAAAAACTTTCCTATATTGTTAGGGGTTTGTCTATTAGCAAGACAAAAGGCTCTCTCCAAGAGAGGCGTGTGTCCTCTGGTGCCTCCCATGAGTTTAGATGTCCTAGTCCATGCCACAGTTCTTGCTGTAACAAACACCCTGCATCGAGCATGTCTAAACTCAGGATCTCACAGCTTTGGGCTAATGGTCTCAAAACGAACCTGTATGCACAGCAATTTAGAAACCATGAACTGCAGTGAAAGAGGCATCATCCCACAGCCACACAGAAAGCAGGATCACAACTCAGTGGAGAAGACTGCCTGTTTGGAAGGACCTATCCTTCCAAGCGAATAGATCCAACTACTCACAGGATTTTGTCCCCATAAACTGAGCTATGTTTCACCTCTGTCTAAAAGTCACAGTATTTTAAATGAACCTTTCCTGTTACTTGTTAAGAACTTTCACAGTTAAATTTATCCTGTACTGAAATTATGCACTTGTGTTTCTCCTAGCGCTGCACGCATCAGAAAAAGAGATCAAGGAGTAGCTCTGCTCCAACATGAAGTCAGGCGATTCTCAGCCTTTGGTGGAAATCTCTGGTATCACTCTCAGGATAAAGCAAAGAGGCTGCGGGCTGTCCAGTCCTGGCACCAAACATCCACCCTGAGTCATCGCTCAGAGACGTCACGTCTTTTGGGACAGACTTTTATAGAAGTATTATGATTAACTGCGATGTAAGTGTTTTGCCAATAGTATCTCCTTGAGCAGACAAGGTTGTTAAGTGTTTGGTATTTGCTTAAGAGTTAATTGCTAATCCTACGAAGCACAGTAACACAACCACTTACCTTGCACTTTATTAGTCCAGAATTTATTAGAATTAATCCATGAAGAACACATTTTAAATTAGGATTTTACATAGCAAATGGTATTTGCTTTGAAACAAAAGATGGAAAAAATATTTTTTTAATAAAACTTAGTTTTGGAAAGAATTAAAACAGTGATAATAGCGTGCTGTATTTTAACCATTTTATTTAATGCAACAGAAATCTTCAGTTAGAACCCCAGATGACTACTTGCAATCTTTGTTTTTAAAAAAAAAAAAAAACTCTTCATCTCGCTCTCAGATATTGAACTTAAAAAAAAAAAACTGTTGGAACTTTTTAGATGGAACAGACCATTTTGTTCTTAATTACTTGCATACCAAATGTTCCTTGCCAAACCTGGCACGCAGGTAGCTTCCTGTGCCTACCTCTGCTGGGGTTGGTCAGAAATCTGTAATGTATCTAACAAGCGTCCTACTGAGCACAGCTAAACCTACAATCACAACAGAAACAGTAAAGGCATTAAGATCTCCTATCAGCACATTTCACTTTTTGGCTGCCTACCTCATTTTAAGTGACGTACAGGGATTAAAAAAGATTTTACTTGGCAAACCTGTCCTGAGGTCTGACATCCTTAGCCTTGCCAGACAGCTTGTCGTGTCTCCAGGACTTAAGAGTTTGATGAGGCTTTATAGCAGAAAGAGCCAACATCTCTTCTGAGAGGTATCCTCCACACCCATAGGCTCAGGAAAGCTGTAGTTGATTAGAGATGCTGTAGGGAACACCAGCGGCAATGATAGAAAACTTTAATGAAAGAAAACTTTAATGAAAACAGTTGTATATGTACACAGATTTTTACACTCTAATAAGAGAACACCACAGAAATATATTTAAAAGGGCAGCATGGAGGCAGGTGAGACATTTTGCTGTTTTAAATAATGTGATCAGCAAAACCAGCAGTATAAGCAAACAAGGTAAAAAAACATTTTCCAAATAGCAGACAAAAAAAAAAGGGATACTGGTCTCTTCCTTCTCCTGGCTACCCAAAACTCCCATTATTTTCAGGAGCAAGGAAGGAATTTCCAAACTGAGAAGATAGCCTTGTTCAACTCTGGACCTCAGTTTAGACTGTAGACCAAACTAAACAGCAAAGAAAGAATGCTTTCAAACTTTCTTCTCGGTTTTGATGAAGGAGTGGAAAGAAGAGTCAGAAAAGAACCATGGTGGTGACGGGAGCTGAGCCAGCAGAGAACAGCCTTTGCTTCTTGGAGCCTTCTTCAGTCTTCTGACAGCTAACTCAGAGCTGCTTGCTGTGCAGCAGGGAAACCAGTGACCACCACACATCATCCACTCGCCTTGCCCTCTCCCAGAGGACATTTTCGTATCTGAAAGTCTTGTGACTGGGGAACAGTGCAAAGTCACAGGGTCACCTCCCCTGTGACACCCTTCTCTGGCTGGTGGCTCTGAGGCCTGAAGCTGTTCTGGGGATGATGGAAATAACCATTAAAGAAGGGATCTTAAAACACAGTGATGGAAAGAAAGAGAAGATTCAGAACTATTAAGATGTTTCCTCCCTATAAATCTCTAGAGTTAACTGTAGTATCAGGACAGCCTGAGGGTAAGTGTACTTGTATCTTCAACGTTTTCAGAGAGGTGAGCCTTGACTGAGAACTCAAAAAAATTTGACTGGCTTCTGCCAACTTCCACAAGTACGGATACAAATGACCCACTTGTAAGTCACAACTCTGAGCTGAAGTACTGCGTATTAGGCTAATGGAAAAAGGAGAAGAGAGGCCAAACGATTAAGGACTTCCACCAGTCTTCCTGCACTGTTGAAAAGGCAGAGAGGAGGGAAGGCTCTACTGAAAAGCAGGCTGACTTCATCTCACGTGCCCCTATCCAGTGGGAGGAAGGTGCTTTGTGCATGGCACGAGCATGAAGTCCAGTGGAAGTTACGGAAGCAAGAAGCTTGCTCTACTAGATGACATCTAGATTTAGATGTGTGACAGACTCTAGTTTCTTCGGTTGGTTTAAAGGGAGGATTGCGCTTTCCCTGAGATGTTCAGCAGGCTGGCACAAATACTCAGACTGATGAGGGGAAACAACTGAGTCTCAGCTAATCTGAGTTGATGTCATAGCTTGAGGAGAACCAGAAAGCTCAGCTGAGACCTCCTGAAATGCTCTTCGTATGCTTCTATTTATTTGGGTCTTTTTGTTTCAAGGAAAAGAACAAGCAGCAGCAAAATCAGCACTGACTGTGGCAGCAAGCAATAAAAATAATTGCTTGCATTTTTGTCACAAAGACTTCTTTCCATGCAAGTTCTCTGATGCTGAATGAGAGCTGAACTTAGTCTTTTTTTTTCTTGGAAGAGATATAAACTAAGACTTCAACAATTCTGCTCATTTCTACAAAACTTCTACTTCCTTATTATCTATAAGACCCTATCAAACCCTGAATTTCTGTCAAACTGGTCATAAATTGATAGAAATTATTAGAGAGAGAGGGAAGTAGGGCACACAGTTAATGCAGAGAAAATCTATTTCCACTGTTTTTCCGTTTCCTCTTCCCGTAGACATGTGGGAGGCTTTGCAGACAGAAACACCACCACCAAGTAAAGAGATTCTGGGAGAAGACAGGGACTCGTTCCCTTTACTGACTCAATAAAGTGCTCCCTATAGCAAGAGAGGGCCTCTGCCCGTATGACCTTGCAGCCGTTTTCAGCTCCTCCTTCCATCCAACTTGCTGCAGTGCAACAAAGCGCTCCAAAAATAACGTTTATTTTTCAAAACTGGAAAATGGCACAAACCACCCCAAAGGAGAGAATGACAACGGAATGAGTTCAGCGCGGGCTCGTGAACTGACCCTCCCTGCCAGGGACAGGAAACTGGAACTTCACAGAAGGAGACTGAATGGAACCAGATTGAACGAAAGTGCCAGAAACCGCGGCCATCGGTGGCCAAATGCTGTCGAAAGGATAACTCACCCGCTTGTCAGTCCTTCGCTAGAGACGGTGTGAGGGCTGTGTCCCAGCTCTACAGCTATAAACGCCTCCGCCTTGCACGTCTGCACATACGATTGTCTGAGCACGCACATTAAACAAGGAGAAATTTAGAGATCAGAAATATTTCCAAATGATAGCTTTAATGTTGGGGATCAGCAGCGCTTGAACATCTGATTCCAATTCTGAACTTTTTCACTAGTGGATGCTGATGTAGTACCCCAAATACACTTACAGTTTCTGTTCAAAATGGTATTCTTCAGTAATGATAGAGCTGTTATGTATGAACTGCTAAACAGAGGCCACACCACCACTGCTGAACGGACTAAAAGTTGGACCAAGAAGAAGAGAGAGAAACTAAATCATTTTCTTTGAAGAGACAGAGCCAGATTTGCCACTACCTTACATCTTGTATAACCATCTAGATTATGTCTGGGTAGGTAACTTCTGCAAAAATGAAGTTATAAGTGCGTAATAAATCCATCTACAAAAATTCCTGGCCTATGAAGAACAGAAAGTAATTTTAATTTGTAAAGTAATAACGACTGAATGCCAAATTGTAATGCTAAAATTGAAGTCCAAAGTTACACGAAGACAGGTTTTCAGAAGCAGTAATTTCTTGATGTAATATTTGAAAGTGATCAATTCAAATCCTGCTTTTGAAATTTTTCTGAGCTCTGATCTCGCTCCAAGTTTAGCCCAGAACAACTATTATATGGCTGACATTAAGAGTCTCAAAACAAAGTGATTTATAATGGAAACAGACAAAATAAATCACTATTTCAGAACTACCTACGACACCACAGATTAGATCCAGAAGGTCAGGCAAAGTTGTCATCGAACATTTTAGCTCTCCCTGCTGCAGCTGAGGACCATAACGCACAGAAGAGCAAACTCAGTTAATGAACTCAATGAAATACACAATGATTTGTACTTGCCTAGGTGCGACTGGGTTTTTGGAGAAGCTCGTAAAAATTATGATCTACAGAGATTGTAAAACGACCACAGTCAGTAGCTTGCAGCAAATTAAGAAGCAAGGTTTTCTCGGGTTGGAGCAAGTAGATACATTCACCAACGCCCTGCTGAAGAATATTTGACCACCAAAATGAGAAAAGCCATTAACATCCCAAATTAATGGGCTTAGTGGTTTTCAAATGAGGTATTTTCATGATGGACATGGTGTGGATTCAGCAAAGTTCTCCCTTTAACAAATAGAGCTTCAATTTCAAAGATTTGATTAGGCTTAATACCATTAGGGAACCATTACTGATTTTATGCTGTTGTTGTTACTGCTTTAACTATCAGTTTCTGAACCAAAAATTGCAGACAGTTGGCTTGACCAAGAGTCAAGGTTTAGGAATGCAAGAGCAAATCCAAAGTACAGATGAGCTTCAGATGTGGACAGGCTTCACAGGGTTTAACAGGCTCTCAAGAGTTTGTCAGGTCACAGAGGCGTGCGCACGTGTGTGCATACACACATTTGTTTCTTCATGTGTTTGTGTTTTTTTGTTTGTTTGTTTTAAACACTCCTGTCCTCAGCCAGAGCAGTTGGAGCAGTTATTGCATACAACAATTACAAACAAAATCTCAGGACAAACTTTTCTGTTTTACTGTATACCATTTAAAAAAAAAAAAAAAAGCAAGCAAATGAAAATGATCTTCATAACAAGCAATCCTTGATCACCACCATGTGTTTCTAAAACAGCCAGATGTTCACAGTTTAAGAAGCCAAATAATACTACTACTTTTTGTAAACGTTAATGGTGAAAGAACAATAATAATGGTTTTAGTCAATCATCATTAGGACTTGAAAGTACAAATATAAATTAAATAAAACTCAAAAAACTTGCACAATAAAATCTGCTATAAACAAAGCTAATTAAAAAGAACTGCTCTCAACCTGTGTTGTGGGCTTCGTCTTGCTTTAAAATTAAAAGCAGTGTTTATTTTTCTGAAGCATCCAAATGAATGTTCATATCCAGATGTCCTCACAAAGAAACACAATCTTCATTCTTTCCTCGGTTTTTAATATGTTTATATTATATTTTACTTCTGGTTGTCTTTTTCTTCCTTGGCAATTCTCTTTGTCACACCACTGAAGTACTTCTCACGAAAAGAATTGTGTCCCCTGTACGGCATGTATTGGCCATCCAATAAGTAAGAATTCTGATCTTGATCCTGCATGGTATCAAAACGTAAGCGTTAGTTGTTATGGCAGTACGTTCAGCATGCATTGCCAGTATATTTCCTCCACGCTTTTTCAGATGAGTACAAGAATAAAGTACTTTATCAATTTAATGACAAACATTTAAAGCGTTAAAGGATTCCAAAAATACCCTGATAAAGTTTACACTGGGATTAATAACATGTACACCCTACTGCAAACATGTAACATTTAACAGAAATGAGAATTCGTATGCAGTGAATTCTCATTTGATGTTGATCAAATACAAGCTGAAAGCAGACAAGTTTTTTGTTTGTTTTGTGGTATGCTTTTCTTGTTTTTAATGTACTCATTCAATTTTTCAGTATTCTGCTCTGTACCCCAAACTGACGTGAGCTGTCAATAACACACATGTATGAATGGCAGCGCAGGTACTATGCCATACAGACTTTTGTAAAGGAAAATATAAAGATTAGTTCCCAGAAGAAATACCACCTGGACTGGAGAACTCAATCATTCACTTTGAGGAAAGCAGATACAAACAGAAAAGGAACACAAATGACTGAAAGGAGTTCCCACAGATACTGAAGTGCTATCAAAGGATTTTTTCTTCTGCACTATTCATGTACTTCTGAAAATTGAAGTTGACATAGTGAAGCCCTGCACATAAAATCTACTTGACATTAGCCAAGAAAACAATTTAGAAAATTGGCCCATTGTATGAGTGACTACGTATAAAGGTTTAGTTCATCACATGCTGTGGCTTTATACAATTAAGACACTTATCAATTGACGTTACCACTACTCTAACATAAATAATACATCAACTTTATCTGAGCACTGAAAGCCGACGTCAACTTTAAATGCAGTTTAACACTTATGGTTTACAGTTTATCACACTCCATAGTAGGACGGAACTGAGACGAACAGCCTCACAAGTACCACTGAACCGTGCAAAGAGAAAATAAAAACAAGCAAATAGCAGAACTAATCTTCTGCTAACCGCTTCTTCTTAAGGCATCTTCATGGCTTACTGTAAGTTCTTTAAGCAATGCATAAACACACAGATTGGTTCGTTACTTTAGAATACAGTTCAGAGTTATTCATACATATTTGAATTAAAGTTACTCTAGAATGCTTTATCACAAGTAGTAGTAACATGGAAGTAGATTTAATTGGCCATTTTCACACATGACCAAGCTAATAAACGCTGCACAACTAAATTCTAGTAGACATCCTCCCCTTCAGCTACTTTGTAGCCCTTCTAGGCTTTCACCTAGCAAAATTAACACTGTGTCTGCCTTTGGATGTCCTAAGTCACATCTAAAGGAGTGAGATGAAGGTTTTTAAACGCAGCAAGACTTGTGTGCATGTGCAGGTGCCCTCTTCTGGACACAGAGAGTTATTCCTGGGAAGCTGCTCTCATCCTGCTATCCCAGCAGATATCCCAGCAGATACCACGGGCACGCTACTGGCTTATATTACCTGGCTAAAAGTTAAGTGCCATGTGCATACCTAACATGTAAAGCACATGTATCACTGGCAGCCAATTTGTTCTTTTTAAATATTGTCATGTTGGAAAATAGCAGCAAAAAACCTCAGTAATCCCACTGCAGACACAGTACCTAATTGTCTTCTGTCACCTGTGAGAGAAAGGACAGGCAGCTCGAAGACCTTTCTCAGGGTCATAATTGAAGCCTTTTAACAAGTCCATGGGAAAAAAATATATATATTATTGGGAGACAGAAAACAAGGAGGACTTAAGACACTTTCCTCTCACAATCAGCCTGTATCCACTTCTCCAGCTCTACTGTACTGAACCACTCTGAGGAAAAGAACACTTGTTCTTCCTCTGAGTTTGCAGGTCAGTAAATCCTTCTTTGACCGAAGCATGTAATAAATTTTTATACCTTTGGGAAGTGTTTTAAATGATGATTCTACTTAATTCACTTGTTTGGAGAAACGGATGGGATATCTGACCCTGATGGATAATGACAGATGTGTCAACAGTATTTTAACACAAAAATTAATCCCTATAACCTCTAAGAGGTCACACATCTGTACACTATTCATCTTGATTCCTTAAGTAACAAAGTGCTGATTCAGGGTGAAGGGAAGAAGGAAGGAAGAAACTACCTCCCTCCCTCTCCCCCCAGGCTGGTTACGGCAAAGAGAGGATATGGTATGTAGGGGAAGAAACTCCAAGCTAAACAGAGCTGTAAGAGGAACATCTGCATTCACCAGACGGACACAGGCTTGCTGCATCGCACCACAGAAGAATCTATTTTGTAAATCCAGGCCTCATCAAAAGCTATGCAAATTGCTTGCTGAATGAGAGATCTGCAGTCAGACATCGTTGATTTCTCAGGATGGTTTACAAAGAAAGCTCCCGGCCCACATCATCGTAAATCCCGCTTAAGAGCTTTCATTGCCTACCTCTCTCAGACACGACTGCCCAATAAAAACGTTAACAGCTTTAAACAACAGATTGGGAATGGCTTCTTAGAAAAGGAAAAGAAAATAAGAAACACTAAATTATCTGGAGATGTCACCCACTGTTGACATTTACTAATCAAAATAGTTTTACAGGGAATAAGTGAACTGATCAAGTAAAAGGAATTCCTGAATTTCAGAGACTAATGATTTCTGAACAAATTCCATACAGGGAGCTGAATGCATACAATCCAAGCACTAGGAACAGGCTGCATTTAATTCTACAGAGATAACAACATGCCAAAAATCACCTTCATGAAACTATTCTGACTATTTGGTTTGGAATTTGCCTAAGCATCAAGCACCAGCTCATTTCAGAGAGGAAGACAGTTGAACAGCCTCAGTTGAGCTCCATTTTGAGTAGCATAAACTGGCAGAACATGCACTCCAAATTTCTGGTAGGAACTATTTACAGTAAGAGAAGACAACTTACGGACAGTGGACAGGACATGGTAATGAATGGGTCAAATCACGGGAACTGTTTCAGTCACCGATCATACTCTCAAGTGAATTAACTGTCCAATACAGTTAACAAACGTGTTTTCTTTCTCTTGTTTAAAAGAAAGTTTTAAATTCAGGGAATGAATTTGAACCACCATTTTAATGGAGTTAGTCCCTTTCATCTTCTTAACATGACTCACTGGAAGAATGAGGAGCACTACTTATAAAGATGCATCTAGCGATGACTGACTTCTGTCATTTGTTTCCCTTGACACAAGCACGTGTAGCTTTCAAGACATAAAAGTTTATAACTGGTGATTTGGCACAAAATACCAAGACTTCCCAAGAAAGCATTTCCTTAGGTCATGTGCCAAGACTGATCAGTAATGATCAGCATAGTTGGCAGTAAGCCAGTTCCTTCCCCAGTGTACTGGTCCTACTGCAAAGGCAAAGACTTCTTCCTTCATCTGAAGAAGTCAGAACCAAAGATGTTCATTAGCCACTGGTCATTCTTTTTTTTTTTTTTTCCTAATCATCCTTGGTTCTCACTTTGAATAATTTAAGTTCTCAAAACAGCAGACTAATTGTAAACAGCAGTTATCGCATAAAACTTCTGCTCTGAGATGTTTTACGATGTCTTCTGTGACAACCGAAAGCCAACAAAGCTCTTGTCAAAGTGGATGCTACCAAACTGCTTTTACCTAATTGGAGTTTTCAACTTAACGCTTAATTGTTCTAAAGACAACACTGAAAAGGTGTCACATCTCTGATAAATAACGAAAGCAATGGAAGAAAAAGGAACGAGCTTAAAGATAACAGGAAAGCTTTGTTTTTCTTTAAGTCTTGCCAGATACTATGTGTAAGTTTACAGGTTTTTATCAATTTGGTATGCCTTCGTTCAGCCTTAGGGTAATTACCCACATTCAGTTTTTGCTTAATAGATCTTCCTAGCCTTATCACAGCTTCCTACCACTCTACACCTGGCGCTGAACAGCAGCTAGAAGTCACTAGGCGCCTACTGCTAGCTGCCCTCTACAATAACTGCCTTCATTCACTTCTATTATCATCATCACTATAATTTAAGATTGGATTTCAGGGGGGCATTACTAATGACCAACACAGGTGTCCAAAAACATTAAAAAAAAAAAANACCAAAAACCCAACTCTTTTGCTCATATTGTGCATATTCTGAAAAAAATCTATTCATATCAATGCTGCAGTCAGTAAGAAACTTTTTCCAGTCAGCACAACTGCATCATAAAATTCAAAAGGATAGACTGGATGTATACAAGTGAGTGAGCTATATTCCCCCTTTTGTGATGGTCTTAATCCAACGTGTAGGATCTTCAGCTCATTACTAATTATGATAGATCAATACTTCAACCGGACTTGCATTCACTTTTTACACGCACTTTGGAGTCCTTTGTATCACAAGCATAATCAAATTGCACCACCAATCTCGCCTTCTGTAACTGATCAAATTCACCTCCAGTTAAGAGTTTAGAATGCTAATAACTGGAACTGAATTCGCTATGAAATTTGCATTTCACTATTGGTGGCAAAAAAACTGATGGACTGCATAATGACAATACACAATTTGCAAAATCTTAGTCACCTGTGAGTATTACACCAAGCTGAACTAAAATAAATACGTAAGTTCCTGTTACAGATCAGTTTAGTAAAGAAAATGGGAACTTTCTGGAGATGTAAATGCTTGCATATTCATAAAAATCCATTCTTTTACATTGGGAAAACTGCCAAAGCTCCAAATCACAAATTTTATGATCATATCTGGTGAGTCAGAAGTATCCAACTCAAACGATTTTTTGAGATGTTAAGACATTAAAGTACACGTCCTGGACAGCCATGAGAATATGAAGTATGTCAGGTAAAGGAAAACAACGGGGAGATCTTCAGTAGTTAGATGCCAAACATCAAGACCCTAAACCAACCAGGCACTAGCTAAAGAGTCAATACGTATCCTGTTATTTGTACAAGTTTTGCATTATCAGAAACAGTGCATGAGCCTTGGTATCTTTAAGCTATAGGAAAGACATCTGGAGTCCACAGCAGAAGCACCTGCACAGTTTTATCTAGGCACTAAGTCTGCCAAGTAGCATCAGGTGCTCAAAGCTAAGTGTTTCCAGATGTGGACATGTCAAAGCATGCACTGAAGAATACGTGATGCACAAAACAAGAATAACAAATGATGAAAGTCTATTCGCAGAAGGGTGAACATATTCTTTAAACTAGAACATCTTAGCCTACAGCACTGGCAGCCACATTCCTGCTGGCGTATAATAAAACTCCTGCAGAAAACCTTCACGGACATCCTGAGACATACATGTCAAAAAGTTTTGTAATATACCCTCGTGGTTTGCTACTGAGAAAGTTGGCCACTCGTGCTCTGAATTTCACAGACAGTGTTTTACAAAAAGTCAGGTGTTGCTTGAAAATTTCAGTCATTAGCATTATGAATGTAGTACCATAATCCTGCTGTGTTATTAGTGCAAGCACCATGCAAACACAGCAGTCTCTCTGTACCTCCTGTCATTTTAAATAGCTCTTCCAACTGAAAAGGAATGTGCTAAAAATGCCTGCTCAACTTTTGCACATGTTTTCATTAAACATTTGTTTCCCCTTGCTTTAGCATCTTTTTAACAGTGTTAGCAGGTGAGAGAAGCAGCAACAACAGAAAGGAGACATGAATGCAATATTTGCCAGTCTCAAAAGTCTTGGGAAAGGAACTTAGTGCATCCTTCCCCATAATAAATTTAAACAAAAAAAATCTTTGCTTCATTGTACTTATGTCACAGGAACAATATTATTTCCGAAAGCTATATTCCTCCTAGACCTTCACAGATTTAAAGATGAGAAGTATCACTCTAAAAATGAAGTAACAATTGAACATGGTTTAGTTGTACTGTCAGATCCACAAAGCATCTGGCATTTAGTATTTACCTGGGCACCAAATTACACTTTAGAATCAATGGGAATTTAGGCACCTAAACATCTCCACGGATCTGACTCGGAGTCCAGTTTTCCAAGAAGTGTATGCAATTTCCACAAGGAAGGGCGGATTCAAAGATCAACTTCACGCAACTAAAGGGACTTGCTCACAACTTAAAATTTATCAGAAGCTGATAGCATAAACCTTTCATGAATGCAACAGCTACCCTTTTACACTATATAATCACGAATTCAAGCTTACCTTGAATTCCTTCACCTTTTCCATGGTTATCAGCCGCCTTGATGTGTGGCTGGAAAGCATCTGCTCACAGTTGCTAATCAGTTTCAGGCATGGGTGGCGGGGAATGATCTCTTCTGTGTATCTGGAAGAAATAAACATTCAGAGAGTTGTAAGCTCATAAACTGGAACACTTATGTCTGAAAATGTACACAGATTTTTCACAAAATGGATTACAATAGAAAGTTGCTATACACTTTTAATTAATTATCAGAATCTCAGGCATTGTTGCCCAGATTTTTTTCACCATGTTCCAATCTTTTTTTTGGCAATAAATGTGTAGAATAAATGAAAATGTTACTGTAAAGGGGTCCTCACCCACATCTTATACATCTATTTACACTACGCTAACATACGCATGCACGCATGTCTGTATCATTTCAAGTGGAAAACACCTCAGCCAATCAGGAGTGATAACTTATCCAATCAGAAGCTGTGATTTTAAAAATAAAAATGAAAAAAAGAAAAAAGGATTCCACAGCCAACATACGTTAACCTGCAGCAACAAGAGATAACTCCAGCTCCCTGAAACGAGACCACTGCACTTGAATTCCAAATCATACTAAACCAGCTCCCATGACAGTGACGTTCCTGAGTTCAGAAGTTAATATTGCAACTGTATCACATGGTAATTACTTTGTCAAATGATGGAAGATTTTTCTAAATGGAAAAAAACGTATTGTGTTTTAACATCAGATGGTAGCAACATGGCTTGCATTTAAGCCTGCCTACAGAACCAAGTAGTTACCATGTTCATAAAGCCTTTCATCTCAGAAGCATACTATCTTGCCACGGAAACAGGAAATTTCCCTCTTTCTGTTTCTCCAAATGCTGAAAGTGGAATTTAAAATTAAAGAGTTTTGCATAGGACTAGAGGATCCTAGAGTATTAACGTAGCTAATAAGACACATGAGACCAGACCTTGTTCCTACATACTGGAGTATAAACCAGCCACTTAGCCTGTGTTTTTGTAATAAACTTTCCTATTATTATAATATATTATTAATATAGTAATAATATATTATATATATCAGTAATATATTATTATTTTATACGTACATTATATAATATATTAATATTATTATACTACTATTATTACTATATAATAAGCTTTCCTATTATTATATAATCCTGTGTTTTTGTAATAAGCTTTCCTATAGTAGTTACTACAACATAATACAGAAAATGTTGTATGGTACTGTCACATAAAATGCTTCCTCTCAAGACTCCCCTGTGACTGCAATTCAACAGAAGTCAGATATTTAAAAAAAAAAAAAAAAAACTAAAGAACTTTCGTACCGATCACTGGAACTTAAAAGACACAATGGAGGAGCTTTGTATTTTTCCCCTAAAGTACTGGATTTTCTGCACTTTATAAAGTGTATTTATTGCTCTAGGAGAAAGAGGAGTCAAAGCCAGCACAACTGAAAACAGCTTGTCCTGTGTGTATGGCACAGGCTTGTGACAGTTGACAAGCCACAAGACGACAGACCTGCAAAGCTATTTAGACACACCAGCTAGAGGTGCACTGAGGAGATCAGGCTGAAGAACATAAAAACCAGTACAAAGATCAAATTCCACTTCTCCGGCCCTATTGACAAGACAGGGAGGTGATGCAAACTTCTCTAGGCCATAGTTTTGAGTTCACTAACAGTAGTTGGAAAAAGAAAAGAAACTCGTTTGAAAACGATGCTCACTCAGGATTTGATAGAGTAAGTTTCATACAATCTCTGGTTTCACTACTATTTAACACTGATTTCAGAGGCTGAAATAGTACTGCATCTCTGCATCGTTCCAAAACTTCCAGACAGACAAACAGCCTTTCAGTCCTTTCTCATGTCTGACATTGTCACGACTTCTGCTAAGTCAGAACATGCTTCTGACAGGGGAGAATCAAATTAATTCTCAAGTTTATTTTGTTTTTAAATTCCACAAGACTTTCAATGCATCTAGTACACCAAACGGCCTCTCACTGCTACAAAGGTAGGCACTCTGCCACAACGTCCGAGAAGTTTCTCTTCATAACCATATAAAAGCCTGACTGCAACGGAATTAAAAGAATTCAGACTGAACAATGATTTCAATGTCAGAAAGAATAAACTTTGGAGTGAGATGCCATCTTGCAAAGCAAGAGATCGTTATCGCTTTGTTAAAAACCCTTGTCTGTTAGCATTAATGCATATGCACATCTTTCCGCACCCTCAGGTGAAATTCAGAACATTATCAAACAAGAAATACAGTGGCAGTGTTTTTAACAGACATCAATTTTAACCTAATTCTGTTTTTAATTTAAGGTAATAGACAAGGATCTCACATAACACAGAAACCTCATGGTGGGTGTTGTGTGGGCATATATGATAGCACAATATATTAGCACCTTGTTTTTTCCTCTATATACTTAACATTTTCTCTTGTGTTCATAATTACAGCTGAAACTGAAGTGACTATATTAATACTCTGTGCTAATACGGTGACTTACACATTCCAAATTTCATTGCATAAATTCATAATACTAAGTACAGACTTACTTAAGAGGCAATCCAACTAGAGTTTGAGAGAGCTGACCTCCCCAAAACAGCAACAGAAGTGGAATGAGAACGTGTAGCTCACAGTTACCTAAAGCTGAACACATTACCCCACTGTACTGAGGAAGCATGCTCTTACTAATAACGTTCAATGAACAGACAAAAAGCTCAGCTATCTCGACAAAGAGAACAAACACAGTAATTCAAAACAGAGCTTACTGACATGGAAATCTTAGACCCTGTGTACTAGTGAATTTCTTCAGGGTTAAGCGCATACAGACACATTTTGAACAGTAAGTTTTAATACTGTTAATGGCATTCCTTGTTACGTCCGTAAACAGTCTTACATGAAAAAAATCTATGAAAAAAGCCTAAAATACCAATTATATCATTTAAAACAACAACAACAACAAAAACCCACATACAAGCTACTAACTGCACTGTTTTGTTACTGAAGAACATGTAGACATTTGGTGTAATGAACTGGCTCCTTTCGATTTCCAAATTTTCAAAATAGCATGTGATAATCATACATAGGACTGTCACCAGGTTTATGCATGGTGAACCCATGGAAAGCGATCAACTCATTTCTCAGTACAGCTTGGCTGTACACAGAAACACGTGACATTGTGGAAGCTACCTTCACAGCACGTCTGTATCTGGGAGATACTCAGAAACAGCTACCAGACATCAACTCCCCACTTTACTATAAAACAGTTTTAAAGAAAAATAAACAACAAAAAACTCTTTTAAGAGATGAACTAAGGTTCAGATGTCTGAAACAGATGTCTCGTCTCGTAAACTCAGCCGTTATCCCAGGCTGCACTACTGAGCAAACAGCATCCCGCAGTCTCTGCTGGCCTCTCTTGTCCTTAGCAGGGCTGCTTCCCTATGCCTCCTGCCTCTCACTGCCATCTCTTGTCACTTGACTTTTGATTTCTCAGAAAAAAGCAAAGTTAGCAGTGCCAAACTCCAAACAGCCAAGAATGTTCACTTATAGGACCTTGTCATGCACTTCTATCAACTACCCTAATAAAAACACATATTAGGAAGAGCCTTTCTACTACTATCTTAGGAATCTATCTGCACCTTGAAAGTCTAATTTTCTAAGTGTAAATCTCTACCCACTGGACGTGCATTTACAAGGAGACGTGATGGCTTTTTCTTTTTGGTAACAGGTAAGAATTATCTCCATTCAAAAACCACATTTCAAAATCTGCTTTCCCTCATACGAAGTTTTTACAATATGAAGTCTGAGTGTTACTTTTCAGTGCCAGCAGTATAGAAGTTCCACTAGCCATGTCCAAATGTTCACAGTTAGGATTCAGCATCCATTCTGACATACTACATACCAGAAATCAAGTATACATACTCAGGCCTGTATATCGGAAGCCAGTAAACTAATCTTCCTCCCATCACCAGATATTCTGCCGCAAACTTCAATAGGTCAAAAAAGATGTCACTCAGATGATAGCTGGATGAAATGAAGATGTGATTTTCTGTGCTAAACAAAAAATTGCAAGTGTAAACATAAAAGCACATGTAAAACCTGCATTTCAAAATTTTAAAAAAATCAAAATAATAGCACTGTTTGAGATTTCCATAGGCCAATTCAGATGTGCAGCTTCTGCTATAAGACTTGCCAGATTCCCTTACTGGGACTTTAAACTGTCATCTAGGTAGTCATTAGATCATGATAGACTTCTGAAAGTCACTGAATCACAAGCACATTGGAAACAAAGTTATTTTGCACAGCATCTTTCCTAAGAGCAATTTAAAGTAAAAGGCAGAAGACAAGGAAGGCCATGCAGGTGGAGAAGCCATGTGCTGTTTGTGAAGGGAAAGGAGCAATGGAAAACCAAGAGAAAAGGTTGAGCTAAAATAGAGATTTTCATTTTAAACTGAAATTTAAACTGATTAAACTTAAAAAATATATATATAAATATCTGCAACTTGCAGGGATTGAAGAGAACTTTTGGAGGCTTCCCATTAAGACACTGCTATTCTGCAACAGACGAGACAGCTCACCTACCTTCCTTCAGATGACTTAACCGATTCCTTTGGTGATCCTGTTCTGCGAGTAGCTTCTCTGATGCCATATGGTGCTATTCAAAGCAAACACATGATGCAGAGATAAGAAGTTCATTCTTTGGGCAAGTAACAACATACAGTTATGCTACAGATACACAACAGTGCACAACCTGTGGCTTATACAAAAGTTATGGGAAAAAAAAAACTTTTACAAAGAAAGTTAGTAAGGGCAACTTCTTCAAGATCTAAAGAATTACTTTAAGACTTTCAAAGAAAGCCCTTCATTTGTAAGAGACTTCTACAACACTAGACAATAGAGAGGGCAATGCTTTCCTGCTTTAAGAGTTCTGTTCATAGAAAAATATTCCTTACATCTCCAACGTGTGACAAATGATCCCATCCTCTTTTGTTTCACAGATACAAACACCTCTGCTATAAAACTTAGCTAATCTTTCTCAAAATGAAACTGTATATATTGGAACTTCTTGCCAACACATTATGCAAATGGTAATTCTCATACAGATGAGTCAGAATCAGCTTTTCTTATACATTTCTGCAGATTTCTAGTAATAGCGTAACATGCCTATTGCATGTTCAACACATTTGTTCTTGTAATACTCATTTCAGCATGGAAGCACTAATATTGCCGTTTGGTAAATGCAAAAGTTGCAACACAATTTAAAAACACAATTCTAGGTATTGATAGCATTCTACATTGTCTCATTTTCAAACAGGCCAAGTAAAAAACAATGGGCAACATAAAAAGTCACTCTCTCTATTGCTAATTAATACAAATGTGTTGGGGTAAGAGCCAGTAGCAGAGATCAGAAATCACTGCATCGAGGTCTTCTATTTATTCCTTTAGCCTCTACTCCTCTCAGGTATGACAAATGGTGTACAGGTTTCTAAAAGAATGGAGAATCCTTTCAAATCTGCAGTGCTTCAAGTAGATAAGTGTATTATAAATGCATTAAATCTCTCCTTGGAAGCATTCCAATAAGCACTTAACATGTCTGCAGAAGTCCATCAGAGCTGTGTGGCAGACTCCAGTGTTGCGGCTCAAGTCCTAACAGCAACGCAGTCCACTCTGGTAGGAAATCTCCAGGCACCACTAAAGTTATGCCTTTACTGAATGAGACTTCTTCATGGGATGATTTCTAGTCATATTGATTTTTACTGTCATAATCATAATATTCTCTTAATGGAAGAGAGCATTATCTCCAGCTTTGTTACATGTTTGTGACTGTTCTTAGACAAAATGCAAATCCAATTCCCACAGTGTTGACCACAATGGTCATCTTTTGTAATATGGAAACTGCAGATCCGAGCACTCATCAAGATACAAAGTCAATTTCCAAAGACACACCTAAGCAACAGTATTTCGGTCATTGTCACTCGACAACAAAAAGTTAACAAACTTACGATCTGTAATGATCGCATCAAACAGCATCCCTTTTCGCCATATTGGCCTTGAAGAATCAGAAACCAGCGCATCAAGGTAGTATCTCTCTAAACCATACTGTCGGAGATTAGCTCTGATATTTTCATCTGGCCCTCTCCACTTCTGGTTCTTCCTGCTCGCCTTGCCTGAGAAAGTAAAAATCATGCATCCTCAACAACAAACTATTTTACAGGAAACCCTTTCATATACTCTATCATTTATTTTAGAGGAAAATAATTAAATGTCACAAAAAAAACGAGTTGACCTCCTCCCTTATTCTACTCACCATCACAAGTAACTGTGATAAACTCTGTAAGTAAAAAGGAGTAACGACAATACACGAGAAATAGTTCCACTGCACCATCTGTATAGGGTGGCACCGAACACACTTCTTTTAAAACGTTGGTTTGTAAGATGTTAAGTTCAGAGTATTACTGAGCATCAGTCATAATCCTATGCAGTAAATCCAACATAATTTGCACTGCAGTTTTTCAGAGAAGAAAGAATGAGACCAGACTTGCTGGGTTCAGTTATGAGAAAAACGTCCTACATAACAGAATAAGAAAGTACACAGCTGTCGTCATTACTATTTTGAACTTTGCTTCAGTTTTCATTATTTCTTTTATTAAATATTTCCTGTTTAAAAAAATAGCAGAATAGTTTAGCTAAGACACGTGTAAAATGGTCAACAGAAACAAGCATGACTATTAAGGATGACCAAATAAATCCTGTGAAGATGAATGTTGCTTTAAAATCATCTGCCAATATCAGTATTCTTAAATGCCGAAGAGAAAGGTTTCAATGGCTCAGAAATACGTAACGTACCTAATCCATGGATTGTGTTGTAATCTATATCAGTACCACATACGTATGCTCCAAAGTGTGCTGAGGAGATAAGGAGTCCACCTATAAAGGGGAGAAAAGGGGAAAACTATACATTACTATCACAAATGTTATCTGTGTTATGATTTTTTTTCGCAGGGACTTCGGGAGTTTACACAAGTAGCACACTAGACTCAAAGATAAACCCAATAAATAAAAATATTATTAAAATAACAAAAGAAATAAAGAAATAAAAAAATCTGTTTTTACAATCTGCTCAGAATCACTGCACAACTATAATAACAGATAATAAGTTCCTTGTCTGTTATACCTGATCTTCCTCATCTTGCTATGCCACTCATCTCTGGAGGCTGTTCCTAGGAGTTTGTAGTTTTCTGTACTGTAAGGCAGTAAGACCCTCTAATTATTTAGGAATCAAAATGGTTAATTCTATTTTACAAGTACTTCCAGCAAACAATGGAGAAGTTTTCAGCAGAGTCTGCTCTCAAAGTTAGCCTCCTTAACCAAGTCAAAAATTAAACTTGTGTATGTGGCCATTCTCGCATCAGGACGCAATGGTCAGGAACCTCATAAACATAATTGTCTTCACTGTAAATGTCAGTATCAAAAGTTTTCTTCATTGTTTTGCTAATTGAGAGTTACACACAGATGTATTTTTTTCTGTATGCTGCTATTTAGTCAATACATTTATTAGCTTATCTAACTATAACCCTTATTTTGTTTACTACTACCATTGTGATCTGCAATTGTAATTAAAGAAAAAGGAAGGCTAAAGAAAAAGAAAACTTTTGTGATTTCCCCTTAAAAACGGGCAACAGTCAAATAGCCCACAGAAAAGAGTACCTCCTTTAAGTGTTTAACAGCTTCCAAATGAAAAAGAGAAGGATGGCAGAAGATTACCAAAGACTTGTTGTTAATCAGGAGATATACAGCTAACAGGACAGTTTAGAAGTGAATAGTAGCCAAGAACCCAGCTGTGAACTCCACCTTACTGATGCTAACTGCTTACAGGTAGAAGCAGTCCCACTAAAATTAAGACAACTGCTGTAAGACAAGGCCACCAGCACCAGGAGCATGCAAGCTGTCTGTGTGCATGACACCAATTCCTGCATTCACTGGCAGCGTGAAAAGGAGCATCACAGGCAGCTGCACTGTCCCATGCCAACCACTCAGCACAGGCAAATCTTTAACACACGTACAGGCTAAAGGTCCTGTCCTGTGGCACTAGAAAATTCTAGAAATATTGTATGCTATTAAACTACCAAAACTGAAAGTGAGGGAGGGAAAAAAAAAAAAAAATCTGTTTTTTCTTGTGAAATGGATCAGGGAAAAGTAACGTTACTCACCCCGTAAGATTCACCCATTTCCCTCGGCTGTAATCCCTCAGAACAGATGGGCAGTACCTCCAGGGGTCAAGACAAATTTAGTTATCCCTGACCCCAAGTATGGCATACCACCCAGTCCTATAAAAAAAGTAAGAAGAAAGTACTTTGCCCATCTAAGAATACTTTTAATCACAGAAAAAAAAAAAAAATTAAGTACGATCTTAAAGCTTTGTGATCTCAGCTGGTACTAGTTCAATTGTGTTCACAGAGAAGGCGTACAGATACTTAAATACTCTACCTTGGCCTGCCCTTTGACCTACCCTATATTAAATAGATATCTATAAAGGGTTAAACAGAAGGTCACTGCATCCACTGATGACTATTGACAGAACGACAATGGCACAGAACTTCATGTCGTTCTTTGCACAGGGTCTACTCTGCCTGTCTCCTTAGCACGGATGAGGGTCTGCTCATATCACTGTTCCCCACAACGTCTAATTGGCAATTCTTGCAATCACTTGCAAATATACAGCATCATGAATTGGCAAAGGAAAAGTAGGAACAAACATCTTCCAAAGGTACAACCAATAAGCTTAGTGGGGTAACAAGAACAAACCGTCTAGGGGGACAATACAAAGGTACACAGTATTCACATAAAATACTTGATTTCTCCTGCAAAGTTTCCTTTTGCCACTGAGAAAAAGAGTATCTAAAAAGTTTATGGAACTAATGTTCTACAGATCAATCAATCCAATTCTGCTTTACCAAAAAATAAAAATAAAAATAATAAATAAATAAATATAAAAAAAAATTAAGGCAGCCTAGTCTAAAGCACTTTTTATTCCAAGGACAAATTCCAAATGTCCGCTATTACACAAATCTGGAAGACTTGTGATTTGGTTCATCTAGCAAAAGCAGTTTGCTTCCAACAAACAAGCAACATTTTGCAAGGCTGGTAATATGTGATAATATTTACCTTTTCAGTATTAAAAAATGGGATGAAATCAAGGCAGGTACTCAAGCTGTACCAATGAAGAAATCTGAACTACAGTTTCTTCAAAGTACTCCTCAAATCCTGGAGGTATGTTCCTTCCAAACCCATCAGCTCAAACTTACTGCATCACTCTCAACTCTAATGTGCCTCCCCATAATCCAGTGATAATCCTAAAGGCCTTAAGAGGCTACTGCAATTCCTGAGTCTTACTCACCAAGAGTAGGTGCAAAGGAAGAGCCTGGTCGTAAACAAAGCTTACTGATAGATATTGCATTAAGCAACATCTCCAGCATCTCTATGTACCATTAATCTCGAGTCCACACATTACAGGTGCTTAGTGCAATAAAACATGAAATTTGTAACTCAAACTATTGGATAGTTTGGGGAGAATTTCATGAACATTGCACTTTTGGACAGAACCACTCACGACTTAATGCTTATCTTTAATTTCCATAGCTTCACCATTTCTATGATTTTTATTCCTCTAACTTTACCCTTTCATTCTTTTTTGATAAGTTTTTACTCCCAAGAGAATGAGTGCTTTCAGAAAATTTTTTGTGATGTAGGTTTAGCAGATAAAGAAACAAAACTGACACCAAAGTGACACAAACTGCTTAGAGATGAACTAGAAGAATTTCCTCAAAGAGCACGAAGCAAACACAAGCACAAAGATAAGTAAATTTCATAAGAGATAATTATGCAAGCAAAAAATCAACTAGTATTTGAACATAAATATTAAAGACAAATACAGTTTACTGAAGTCTTGTGTTTCTGGAAATACAATATTCCTGGCGTATATTCTATGGTACAGAGAAGCCATATGCTAGTAAGAATTTGTCCTACTAGTGATGCTGTAGTGTTGCCCTCACTCTCCCTAACTCTTTGTAATGATTTGTGCAATTAATCCTCTTCATTTTCCCAATAATAAAAATATTTTTAATTGTCTGCGGCACACACATGATCTTCTTAACACATGATTAGCAAAATTCAGGTGAGCAACACAGCCTTTGCTTTCCTTTTAAAGAAACTGCTAAAGGTAGCTTAATGTGATATATACAGTTGCATGACTAAATGTCACGACCTGGCATCACGGATCTTCTATTTCAACTACAGAACAGTTGAGTTTCCCTTGGGAGAAATGTACTTCTATGCCGTGCACTCTATTGCGTGGAGTAAGGGCTCCCCCTCCTGGTTTAACCAAGAAAATTCTCAGCTGGGGACTACACACAGTTTGTACGATGTTGTCCTGAAGATGTGACATTATGCAGAACTGATCACTACTGAAGGCTGCGACCTGACAACTGCTACATTGTGTTACATGCTCAGTCCTCAGCACTTCTCTGAACAGTCACCTCCAAAAATGCTGTGCCACATAACATTTTGAAAGTGGCTGCAGGGAACGTTGGAAACAAGGTTCAATTCTTAGTCATTTTGGATTTTAAGTGGTCCATAATACACATGAAATGGTGTTTAAACCACGTTACATTAAAAAAAATAATAATAGTAATCCAAATAAAATCAAAAAAAACTAGTTAAGATAGTTTATTTTACACTTCAGAAAAATCTGTTTAAGTCTTCTGATGTTGTCCTCCTTCCTCCAAAATTCCTTTTGCCTTTGGTATCATCTCAAATCTCAGTTGGGCACCTTGAGGCTGCTGTGCCAGGTAGAAGTGCGGTGCAAGCACTAACATAATCTCTCATTTTTTTTCTCCAGTAGAAAAAAATATATACATACCTGTTCCAACAAATGGATCATATACAATATCATTGGGTTTTACTCTCCCATGGTTTGCCATGATGAATGACAGGCAGGCATCCATGCTAGTATTTCCAATGAAGTGTCTCTTCTTTACACTGTAGGACTCTATAAGTTCTCTTTGGCCATCTGCAATCTGTTGAAAGATTTGAAATCACTGTCAGATCTTAAATATAAGAGAGAAGTAAACTAACAGACTTGTTTAAGTGAAACTATCCAACAAACAGCAAACTCTTAATTTCCTAACACATCACTTTGCTTTCTGCCCTCCGCAAATGACTGGCTTCTTTTCAGGCAACAGGTACAGATAAATACTTCAAGACAGAGATCAAAAATATATAAGTAGTTTAGAGTGAAAATTTTCTAAAGAAATAGAGCAACTTTGCTGTTATTCTAGATATCAGAATAACAATTCCTGGCAATTCAGAGTTAAAAGAATTCCAAAATATTAAGGAATAGAAGTACATCTTAACAAGTGCACGCATGCAGCTTGAGGTCACACAGAAGTTTCATCTTCACTGGCTTTTCCATCACACTCAAGATCTAAATTTAGGATAGCATTGACAGATAAGAATTTAGTGGAAAAAGAAACAAGGCTCAAACACTAACATTTTTTCCATCAGACTTCCAAAATACGTTGAGGATGACCAAAGCAGTCTGGAACAGAACATGTTCAAAAGTTCTTCCAAGGCAAATCCCCAACTGTAGTCAACATGAGTCCTACTGGGTAAATAAAAACACGTCTGTTTTCCAGGTTGGTTCACTTGTCTTTGGGCACTTCAAGCATCCAGCACGGATGGGACAAGAGCTGCTGTGTTTTGCAGTATTGCCATAACACAGGGTGCCGATGCAACTCAGCATGGTAGCAAACCACTCTGTAAATGTTTCTTCATGTTTGAAGCAGGTTGCTGGTGCTTTTAGCTTCATCTGGATTGCAGTAGCATACCTGCGCAGAGACTCACTTCACTTTTTTCTACCTCTTTTTAAATCGCTAAATTAAACTGCTCTTTCTTAGTCAAAATAAGGATTGTCAAGGCTTGCATCACTGTATTATGCAGGGATATATCTAGTCATAATTATATTATCGGCTTCCATCAAAGCTCAACACAACTTACACATTTTAAATTGAAAAACACTTTCCTGAATAGACAAAAACTGAAGTAACTGTACTTACGCACCCATCTACCAAAATAGAGATCCAACGGCTCTTCTGGAACATTATTAGGGTCCATCCCATAATCTTCCAAAATCCAGAAGATGTGTTCTGGATTCTTTAGATTCACTTTTCCGCTGAACGGCAGAAATTCAAGAGCCTATACAATAAACAAAAAAAAGTCTACATATTCTTGGTCAAGTTTTTAAAGTATGCACCTTACCAAAAAAAAATACCAAACCAAAAGACACTCTCACACACCTGTGAGAAATAACAGATTATTACTAAAAGTACATGCTCACACTTCTCTGGATTTCTAAAACGCCTTTCTTGTGAATAAAGATGGCTAAAATGACTCAGAAAATTAAAACCATAGAACTTGTTATTAACTGAAAAGAAGTCAACTCTAATATGCATTTATTTTCCTCTAATTATGCAATTTTCAAGTTACAAAAACAATGCTTCTGATGGACAATAACAAAATTTCAGGGCCATGCAGCTACACCAACTTAAATATTTATCACTACTTCGCATACGTAAAACTGAAAAAACATTAAAGGGTATCAATCGTTAATATAGATAATTTCAGTATCAGTAAATGAAGTAAACAGAATCAATACCAGCTAAAAATAGAACATGGAAAAGCAAAAGATAAGAGTAATTTAGAAAAATTTCCTAATTAAAATACTGATATAATTAGGAGGAGAACACAGTTGCAGATTAGAACATAAGGACAAAACAGAAAATTGGCAAACAGTTTGCAGCTTGCAGCTAAAGTCACCGAACTGGCTTGCTCCACATTCTACAACAGAAAGTGTTTAATATGGAGACCAAGTAACAGATTTCCTTAGAACTGGCACCCAACTCTAGACAAATGAATTGTAGAGTTCTGGGCCAGAAATTTAAGTTTCTTCATCTGCAAAAATCAGCACAGTGATATTTGTTTGCCTTACGTGGTCTGTTTAGAAAAAAACCCACAAAATCAGGGAGTGTTAAGTCAGACACAAAGATTACATTTAGACTTGATGAGACATAAGCCATAACCTGCTTTAAGATCTTCAGGAAACCTAGACTTCAATATATCTTAGACAACAATGATAGCATGGAATAAGAACAACACCAGTAGATTAAAATAGAGATTGAAGATCTCAAACACCTACTTACATCTATCTTTTTTATCTTCTGTGCTTGTGTCAGTGTTTTATTAAAGGTATGAATACGTACTTTGTATGTAGAGTCTGGCTGTAGATATGGAAGCTGAAAAAAGGCAAAGACTTTAATTAGTACAGCTGCAGTGTTGATCACTGTGATGAAGGAAACAAAGTTTCCAAATTCTTTACATGCATACCATCTTGTCCATTGGATAGTTCTTCAAAGATGCATAGAGCTCCCCTGCAGATCTGCCATGACCCCACAGTTCAAATATAGACCTGAAAATACCAACATTTTAGAGTGCAGTAAGATGGGGAGCCTGTAAGATGCCTTACGTACTTTGAAAACATCTTGGGAGATGCATTCAAAGTATGTAATTGCATTCACCAACTCTTCTTGGCCAATGTATTTAATTCTTCATGGGGCAATGAAGGATGTTATTTAAGTCTTAACATACGCTTTTGTTCTGAACAGGGACAGTATAGTTTATCCCCATTGGAAACATACTGTCATAGGGGCCATTTTATATGCACAGAGTTTCTTTAGGAAAGAGTGAACAGCCTAAGTCATTGTAGATAAAACTGAACACTTGAACAATCAACTGGAACCATGCAACACTCTGCAGAGGTTCCCAAACCAACTCTGAACAAGGCAGCACAGACACCACAAACTATATTGAGCATGGTCAGAGAGCCACACCACATCTATTCTGCTTCTTGTCCTGAACTATGTTTCTGAGGCATCCCTCAAGACTCATGGGAAAATGTGTTATTTGGATCCCTCAGAAAAGTGCCAAAAGCATCAAGAGCAATCTGGCATATTCCTCTTCTCTGGAGTTGTGTAGAAGGACCTAGGGCACAGATATAAGCTCCAAGAGGGCAACACAAGGAATATGTATCATACCACTCCCTTCTAAATTTGATTTTCAATTTTTATCTATCACTATTCTCACCTTTTAATTCTGTTTGTATTTTAAAATAAGCCACTAACTAAACAGTATTCAGGTCAACTAAGAAGTCAGCGATACTACAAGATGAGTACTGGCCCCACAGTGAAGAGCAGTGCTTCAAGACACGGCGCTGATCGTAGGCTGAGTAAAGAGGACAGGCACGCTATGTAATCAGTCCTCATTTTCAGAAGCAAGCAGTGACTGCTTATTATAATTCTCCATACAAAATGAATATTTGCCACTATACAGCAGTTTTTCACAGTCTACTTATATCATTTTCAAGATTTTTCGATTTTTCACCTCTTACTTTGCACATACTGTCCGTTTCATTAGTCCCCTTGCCATCTCTTCTGAAGGAATATTGAGAATCCAAAATGGAGACTGAAATAAAAAGAAAATGAGTAATGCAAACGCCTAGCTGGAGGACGTTACATGAATTACAGTTACACAGTTCTGCACTATCAAAACAGAACATGTTTGCTGAAGAAAAAAATAGAAATTTAACAGTACAGAGAATGAAGATAAAACATTTAATTTGAGAAAAAGCTGTATATTATCTTGAAAGGCCAAGAAACTTTATTACAAATTCAATTTTCCCTTTCTATCTTTGACTTGGTAATATATTATGCATTTGTTTATGCTCTTCTAGGTTATTCATCCTCTAAAGAATTGTAATACTTAGTTATACACAATTAATAATAAAAAATAAGCAATGTTTTCAGACTAAGCATTGAGACCAGGATCACATATCTCACTGGCTTCACTGTTTTGGATACATTGTCTCATTGAATTAAAAAATTCACACAGCTACAAATGTTCAGTTTGGCTACTCTGAAAAGAAACAGTCTCCCAGCAGATGGCACAATTTCTTTTCATACAGTTCAGTGAAGACATCCTGATGTGCATTTTGTGCATCTTTTTCTAAACTCAAGATCTTAACTGAAATTGAGCATTGCTCATTTTTGGAAGAAATCTTATTTTTCTAAGAAACTTCAAAGTGTGCTCAGTCATCCACTTCCAATAAAAATATCATAAAGAGTGTATTTGTATACCATACATGCACTCAAGTAAAATATACGCTGTTCACTTACATTTACACGGATTTCCTGCTGACTGCTGAACTGTCCACCATAAAGCGAGAGCAAAGACGTTATTTCCTGAAAGTGAAAATACAAAGGTCAGGCTTTAGGAACATTTACTGTTTTAAAGTTAAAAAAAAAAACAAAAAAAAA
>WBMW01000795.1:987710-1004962 GCA_013396635.1 Penelope pileata
TGACCTCTACAGGGAATATACACAAAATCTTAGAAATAGCAACAGAAGAAAGAATGGTATTTACTACTGATTTATTGTGAGAATCAACAATGAAAAACTAGCATAATTGTGTGGCTAGGGCAGAGGTTTACAAGTAAGTTCGCCTTGTAGATAGCATTGATGAGCTGAAAAAGTCAGTCTCCTGCTGCAGAAGTAGCTGATTATCTTTCTCAGAACTCAGTTGTAAATGAATGAGCTACTGACAGATTACAAAAAGTTGTACAATATACAACATAGTAAGATCAAGTCAGGCAAAATTTTAATAACGAAATCCGACTGCTTTCCTTTACTCTATTTATCTTTCACTGAAATCTTTACTGCTCAATCCCGGCTTCCACAGCAATATTCCTGTTACAATATTGTGCTAAACTATCTAGGGCGGCTGGTGGGGAGCAGGGGCTGGGAGGGTTTGCTGCTGAGAGACTGAGGCATCGCTGCTGCCTGCCCTCGGGACAGCAAGTGACCACAGCCTCTCTCTCTCTTTTGCAGTTGGTGACACTTTCTGCCTGCTGCAGCACCAGCGAGGGGAGCAGCTTCCTGACCTCGACTCACCCCAGCCCACCGCACAGCCTGGGGCCATGGAGGTGCCATCAGACTGCACCTGCCCTGTCTGCTGGCATGATGTCACCTGGGTGACCCCGTCTCCGCCAGCTCTGCCATGGCTGTGCACTCTGGTGGGCAAAAAAGCAGCCAGGTTGTGCCATATGCGGGCACAAGATAAAGACCATCTGACACTCAGTGAGATCAGATGATGATTATCTCCAGCATTCTTTCCTGCAGCCCGCACGACACTCTGATGATGGCCTGCAGGATGAGCAGCAGCCGGCAGAGCTGGTGCTCCTGGCTCCTGAGCACAGCTTCCCACCAGAGGTCTGGGCTGCCTTTTTCCAAGAACATCCAGAAGACCTCAAGCCCCTGCTCCACTGGCTCCAACAGGAGATCAAGAGGATCTCCAGTGACGAGTGGTGGGAGGTGCTGGTGGACAGAGCACTGCCGTGAGCTTCCTCTGCATGTTCAGGCTCAGTGAGGCGATCTTGTTGCGGGTGCTGCGGCCATTCATCAACAACCTCGCGGCACACCTTTCTGAGAAGACTCATCAGCATCACTGCAGCCCTGTACAGCCCAGACCTCTGCTGTCAGCAGGAGCGCTGGGATATCCCTGCTGCAGGAGGACAGCCCCAAGGCCACCCCCAGCCACACCACCTTCCATCTGGGGCCTCCTGCCTCTGGCCCAGGCCGCTCCGCCAGCCCTGCAGGGCCCAGCACTGAGGAGCTCCCCAGCATCCTTCTTGGGGGTCCCAGGCACCCCACCATCGCCACTGTATCCTCACAGGAGCTGCAGAAGGAGCTGGGGCAGGTGGAGGCAGTACGGGGGCCATGGTGCCCCCCAAAGAGGAGGGCCAGCAGCAGCCCCCAGGACTCGCCCCACCACGCCAGAGGCCGCTCCGGCAGCGGCACGAGGCTGGCACCCCACTGCTGGCCAGACCATGGCTCAGGTGGACTGGGAGGTGCACACTGACCTCTCAGTCTGCTTCTGAGAGAAAATAAAAAGAAAAAAAGAAGTTTTTTGACAAAGCAGCTGGGGTTGCCGTCCCTACCCATGCTGGTTTCTCCCTCTTCTGGTCTGCAGAATCACGTTTATTTCCATGATCAGAAACCAGCCGGTCAAACAGTGCCAACAAACAAAAGATGGACCTCACATTCTTCTACTAATAACCCAGTCACCAGGACCGGGCTAATACAGAGGGCTGTGCTGGGAGATGGGAGGCATGCACTCTCAGTACCTGACCTCGCAGTAGAGACCTCTGAGCACAGAGCACGACTTCTTACAGACCAACACGGGACGTTTAACTTAATGACTGTTCGCCCCACAACAAACACGGGCTCAGAGAGCAGTTGCAGCTGCCAGGGTCCAGCACCACCACCCCAGCACCAGAGCCACCCCCTCCATCCCACACACAGGCACAGCATGGACAGACACCAGCTCTGCCCAAGCACCCCGTGCGTGCCTGTTTCAGTGAGCTACAGACCGACCAGCTCCCTCACACAGCTCCTCACAGGGCCCAACACACTGAAACGTGTCTGTCACCAACACAAGACCTTAAAAACATTTCTGTAAGCCCATTCTTCCCTCCAAGTTTCCACTCCTTATCCCGAGTCCCAGCTGCTGCTGCCAGCCCGTCCCGGCTCTCCAGAGCGGGCTGTTTCGCTCCAGCGCCCTGTCCCTCCAGCTGCAGCAGAAGGGCAGGAACAGCTTTGCCTGAAAGCAGGACGCAGCGCGGGGAGGGCTGGGGGCAAGGAGGGCACCCAGGCTGCCCGTGAGGCTGAGGACACAGACACAGACACAGCCCCGCGCGAAGGACGCCCGCTGCCCCCGAGCCGCCCAGGGCAGCCCCAGGAGCGGCGCCGCCACCGCGGCCGGGCCGTCCCCGGNACGTAAACACGGCGCGTGCTGCTCGCTAGTGGACAGCTTGTGCCATCCCCGTCTCCTCCTTCCTCTGCTTCCACTACCTGCACGTCTCATGGGTCTGCTCGAAACTGTCCGACAGAGAGGGGCGGACTGACAGAAACCAGGAGGCCGTGCTCTGCAGGCACCTCGCTGCGCTGCGGCGTTCTCCTCTGCTGCGCGGCCGCGTCTGTTCCGGGCCCAGCCGTGACCTCCGTGCTGGCATGGATGGCGCCGAGGTGCCACCCGCCGTGAGCGGGCACCAAGGGGCCGCCAGCGCTGCTCCGCAGGAAGGTCGGTGGCTTCGGCACGGGCATGGAGGCAAACAGCTGAGAAATAGGTTCTCAGAAAAGGAGGGGGCAGAGACGTGACTGTCCAGCAGAATACAACAATGCTTTTTTGCGCTGCTGGTGACCTTTTGTTGTAACCTAACATGGAGACTCGATGCCTGTAATCCCGTACTCCCTGATCCCCCTGTTACGCCGAGCTGGAGGGCACAGCTTATCCCGATTTCAGTAAGCCTTTCATTAGGAGCGCGCCAGCTCAGCAGGTGACTCATGTTCTGTATTTTCTGTGCCGATTTTTGGATGGCTTTTTTTCAACATGGCTAAGATTCTGCCCATGACCTGTAAGCACTGCATGGGCCGCATTCCTGATGTATCTGTGCAGCCTCACGCCCAGCCTTCTCTCCCTGCAGTAACCAAAACTGAACTTTGGTACAAATCCTTTGCCCCGACAGCTGCCAAGAAACCAATCTCGGTGTGCAGCAGCATCTGAAGGGGAACCTTCCTGGACAGTCCGTGAAGAGAAGGCAAGGAAGCAGACAGGGATCTCTTGTTCATGGGTTCATGGAGGCATGGCAGCACTCACCTTGCTGGGCTGCTGACGAGCCCAGCTAGGCCAAGGTGGCCTACAGCACCTTGGTGTTGCCAAAAGATTTAGCCGAGGATGAATTACAGAATATCACGAGTCAGAAGGGACCTGTAAGGATCATCAAGTCCAGCTCCTGGCTCCACACAGGACCACCCAAAAATCAGCCCGTGTGACTGAGAACATTGTCCAAACACTTCTTGACCTCTGGCAGCTTGGGGCCATGACCACTGCCCTGGGCAGCCTGTGCCAGCGCCCGACCTCCCCCTGGTGAAGAACCTTTTCCTAACACCCACCTGACCCTCCTCTGACACAGCTCCATGCCGTTCCCTCGGGCCCTGTCGCTGTCAGCAGAGAGCAGAGCTCAGCGCTGCCCCTCCGCTCCCCTCGTGAGGAAGCTGTAGGCTGCCATGAGGCCTCCCCTCAGCCTCCTCTGCTCTGGGCTGAGCAAACCAAGGGACTTCAGCCACTCCTCAGACACCTTGCTCTCTAGACCCATGACCATCTTTGTAGCCCTCCTTTGAATGCTAATTATTTTATGTCTTTTTTGTACTGTGGAACCCAAAACAGAATCATAGAACAGCCTGGGTTGGAAGGGACGCCAAGGATCATCACGTTCCAACCCCCCTGCCGCAGGCAGGGCCGCCAACCTCCACATCTGGTCCTAGATCAGGCTGCCCAGGGCCCCATCCAGCCTGGCTCCTATTATTCCGATGCTTAAATTTCTTGGCTCCATAGCTCCCATCTCAGAAACCTCTCAGGAGGGGCTGCCGGTATTATTGTTTGGGCTGCAGCTCCCCGAGGCTGCCCTTCTCCTGCTTTGCCTGCGGGAAGCACTGCTGTCTGCCCCAGGAGGCGAGCACCTTTCCCAGCAGTGCTGCTGTCTCACTAGGAACTGGGCTCCAGCCCCGCGCCCTCTTGCTCACCAATTGCGGATCCATGCCGCATTGCGGGCAGTCTCTAGGTGCTGCTCGGCACGGTTAAAAGGTGTATGTGCATTAACAAGTGACAGCTACAGAGTGTTTGACCATGGCAGGAAAACACAGTGTTTGTCAGATGCTGTGCCTACAGGCTGGAAATCCAGCGCTGTGTGTCACCGAGGGGAACCCAGCAGGTCAGCGGAGCCTGAGCCCACGAACCCATCTCAGGGCAACAAGGTTACGTAACTGCCTCAGGGAGGGACGGAAGAACAATCCCTCCTTTTTTCAGCCTTCAGGGGAATTCTGAGGACACAGAATCTAATTACCCAAATTGACAGCTATCCAGAAGCCTGGAATTAACCACCGTCCTCTCACAAAACACGCAGCGGGGTCACACGGTCACCACGAGCGTGCGGCTGTGTGATTCCCTCAGCACTCCCGGCGCGGAGCGCTCTCCGCCGCTCGCCCCATGCGCTCTTCTGGAACCGAACCCATCAGCTCTGCCCGTGGGCAGCGGCGCGGCTGGGGCCCGGCGCGGCCTTTTAAGGGAGAANGGCAGCCCGCACGGGTGCCGGGTGCGCTCGGCGGAATCGCGTCGCGGCTCTATCGCTGCGCGGCTATGAGCGGGCTGAACAAAAAGTTCAGCGCTTGACATCTTCTCAGGAGCCTTGCCGCTCACTGGTGCAAAACTCTCACAGAAATTATCAGGATTTTTTTTCGCCCTCCTGACAAGGCACATCTGCGTTGTTTCCTTCTCAGCTGGCAGCGCGCACAAGAACCACCCTTACAGTCGGTCGTTGGTCCCTGAGTGCCGCAGAGCAGTTCCGAGGAATGGAGGAGAACGAGGGGCAGCGTGCCAAGGCCACCGGCGCGGTGAGCGACCTGAGGAAAAGCTGGCAGACCTGGGCGGAGGACCGGGAGGAGTACCAGAGGAAGAACCCCTTCAGCAACGAGGACAGGCTCGCCTCCAAGCCTGTGCATACGCACAGGGGAGACCCTGCCTACGGGAGACCCCCCGAGGGGTCCAAAACAGAGCAGAGGGGGAAAGATGCTCACTCGCACGTGGGGAAGGAGGTGGAAGAGCTGTGCTTGATCATCAGAAGCACTGGGCAGAAGGGAGAAGATGGACACGTGAGTGTGACATTTGGGCAGCTGTTTGAGACCTACGTGACCATCTCCAACAAGGTGGTGGGCATCTTGCTGAGAGCCAGGAAGCACGGGCTGGTTCACTTTGAAGGTGAAATGCTTTGGCAAGGACAAGATGATGATGTGGTCATCACTTTACTAGAGTGAGGCTTTGTCATCTGATGCATTTTGCTGCGTGTTTCCATTTGGAAAAACATCTAGATGCTGTCCTGAAAAGGGTTTTCATTGCAGAATCTCAGCTCTGCATATTAATGGGACACTTAAAGGAGAGAAAATGAGTGAGAAGGATTTTAAAAAGTTTCCATACAAAATAATAAGTTATTTTGGACAGAAATCACAAATAATCAACTAGTCTGTCACGCTGCCACTGTCATAATTATCACCCACTACCACGCTGGATTGCCCTGTCATTATTATCACTACCAAGCATACTGTGGCTCTTCAGGCATCCGTGCTGGTTTGGGCTTTATGCTGCTGAAAACAAAAGACGAACTTGCCACGTAACGGCACTGATTCTTGCAGGTGGGGAAAGACTTGCTGTGTGGGGGACTTGGATTTGCAGAACATGGAATTGAAAACTTCTATGGGAATTACCATACTTCTTCAAACAAGAGCTTGGATGTAGCAAAAGTTGAGGTTTTCATGTGGCGAAACTAAGTTGGCTTACACGAAATATATGAACATTCCCAAGTTTACAGAAATATCACTTGCTTAGTGGCCTACAATATATATGGCGAGGATATTTCATGTTTCCTAAATAAGCTGCATCTTGTATGTATTATTTTGGAGAGCTGTATTTAATAGTCTGTGCTTAGCATCATTTCTTCTCCAAACTTTCTGCATCTCCTTCTTTTTCCTCTCTGTATCTCACACTATTTTCACCTCTTCTTCTAATGCTGTGTCATACCTGAGAAGGTCACAAAGCTCTGCAGCCTTTTTGGTGAACTTAGCAAAAAAAGGCTCTTCCTTCAGCAAAGTGTAGCAATGCTGTTTACAACAGGAGTAGAGATCCTGTAGTGCCAAATGCATAAATAAAAGCGTAGAGGTGCAGTCACATACCTCACTGAGTTGAGGCAGAGCCGTGCTTTCGGAGCACTGTTGGGAGTTCTCCGAACTGGGAGAAAAAAATGAGCTGCTCAATAAGAATGGGACTGAGATGAGCCACAATAATTTTCTTCATGGTTCTTCTGGAGGAACCTTTTTCAGTGTTCAGAGTTGGTTATATTCAATAGTTGTAATAACGCTATTAAAAATAACCAATAACTGTGTTTACAATAATTCCCACCAATAAAACTATATACATTGGGAATACAAAAATGTTTTTTTTACCAGAGCAAATAAAAGCTTTTATGTGGTGTTAAGTACATTGCTTGATGGGTCTTTACAATAGGAATAGTCTCTTGACTCAAAAGGACACTGAGACTTGTTACAAGTGATGAACCTGATAAAAGTGATTCTGCTATTTATATAAAAGACTTTTTTTTTTTTTTTTTGCAAAAAGTGCAAGAATGATTTTTTTGTTTGACATCTTCATCTAATGGAGATTTGCACCAAAATAAGCTTTTTGACTGTGCAAGTAAAAATAGTTTTCATTATCCCTCTGCCTCCTTTTCGTAGCGAAGAGACAACGAAAATAGAAAAAATTGAAGAAATGGATGTGGTGAAATAAGCCTATTTAAGGAAAGGAGAGCCAGGTGCAGGTACAGCTTGGAGGGGGAAGCAAAGGATGGGCTTTAATCACCACATAATTTTACCATGTTGGAAAACAGAGAATACATGCTGCACCAGCCACTGCTGGTTTGTGTTCCCTTGGCTCTCAAAACCACTCCTTTCTAAAATAATTTATGGCTTAAAACAAGACTTACATAGTTTGTAACACATTTAAAATGCATTGTGTTTTGGAAAAACATTTCTTGCCAAATGACAGCTCCCATTAGATAAAACCTGGGCATGCATTTTGATTTAAAGGGAATCAAGTTTTTTATACTACAGCTCTGAAATGTGGTCTGCTTAATTCTAACAATTTGTAACTCCGGTGGATTCTGCTGTAGCAGTAGCTGGTAACTTGCAGGAAGCAGTAGCAGGCAGTTCAAGTACCACCAGCTGCAGGATAGTAGTATCAAGAAAAATAACCCACGACTCTCAAAGACACACCACAGTTGAGGCAGCGTGTAACCTGAGCACCCTAAGATGCAAGTCCAGCTCGTGCAGACTCACTAATTCTTAATTAAGACTGACCCAAGTAGTAAAACAAGAACCGAGGCTTCCGCTGCCACGGATGTAATTCATGTCAGAGATAACATGGCCTCAGCTGTACTGCTGCTCCTTAGGGCTGGTTTAAGTATCACATGAGCACATCTGCAAAAGCTTTAAGGGTACCTCTCAGAACAGACAGAAGCAGAGTAAGCCCTCATGAAGTGGTCGTACCAACCTTGTGACTGTGAGAAGCTTGTCCTGTCACACCTTGAACAAAACCAAGGATTATTATTATAAGTTATAGAGGGATGGACTTTTTAAAAAACAATTATAGGGCCAAATTCCGTCTGCCATCTTTAGATGAACATTCTCTGAGGAGTGACAAGTCTTTCTGTTTTATGTGCCCGTGCAGCGGGACCAAAATCTGCCAAACCAGGTCAGCACACAGGCTGACAAATCTATCTCCTGCTTTCAGCACTACCCAATATTTCAAAAGAAGTCTAAAAGATAATACAATTGTTCAGCTTGTCCACTGGTACACTCAATAAAAAACAAATCCTGAAGCCTGTACAGACAGAACACACCTACCTAATGGGCATGACTGACTTCAGTTACTAGTTTACAGGTTTCACAAAATTCTGCTCCCTCATCTGCAATGTAGTTGAGATTAGCATCAACAGACAAAAGTTTTTAAAACTTCTGTTATGCAACAGGCCCTCAGTGTAAGTGGAACAGAATTTAATGTGTTATTTTCACAAAAAATGCAGGATGTGAGGTTTAGATACTAAAATATTTGTAATAGTAATTAAACTTTGACCTTCTATGAGGTTTTCTTCTCCTACCAAGTAGCATTCAGCTCTTGCAATCTCTCCTAAAACTTCACTTTTCTTGTAGCAAGCTTATCTGCTTCCTCTATAGTCTTTCCTTCCAGTTGAAGCCTGTGAATTCTGCACCTGTTTGGGACTGTACATTGTACAGGAATCGTCTGTATTTTGTCTTGTCAAACACCGAAAGCACTTTCAGCACTTCAATAAATACTGCACAACAGTTGAAGTGACAGCAAGTGAGTTTTTATGCAGGTTTTACTATTTTAATGTTTGCCAAATATAAAATACGTTTTTCTATTCAGTTTGCTTACATTTCCAAGTTTTTGTTTAGAACTCATGCTTCAGAGGACCTCAGAATACCTTGAGGAGCTATTATTACCAGTTTAATCACATTGAAAATGCTGTCCTTTGTCAAAACACCTACACTTTTTTTTTTTTTTTTTAATGCTACATGCAACAGCATTGTATGTGCATCTATTTCATCCTTTCAGGAGGGGGCAATTAGTGCTTTAGCATAGAAGTATTACTCTCTGGGCTCGCATTAGGCAAAACAACTGAGCAAAGGAGTACAAATGAAGCTTTGTCATTCCTAAATATGTAGTCAAAAAAGCAGCTTTTCTCAGGACTGCTAATACTGGATCAAAGAACAGAGCCAAGGGGAGAGGCTAAGCAACTTTCCTCTGCTTCTCTCTCTTGTATGCTGAAGAGTAAATACTCCTCAGTAAGTTCACCTTCCAGGAGGTTTTTTAGCCGTCTTTGCTCACTGCAACACTCCACGGAAGATTGGAGATGTTTTAAAATGGTGTTAGAATGCTGCTGCTGGAGAGGGTGGCATGACGAGCAGGGTCTGCCCACTGCCTCTTCCAGAGGGTAGCCAGCAATTCTGAAACATACTCAAAGCACTAGAATAGACTTTTCAGAAAATATTTCTTAGCCCAATTAAAAAATATCTGCTGAGTCCAAGAACGATGCTCATCAATACAGAAGGAAAATGGAACACAGTTCCATGCTGAAAAACACTAATGAGACACTCAGCAATCATCAGTAATGAATATGGCTCCGTTCAGCACCTTCTTTTTCGAGCCTGTTTGGTTTGTTAGTGTCAGAGACAAGTTGAATTTCCTATCTTGATGATCAGCAAAAGTTTTGGAAGCTAGATTATTTCCTGATTTTTACCTTTCCAGTCTTACTCTCCTGTCATTACCTTGGCCCTCCTCAAATGTAACATATAAAAAGTTGATCTTCGTGTTTCCTGCTGTGTACATTTGACAGTGTACTGGGGTCTAGCTGGGACGGAGTTAATTTTCTTCATAGTAGCTCAAACAGTGCTGTTCCAGATTTGTGATTAGAACAGTGCTGAGCAGTGCTTGCACAGCATCAAAGCCTTCTCCTTCTCCCAGTCTGCCCCTCCAACCAGCAGGCTCAGGGTGAGCAAGCAGCTGGGGGGGATGACCTGCACACCTGACACACAGCAACAAGCAGAGATATTCCATGCCATATAATATCATGCTCAGCAATAAAACAGAGGGGAGGTTTTTTGAGAGGCTAGGGTTAGGATAGCCACTGCTACTGGACTGCTTGCAGGAGGCAGTGATTGCCTTTGTATTACTAGTCTTGTTTTTTTTATCTCCTCTTCCCTTCATTTATTAAGCTGTTATCTTGACCCATTCTCTTCCCAGTCCCGCTGGGAGCAGGATTGAGTGCACCACTGTATGGGTAAATCATCCCAGGATTAGCATTTGTTCAGTTTATTGATCCTTTGGACAACAGTTCATGTTGGTTCTTTAAATATTACACATCACAGTTAAGTACAGGTACATAGATAAATTACAATTGAGAACACACATTAACTTTTTCAAGAGTTGAAAAATCTTAATATTCAAATATTTCGTAAAGTTAGGAGCCCAGTTGAGCCTCCTCATCTATTGCACAGAATTAATCAAAGTTCAGTGGCTTTAATTCATACTCTTCATAGCTAATATTAGAAATTAATACCACAAAGTACTGCAAATTCCGTGAGTGCCCACAGGTAAGAATAACAGGACATCAGGAATGAGGTCTTACAGACAGGACTGATGCTGACTGTTCTGGGTAGAAAACACTGTTGTTCAGAAGAGCGTGAGTCTTCTGAATGATGATGTGTGGTCTACTGTAAGAATATTACAATACATTGTCCCACTAAGGCAACAGGTGCTGGATCGGTGGAAAACACTGAGAAGATTACGTTCAGGGAACCCTGCAGGTGCCACAGACCATCGCCACCTCAGCTGCATCTAAATGCACGAGCCAAGGACACTTGGTTAGTTAGGCACCAAGAGATCGTTTGTGAACAAAGAAAATCCACCTCGTGCTTTCTGGAGTTGAAAATTCCAAACAGTCTGCCTTAACATGGTATTGAAAAACAGCGCTAACATTGCTGATTAGAGTCATGCAGTGAAGGCAAATGTCCAGCAGGTTCCATACGCAATTCAGAACACAATCCCTACATGTTCCAGTGCTGTTATGCAAGCCTGCCACATACTCACTGCACTGAAGACCCATTTATCCTGTGACCTCATTTAGAAATAAAATTTTAGCCAAGGCATTAATAATGTCTAAGCGACTTCCAGTGAGAACATTATCAGAATAATCTCAATTTTTTTTTCCCTACCGTGGATGCAGAAGAGCAGTGCAATAAAATAAATCCTGAACTCTTCACATTTTTGTAAACTTACAATAACTAATTAAAAACATTGTGCACATGAGAGGGAAACAATCTTCAAGGCCAACATACAACCACTTAGACATACAGACAAACTACATTCTATGTTTTATAGCATTATCACGTCTTGGGCACGTACCGTATTCACATTTACTATGTCACTGTCATGCAAGACGGGCAATCTATTAAAGTGGTTTAGCACCAGAGAAGTTAGTAGCGTACTTTCAGCAAGGTACCTACTACTAACTAGGTGTAGGTAACATATCATACAAGTACAGGTGGAAACTGAAATACTTTAAATGCTCCCTGCAATTCCAGAACAATGCATCTTTAAAATAAAAGCTGATTCCACAATCAAATCTTACCTGTGGTACCATGTGCATGCTGTAAACTACTAACTTGTTTCCTTAGAGGACATTCTGCTGCTATACCTTGCATTTTACTGGAAAAAGTTGTCTACATATGTGCGTGTGTATTATGTATGCATATACGTATACACATTTACAAAATTATCATTAAAATGCATTGCCTTATTGTCAGAGAAATATGCAGACTCATGAAGAACCCAAATGTGACAATTAGGTTGACAGCTCTAAGTGCAGTATTTCCTCATAAGGAACTGAGCCTTTTTTTATCCTGGTATATTACTGGCAACAAACTGTGCAACCTAAAATGAGAGTTCAGAGACAAAGCAAAATGGCTGTAGTGACACGAGGCTAAGAGTGCTTTCAGCTGGCAGCACTTTCAGTTTGCAGTCGCTCAATCAGTTGTTCAGCCTATGAAAGAGAGAAAGCAATGCATTAACCATGCAGTGGACCTTCACTTTACTGAAAAAAACCATTTTAAAAATAGTAACAGCGTGACACTGACAGACACAGCATACATTTTTCATTTTTACAGATAAAGCATACAAAGAAGTAAAATATCATGACCGTTTTAAACAGCAGACTTTTTCACGTTGACATCCATCTTCACAGAATCACAGAATTGCAGGGGCTGGAAGGGACCTCTGGAGATCATCCAGTCCAACCCCCCTGCCAAAGCAGTTCCCTACAGCAGGTCGCACAGGTAGGCGTCCAGACAGGTCTTGAATATCTCCAGGGAAGGAGACTCCACCACCTCCCTGGGCAGCCTGTTCCAGTGCTCTGTCACCCACACCACGAAGAAGTTCTTACGCATATTGGTGCGGAACTTCCTATGCTCCAGTTTGTGGCCATCACCCCTTGTTCTGTCCCCACACACCACCAAAAAGAGGCACATCCCTTTGCCTCCTTCACTTAAGGATATTTATAGACATTGATAAGATCCCCTCTCAGTCTTCTTTTCTCCAGGCTGAACAGACCTAGGTCACCCAGCCTTTCCTCATACAGGAGAAGCTCCAGGCCCTTTATCATCTTCCATTAGGTGATAAATCCCTTCCAACCCAAGCCATTCTATGATTAGAGAAGGAAAAAAACTAGGAAGGCCAGAGGACGGTTGTGCAAAGCAATAGCAGTCAAAGCATCATGTTTTAAGGACCTCAGAAGACAGCAGTGCTCAGAACAACCAGGCTATGAGAAGTGGAATTCTTTGGGATACTCTCCAGAACAGCATCTGGTGGCGTCTCCTCGCCCCACAAGCCACACAGCAGTCAAACATGGTACTGAGTAATGGAGAAATGTGCACACTGTTGGTGCCATCAGACATATTCGTGCTTTGGTTATGCCATAGGCTCACACGGACTTTTCTCATCGTATGGCTGTTCACGCATCTGCCACGTAGCTGGGGCAGTCACATTTGGTACGTGTGACAGAATGCACACAGAGTGGCCCAAGAGGGTAGAAGGAAGCCTCTCCCCACTGTTCTAGTAGGCCACAGTAAGCCTACAGACACTCACCTGGGCACTTCTAAAATAAATCAGTTCAGATTACTATCAGCCTTTTTTTTTTTTTTTCTTTTTTGCCAGTCCCACTGGATTAATCTTTTGATTTGAACTAGTGCTTGAGGTTTGAGTAAGATCTCCAAAGGAGCTATGTTAAAAGGTGAAAAGCTGGTGTGTTTTAATACACATAGTAAATATGCAATCAGCTAATCGGGATGGCAACAACTTAATACGAGTTACATAGCTAATGTAGTTTATCTGCAAATAAAGCTAGATGAAGCACACAGCGACTGAAAACAAAGGCATCCAAATCTTGTTTTATAATCCAAGCCATTGTAGCAAAGAAAAGAACACCAACAATTCAAGAACATTTTCCTACTTGGCAACAGGGCAAAATGTCTTTTGAATTGCATCCACGCTGGATAACCAAGCTTGGTACAGGTATCTCTGAGCCAATCCAAAATAGTAAGCAGTGTAACTAGACAAGTTGTATTTTTTTCTGAGGGCCAAGTATCTCTCTCTGTGATCTGTGAGCATCTCTGTGACGCTCTACTACTGCTAGGTGAGATCTCTAGCAAGGTACCACCACAAAGCTGAGATCTTCTCTTTAAGAGGCTGTCTACAATCTCCTTTAGAAGAGACAGACTTTTCCCAGCATCTTTGTTTTGGGGTTGTCCAGTGACACCGGGATGCAGGAGCTACTCTGCAGGGATGGGTTCTTTGCTGAGTCAAAGCTGTGAGGGTGAGCACCAGTCCTCCAGAGAGGTTTTCAAGCAGTGATTCAGCCAGTGCCAATTCAATCTCATTGCCAATCTCTACTGACAGAAAACACTACAAACCACGCTTTTGTAAAGCAAACGTTTGTTTCAGTCTAAGGATGGCAAGATAAAAACACGTATGAACTGATAAAAGCAACCATTAGGTGGCCCCATTTTTCACCTAAATTGGATGAACCAAGGCACGCTCAATACGTAGCCCATCACATTCTAATACGTCTTTTCACATTAAAGAACAAATACTTACAAAGTCTGCTCCAAAGCACATCTCATCAGCCTAAGCTACACATTAAATCCAGAACTACTGCACTGTTTGCTGTTAGTGTTACTGCCCCTCTATTTCCCTTAGTTAAGTGTAAACAGTATGAAATTTTACCATTGTGTTTTCTCAAGTAGGTAATGCAAAATATAATCAATAATTATAGTAATGATAAAAATAATTGCTCAAGGAATATTTTGGACATAGGTAAAATGTTAGAAAGATATCATGTTTTCAGCTTGCAATTGAAAACCTATAAAAAGCTCATGACACTTACTGTGATAAACCAGTAGGAGTTGATTCTGTAAATCAGTCTGGATAAGAATCCCAGCTGACTTGCCGGGGCCAGGACATGAAGATGCAGGTGGGATATCGAGCAGAACGGAGGCCAGTGAAAACCCATTCTTCAGGAAGGGAAAACAAGAACATTGGTGATGTTGATTCAGAAAGTGGAACATCGTAAGTTATTTATCAACATCAACTGAATAAAGAAATTTAGTCAAAACATTTCCCTCTTATGTTGCACGAACAATAACGTGTCCTTTCCTTTCAACAAGCTCTTTTCAAAAGACCATTAACCTCGTACTTCACATCTCTCTACCTAGGATGCTGTGTTAAAAAGAGGGGTTAAAAGCCAGGATATTGCTTAGATGAATCATACCTACTTCTCAACTGGAAAGTCAACTAATGACTGGATTAATGTAGTTTCAACCTGCTCTAAACAGGAAGACTCATCTCCCTATACTCTAAATTATGTTATAATTAATTTCATTTTGGCTACTGAACACAATGAGTTAAACAAAAGGAGGACGCAACTGAAATCCTGAAATCAAATGAATGCAGGTGTGACTCTGGAACACAGTGCAGTGCCCTGATTAACAGGGCAAAGTTTACTTCTCCTGGAATCTAGAACTCCAGCACATGTTCAGCACATAACTAAAGCACAGCCCTTCACATAAGCTGTTTGAAGTCACCTCTCTATCCCACAACGTGTTCAGGAAAGAATCTCAGAGCTGGAATGCGATGTGCACTAGACATTGATCAGAAAAAAGAGTTTATATTCAGTGCCAGGACATGCGACTTGACTAGTCTTGTGGGGAGTCAAGGCAAACCCCATTATGATTTCTTCAGTAAATCCTACCGCACTTGTTAACGTTGTCTCTAAACAGCATTTGGCAAGTCAAGAGCATATTCAAAGAACACGGACGGCTCCCAGTACATACCTTACATCATTCAAGTCACTGAAATTATTTTTCTGGAGGACGGATCTTCCCACTTCCATCATTCTCTTCACTATGAAATGCAAATGAATTTCATTTAATGTTTAGTTTAAATAAGACTTTACATATCATACAGCTTTGAGTTGTACTCTTCATAACAAAACCTCTGAGTATTAACTTCAAGAACTATTACAATGAGATCACAAACTGATGTTTGTTTTATTCAAAGCATGAATACTGTAACTGCTCATAATCAGACTGTCAACTCACTGCAGTGCAAAGTTCGACATGAAAATCACTATTGCTACTGATTTCTATACTAATGACACTTTGAAGTATGGTATTATTGTAACAGCTCTGGCCAAAGCCATGGTATCAGCGCATCCTTATTAAAAAATAAATCAAAACCAAACCACCACCACCAAGTACTGACTCATCGGAATGACAATTCCTGCGTCACGTCTCTGCACAGCAGCAGGACGTTGGTCTCTACGCCCTTTGCAACCCGGCATTAAAAAGTGTCAGAGATGAAACAAAAATTCAAGTACAATTAAACTGTCAGCCCTACTTATTACTAGGACAAAGTTTTCACCACCATAAAAAAGAAGAAACCCTAATACCAAAACTTCCAAGGCAAAAGCATAAAAAATTGTCTCGAAGCCAAACACATATAGAAGTTGTTTCTGGAGAAAACCACCCTACATTTAGGACACCAATGCAATGATTCAAAATTTGCAATGGGCAGCTGTAGGGCTTCTCTTGCAGCACCTGTAATTTTCCCTGGAGTAGAATCTGTTCATGCACTTACAGATGTATTTTTTCCTGTCACTCAACACACTTTGCTAGGCATTTCTTGCGAAACAACTGAATCTGGGACAATGTTCAACAACAACAAAACAACAACAACAAAAAAAACATGCAGACAATATGTCATAGCCTTGGTATTTTAGAATATTGTTTAAAAAATGATTTAAGTTTACTGGAACATCATTTCTCTTTTTCCTCTCCATCCCTTTTCCTGAAAAATAACGTAGCACGTTATAAAATATGTATTTTACAGAAATCTCATTTTTTACACATTATTTAAAATTGCATGTATACCAAGAAAAATGTGATGAAGCTGCACATGCATACATTAAAAAATAAAGTGGCATTTCCAGTAAAGTGCGGAAACATCTAAACTCCATGCAAACAGAAAGAGATTTCATGCACTGGTGCAACGTTAGTTCAGAATAGCACAAAAATCGTGACGGAATTTGCCAGCGAGGGGAGGTCTCTACCCACACTCATTCTCATCTACCTCAGCGTTTTACAACCACAGCCAAATGGTGTCCAAAGCTGTAATTTACCTGACAGCACGCTACTTAAGACTACGAAAAAATCTTTTTTTCCGAGTTAAACACAGAGGGACGCACATTTTCAGCCTTACCGATGGGTATGTGCTCCGACTTGAGCGTTTTGCAGTTCCCCATGTGCTCCACCGGCACCACCAGGTAGTGGTGAGGGGCACCAGGCCGGATGTCTCTGAAGCAGACGAGGTCTTCATACTACAGAGAGAGGCAGACAGAGCGCGTGACTGGGATGAGGCGCTGGGAAGCGGCAGGTGACAGAGCTGATCCCCCCCACACCAGTGTCACACTCAGCGCTGTATCTGCATCAACCGGCAAAAACGTCAGGGTTGCGAGCTGCTGTTTTCTGTAGCTACATCAAGTAAACCATCCTGGAGCCTGCCTACCGAAAGGCTTAGCAGCACCATCCGCCTTCTGCTGGCTTCCCGCAGTCGGGGCTCCTCAGTACCTAACAGCAGGAACGCCTGCTCTATGACTACTTCAAGAGTTCTAGCTGTTATGCTACAAGGACGAGGTGTTTCTTTCCTACTAATGCTTTACTGTTGTCTCCAGAAAAGCCCAGACAACCCGCAAGGCTACACGGCAACCCCCAAACCGGCTTTCCAAAGCAAGACACCTTCACGAGCTGGAAATAAAGACACC
>WBMW01000795.1:1005026-1052772 GCA_013396635.1 Penelope pileata
CGTCCCCCGGCCCCGCGCCCGCCGCCGCCTCCCCGCCCGCCATGGCCCCTCGCGCCGCGGCCGGCACCGCCCCGCCTGCAGCGGCACCGCCTCGTCAGCGCCCCCGCCTGGGCCGGAGGGGCTGCAGCGAGAGGCAATGTAATTAACGTTGTTCATGAAGTCTCACACAGCCCGAGGTGGCTCATGTGCGCTCAGGCTTGCACCTGGCAGCTGTAGGAGACCCCGAGCAAGTAAAACACTCGGTTCTGTTGCGGCTTTGAGGCAGCCGTCCAGCCGCAGGCTGAGCCGCACCACGGAGGCGTCAATAAAACCCACCACCTCTGTTCAACATAAAGTTCTCTGCAAAAAAAAAAAAAAAAAAAAAAAGAAAAAGAAAGGGATAAAAAAAAAGAGANCACCACCAAGTACTGACTCATCGGAATGACAATTCCTGCGTCACGTCTCTGCACAGCAGCAGGACGTTGGTCTCTACGCCCTTTGCAACCCGGCATTAAAAAGTGTCAGAGATGAAACAAAAATTCAAGTACAATTAAACTGTCAGCCCTACTTATTACTAGGACAAAGTTTTCACCACCATAAAAAAGAAGAAACCCTAATACCAAAACTTCCAAGGCAAAAGCATAAAAAATTGTCTCGAAGCCAAACACATATAGAAGTTGTTTCTGGAGAAAACCACCCTACATTTAGGACACCAATGCAATGATTCAAAATTTGCAATGGGCAGCTGTAGGGCTTCTCTTGCAGCACCTGTAATTTTCCCTGGAGTAGAATCTGTTCATGCACTTACAGATGTATTTTTTCCTGTCACTCAACACACTTTGCTAGGCATTTCTTGCGAAACAACTGAATCTGGGACAATGTTCAACAACAACAAAACAACAACAACAAAAAAAACATGCAGACAATATGTCATAGCCTTGGTATTTTAGAATATTGTTTAAAAAATGATTTAAGTTTACTGGAACATCATTTCTCTTTTTCCTCTCCATCTCTTTTCCTGAAAAATAACGTAGCACGTTATAAAATATATATTTTAGAGAAATCTCATTTTTTACGTATTATTTAAAATCGCATATATACCAAGAAAAATGTGATGAAGCTGCACATGCATACATTAAAAAATAAAGTGGCATTTCCAGTAAAGTGCGGAAACATCTAAACTCCATGCAAACAGAGAGAGATTTCATGCACTGGTGCAACGTTAGTTCAGAATAGCACAAAAACCGTGACGGAATTTGCCAGCAAGGGGAGGTCTCTACCCACACTCATTCTCATCTACCTCAGCGTTTTACAACCACAGCCAAATGGTGTCCAAAGCTGTAATTTACCTGACAGCACGCTACTTAAGACTACGAAAAAATCTTTTTTTCCGAGTTAAACACAGAGGGACGCACATTTTCAGCCTTACCGATGGGTATGTGCTCCGACTTGAGCGTTTTGCAGTTCCCCATGTGCTCCACCGGCACCACCAGGTAGTGGTGAGGGGCACCAGGCCGGATGTCTCTGAAGCAGACGAGGTCTTCATACTACAGAGAGAGGCAGACAGAGCGCGTGACTGGGATGAGGCGCTGGGAAGCGGCAGGTGACAGAGCTGATCCCCCCCACACCAGTGTCACACTCAGCGCTGTATCTGCATCAACCGGCAAAAACGTCAGGGTTGCGAGCTGCTGTTTTCTGTAGCTACATCAAGTAAACCATCCTGGAGCCTGCCTACCGAAAGGCTTAGCAGCACCATCCGCCTTCTGCTGGCTTCCCGCAGTCGGGGCTCCTCAGTACCTAACAGCAGGAACGCCTGCTCTATGACTACTTCAAGAGTTCTAGCTGTTATGCTACAAGGACGAGGTGTTTCTTTCCTACTAATGCTTTACTGTTGTCTCCAGAAAAGCCCAGACAACCCGCAAGGCTACACGGCAACCCCCAAACCGGCTTTCCAAAGCAAGACACCTTCACGAGCTGGAAATAAAGACACCACCTTAGCGGGAGAGAACCTACATCAGAAATACAGCCAGGGTTTCAAGCTCTGACCTTTAATTCTCACCAATCGATGCCCCTGGCCCTCCTTCCGTCTCCCCGGGCGCTGCCCCCCACGCACCCCATGCCAAGCAGCCGCCGGGACGCACACCGACGCACCCACGCGGCCCCATGGAATCGCCGGGGCAGCCCTCCCGCCCCAGGCCCGGCCCCGCACACAGACGGCTCCGCGCCCACCCCCGCGGGCAGCAGGCCTCGGTGCCAAGGGCAGCGGGGGCGGCTTCCCCTCGCGCCGCCGCCTCTCACCCACCTGGCAGGGCAGCAGCGCGGTGCCCGGCTCCTCGCGGCGGGCGATCCGGCAGAACACGCACTTGCCGTCGTAGCCGCCGCCCGCGGGCTCTCTGCCCTCGGCGAGGAGCTGCGCGTTCCCCGGACCCGCGCCCGCCGCCGCCTCCTCGCCCGCCATGGCCCCTCGCGCCGCGGCCGGCACCGCCCCGCCTGCAGCGGCACCGCCTCGTCAGCGCCCCCGCCTGGGCCGGAGGGGCTGCAGCGAGAGGCAATGTAATTAACGTTGTTCATGAAGTCTCACACAGCCCGAGGTGGCTCATGTGCGCTCAGGCTTGCACCTGGCAGCTGTAGGAGACCCCGAGCAAGTAAAACACTCGGTTCTGTTGCGGCTTTGAGGCAGCNCTTTCAAAAAAAAAAATCCCAGAAAAAAAAAAAAAAAAAAAAAAAAAAAAGGTACAGACAGGGATTACAATAAAGTGAATGCGTTCTGACCTCATTTGAATCAAGCGTTTCCAAAGCTGAAAGAGGCTTTCTCAATGGTAGCTAACCTCCAACGTCTATAAACGTTTCATTAATGCATTCCAACCCACTGGCACTGTTGGTTGGATGACAGTGGCACAGCCGCCCCCCACAGACACCCAGGGCAGCCCCCCCCGTGCCACCAGGCCCCGGGCTCCTTCCAGTTTGCACGTGACGATTATTCGGGAGGCAGCGGTGTTTTACTCGCCTCTACAGGCAGCTTTGCACAAACAGCCCAGCGCGAGAGCTGCAGAGCAGCACCAAACAGCAGCGCCTCACAGAGTACTGCCAAGCCTCACTGCCAGGGAGCATTTCTACACAGTCCTCAGTCAAAAATCTTTATCCCCTGAGGTATGTAATGCTCCACATTACAAGAAGAAGCTTTCCCTGAAGTGGTCATACCTGTAAGAGAAAAATGACTAGTGACCATAATTTTCTTCAGTTCACATATAACAATTCTTAACACTGTTGCACTCAAAAGTAAGGCTCGTAGATAGTGTACTTGTTCTGTTTAGTATGTAAATCATAGTTTATTTTCTTTAGTGCCACCTCTCTGTACCTACCATACATCACTACAGCTGAGAACTACGTGCTTTTAGGCAATTTTATGCATTTGTCTCGCTTGGAAAGAAAAGTAGATGAACACTTGAGCAATATAAGAGGATCCATACAAAAATGATGTTCACAAACTTTTTCTGGGAACAGGGTGGTAAAAAAGGATGAGGAAAGGCATGTCGCTCGCTACAGCTGACAGAAGCAAGGACTCCTCCTAGGTCAGCTGCTTGACTGGAACAGGTTACTGGCATTTCTGAGCCCTTTGCTACAGCGTCTCTGAACAACCACCACAGCCCTATTTTAGGAGATGCCATACCACCAAAATAAAAAAAGCTTCTTAACCATTTCCGAGATGTGATATTGCTGGAATGCTCTTTCTGAGGGGAGGCTTAGGTATTTGTCAGCATAACCTGTAACTCAAGCTGTATCCTTTCAGTTTTAAAACGTCCTAAAGGCTGTGAAGAAGGAAGAAGAGGATCTGCAACAAGTTTCTGAATGCATAAATTCCTTTATTGAAAATATTGTGATAGCACTGCATTACATATATTCAATATTCATAGTTTCAAGGGTCACAGAATTTTGATTGAACAACACTGCTTTGAATATAGACCACAGCGTTTAGATATGCTCTGACAAGTATAATATAATGGAGTAAGTTGTAGGTAGCAATAGTGGAATGTATGTAAAATGTTGAACTCGGGTTTGGGGTTGTTGAGGTTTTTTTTGAACTAGGAAGTGGTCTGCCACCATAGAAAGAGCAAACAGTACTGGATGTTCCTGGTATCCTCAAAGCATTATGCTATTAGCAACTTCGAAATACTTTACAGCATTACCAATAAGTTTATTTACGGCTGTAGTAGACCACGTAGATGGGAACTGTGAAGAGCTTACGTGCAGCGTGTTACAGACTTACTGTATATAGCATTGGTTTTAGATCGTGAAATTTATGTGCAAGATTAAGATTTATTAATGCTTTTTAAAGAAAATCATTTGGCTTCTTGTTTTGTTATGAGTATTTTAAAAAAGGGAAGAGCAGTGACCAAGTTGAGTTGTATTGTTGTATTACTCAGTAATATTCCAGAACTAGAATGTACTGTTTGATGCATGGAAACACACTACCATTTCTAAAACCTGCCTTTCTCAGGACAATCCCACGTTCAAGACTACTGGCAGGACAGAGCTGCCACAAGGTCTGTCTTGGTCAGGATTAGATTCTGTGAATAAAACCGTAACTTAACTGGAAAGCAGAATTCTTTAGAACATAGTGAAGATTGTCAGTCCTCTGTCACACTTCCCCTACTTGCTGACGTTTTCATAGCAGTGACCTGTGTAGAGTTTAGCCTAACTTTGTAACTTGATGTCTTTTCAGTGGTGAGGGGCAAAATAAGATAATTAACAGATTATTTCATGGAAAAAAAAAAGAAAAAAAGGAAAAAGGAAAATACTTACTTGCCTGTCAAATCCTAAGCCAGCCTGTTGCTTCAAGTCATTTTCAGGGAGGAAATCATATTAATTACTAAGAACACAAATATTATACTAACATGACCGGGCTCGTTAAGGAAATAGCATTCTTCTCCAAATCTTAAGACTGTATTTTTTCCTTAACAAAGCAGTTATTCATTTTGTAAAGAAATGCTCAGAAGAAGCACAGTGGGTGGTTTATTTTGAATCATTTGGTGGTGATACAGAAAAACAATCCTCTCTTAGAAACGTCCCTCAGAAACAGTCAAACAGCACTCAGACAGACGCTCAGAGCATGCTGTCCCAATGCTGGTGACTGCACCAGAGCTAATACAGTCTACACCAGGTGGCAGGTTGCCCAGTGTCTCCACACTGCCAAAATAATAATCTATTAACTCTGCTGCCACATTCCTGCTAATGAGAAGTGCTAACCACCTTCTCTCTCATCTCGAGAGAAAACCAGAATTATGCACTCAAGTGTTTCTGCCAGAAAACAAACCCTCTTATTAGGGTAAAATGAAAATCAAATCTCATTTACAAAATAACAATGTAAAAATTAACTTCAGAAAACAAACACATTGATTCAAAAGAAATGCCAATGCATAAGAAACCTACCTGAAAAGTAATTATCAAATTAAGATCTGAAACATTGAAAAAAAACTCATAGCTAATACATTTACAAAAAAATCTGCTATACAATAACAATAAATAAAAAGAATTTAAAAACACGTTCCCCTAAGTGCTGTGTACACCTGCTTCTGATTCTTTTCCATGGCAAACAGTATGCTGCAGATTTTGGTGAAGTAACTTTTTATTTTTGGTGAGCATTTGTATGCTGAACATAAATACACATGGAATGTACTAGACAGATATAGTTTTCCCACAGTATTTTTTTCACAGTTACAGAAAAAGTTTTCAATTTACACACCATCAATGTTTTCCATAAGCATCGTATCATCGACGGAAGAGTGTTGGAGGAAAGAGTAAAAAACACCTCTGACTGATCTCTTATTGTTCTGTCTCCTACTGCCTCTGAAATCCAGCTCTGTTCTTCCTTGGTTATTTTTTGCGTAGTCATGCTCTGGTACAGCTTGAGAAAAAAGAGTGTAACGTTGTGAGGCAGCCCACACCTTCTGTTTAGCTTTTAAGTGCCTAATGGATCCAGTCCTTAAGGCAGGCAGTCAGTACTTCATTCAAATGTCCACACTTCTACATCCTGTATTATGAAATCTTCTTTCTTAGATAAGATGTCATTATTGAAGGTGCTGCAGGAATTGCTTCGCCCATGGTACAAATCTGCATCTAACCATAAGCCAAATCGTCCACTGAAAAGGAAATACACATCAAATTTCAGGTTATATTTAACTGGAAGCTGTAGAGGATAGATATGGAGAAACTTAGGTAGTTCTGAGAAACAATGAGATTGAACATGAAGGTTTAACTCTGGCAAAGCACTTGCAAATAAGCTTGCTTTTGTTCATACCAGCAATCGCAGCAGTGCACGAGCATAAGCGAGCACGTACAGTGCCCGTGCTGCTTTGCTTTAGTGCCGTCAGCTCTGGCTGCTGGTGGCGAGCAGCCTCTCGGATGCAGCCAGAGCCCAGCTGCTCCGGGCCATGGGCAGCAGGGACCCCTCCCTGTTGTCCCGTCCTATGACCCTCCCTATGGTCCCGTCCACTTTAAGAGGAGAGGTGTTTATGCACCCCAAAGCAAACCACGGCCAGATATCACGTGGGGCAGCCTGCCAGCAGCTTCAGTTAGTCACACAGCCTTAGTCCTTGGTTTCATACCAACTGACTTCAGAAATTTAGGACCTGATTAAGGGCTGTCTGTATCCTGGCTCTACAGAGCAACAGAATGATGACAGTTTAACAAGAACCACGTGAGAAACCATAGAAGTTGATGGCAAAACTGCCTTTACAGGTTATCTTCCAGTGGCAAACCCCATCAGCAGTGTTATCTGTCCAGAACATTTTTTTTTTTGACCCCCCCAAAAAAAAAAAAAAAAAAAATTACTTGTTCAACACCACTTGCTTATCTTTAATCAATGGAAATTGCTCTAGGTCTGTAACAGAAACCAGGCTGCTGAGATATCTGCCCTAAACAGTTTAGTAAAAGTTAAGCAATTTTACTGATTAGTTTTTCCTGCAACTACCAGGGTCCATATTCTCCTTAAAAAGAATTAGCTATGCAATTTGAAAACCAAACATTTACTCACCCTCCACCTCCAAGCTCCAGAGAGGTCATGTCTCCATTGATGAAGTACGTATTCTCTCCACTCCATTTGAATACCTGAGAGTGAGGGAGAACACAGATACTTGGACTATGAGGATTTCAGTACTACAAAGCTAATGGGGACTGACTCTTAGCAGGTATTTTTTGGTGTGGTCATATTGAATTTTTATTTTCTTTTTGAATTGCAAGGAAGAAAAGGTAACAGGTAGAAAGAAAAGGAACAATATGTATTTAAAAACAGGAATAAGGGATCCTAGTCTTTTAAGAAACCCTGCCTGCATCTTTAAATTAACAGGCATTCTGAAAAAAAAAAAAAAGGCCAACGTATTCAATATTGAAAAATACACAAGCTATGGACATTAAAGGGTATTCCAGTAGCACTCTTGTCTCTAGCTTGCTGTCACTGTGATCCTAAGCATGTGTGAAATTATACCTTACTCTCGATATCAATGACTTCCAAGGTGAGCCTTTGATAGTTCAATCCTTACTATTCCTTGCTTCCCCCACCCCAAACGAGTTGAAACCCACTGCCTACCCTCACTTCAAATAATTATAGCCATTTTTCCTTAAAGCTTACATGGAGACAATGAGCGATTAAACTGCATTCACCAACAGCTGGCACATCTTCTAAAATCAAATATGCTGTCTCCATAAAATTTTGTCATAAATGTTTCAGAAGTGGAATGCAAACATCTCATTTGAGAAAATGAACACCGCTTACCTTGAAATTTGGACTGAATGTGTAGAGGAATGTTTCACCCGTGCCATAGTAATGGTCACTAAACCTGAAGGGATGTGTAGCATATGCTCCAAAAATCTGTCAAAATAAAAGGATTAAACTGTTTCTGAGAACAGTGCAAAATTCAAGATACTTTCAAAATACTTTCTGAGCTGGTGTTTCACGTTAGAAGAACCAACTAGTAAAACATACCAGCTGAACAAGTATTCCTGCAAATCTTTTGTATCCTTTCAATGAAAAGCCATATGGCAACAGGAATGATAGTTCTAGGAGCTACTGAGCGCTACCCCACCATGAAGGCATTATTTGTGACTTCCATGGCAATTGTTAAAAATGATCACTTATTGTAATTATGAAAATATGGGGGGTTCATTTCTATTACTGCTTATGTACTTTCCTGCCTGTGTGTTTAGTTTAAGCAGAAGAAAATATAAGTAGAAGAAAACACCGATGTGTTACTGCAGTATGACGTCACTTCACTGTGTGATTAGCACTTCATAATGACATCTGTTTTCAGTCCAACCCCTGCACAACAAGTGCTCCTTACCTGGTTGTCCATATCCTTGATGACAAGGAGAACTGGGCTGTCCAGAGATGCTGATTTACGGTACAGAGTCTTCAGGCTAGTGCCGTGCTCCAGCGTGCTATATGCGAGCCGCCACGGGTATCCCTGCACTCTTGCGGGCAAGCGCCGGGCAAGCTGGGCAGTGAACAAGGAGAAATGGTTACATATTCAACCAGTTAGATCACAGGTGGTGTCCTACAGACTATTCCCTTTCTGCAGTGGCTTCTGAGCCATAAAAATGCCTGCCAAGGTAGCAGCTGATGCCATCAGGTTAACACCTCCACCATGTGCACGTGACTTGTACTCCATGCTTAACTGACTGCATTCCTCCCTTGTAAAAGAGCTTTCCAAACTGGCACCCCCCTCTCTAAGCGCTGGAAAAGTTACAAGTCCTCAATATCACAATTCAAAACTCCAGAGGTGTAAAACAAAAGTAAGGTTTTTCAGGTGAGCCAGTGCTGCAGCAAACAGGACCTTGCACAAGGAAACTCCAACAAACCAAGCATCTTCCAATCTCTTAAAAAGCATAGCTATTACCTCCAGAAGGCAGAATGCCCCACGCTCGGCAGAGGTGATCAGGAAACTTGATTTTTTCCAGTCATACCTGCTCTATGTGCATATTCTCCAGAAGTGCACTGTGATGCTTTAAGACAGGTAAAGTATCATCATCATCTTCTTCTTCATAGTAACTGCAAACACTCTTCCGCCGTTTTGCTTCTTCTACAGTAATGATCTGAGGCAAGAGAACAAGCGTTCAACCAAAAGCACAGCTCTTATGCTATCAGTCCTCTATCTAAGCAAACTAATTTAAAGCAACATACTCATTATCTGTCATCCTGCATGAAGCAAAACCACTGTATGGAATAGCTACATCAAGCACAGGCAGCCTTAAGAGGGAAATTCTCAAGTGGCAAGGCTTGAGACAGCATGGGTAGCACGGTCAGAATGTCTTCACAGCCCAGTGACCTCCCACTACTGTTGGGTCCTTTGGGATTAATAAACATTGATGCGAGCAGGTGACAACGTGGTCAGTCTCAGACATACTTGGCCCCAAATGAGAAGGCAAAAGTGTACTGACTTCCACAGCACCCTACGCACAGCTTTGCCTTGCAGGAATCTGAAGGAGGAGGACACAAGCTTCTTCAGTTTCTCTCGTGCAGCTACCTGAATATATTAGTTTTCTCAGGTGCTAATGCATGAGAGTATGAAAAAGTTTTAAATTCCACTTCCTCTTTTTACTAAAACAGCAGCTTTTTCTTGTGTGTTTTTGTTTGTTATTGGTGTTTTTTGTTTTTGTATACATAAACTGAAACAGTACGGTGAAGAACTACAAATGCAAATCAACTGAAACAGGTATTTTGCACTTGTATCAGGTAGGAAATGTACTGAGTAAGAATTTGAGCACCCAGTTTATGCAAGTTCTTGAAAATACCCATTATCAGAAAAGTCAAGGTCTTTATAACATTCTATATTGAGGATGATCAAACTCCTCTCTGGAAACTTCTATTTTCTTAAGACTTTATATGGAGAACACTTAATATTTTAAAGGGTGAGCCAATAGTCCTAAGTCAGGTTTGAATGTGAATACTTGTCAAATGAAGCACAGCCTTCTCTCCAGCAACTACAGGTAGGTCACGCTGCCTTTTCTGATAAAGCTGAGAACAAAACGAGAACGCAAGTCCATGCAGTTAACACTCGCCTATAGAAGTGTGCGGCAGCCCACAACGTGCTGAGAGACAGGACGCGCTCTGAGCCACGTGCAGCCCCGGCAGGCCATGGGAGCCGAAACAGGGGGCAAGGGAGGAGGAAAGCTGCGGCCCCCTCAGCGCACCTCTGGGCGCTCCAGGCACGGCACTCAGCCAGGTGAGGTGAGACAAGGCACACTGCACACTGCAGCGGGGCTTTATGCTGGGCTTAGGGCTCTGTGCCACCATGGCAAACAGGAAGCATCAGTGAGGGCTTAGAGGTAGGGCTGAGGAGAAAGAAAAGGGGAAGGAAGGAGGCCCAGCTACAAAACAACCAGGAAACCTTAAATCATTTTCCTTTTGTGAGTTTATTACCACAGCAGTCTTATCTTGGATGAGCAACCTCAAAACATGGCTGCAGAGCACTCTGCACAGCTTCCACACAGGCTGCTACAAACACAGCTTCTGAACATCTCTCACAGTACACACAGGTTCAGTTTGCGCAACACCCCCACGCCCTCATAATCGCTGCTTGAACTTGCAGGAGCCATCAGCAGCCAAAAAACACCTGGAGGTCCTACACACACCTTCCCTGTAGGCAAGAAAGCAAATTTGCTGGACAGACTCCAGGTGCAGGTTTAGCCCCACCACAAAGCACAGGAGGAACTTTCCATAAAGCCCCGGACTTGTGAGGAGCTCACTGTGGGTAGGACAAAGCCCCACTGATGCCAGTCTCACTGAGCATCTCCAGTGGGACGAGAGCAAGGCGCTCTGCACTCACCCCTGTCCAGCCCACATCCATCCACAGGCACCAGGAGCAGGGCTGAGGGCAGCACCCTGAGCAGGGAGCCAGGCCCTCATGCTCCAGCACCTGCAGTGGGAGTTAGGCAAACAGGACAGGGCAAGATCCAGCCTGCGGGATTAATGCTCCGTGCCCCAGTGAAGCCAGGCAGGGTTTCTGCCGGTGGTACTGGAAGAAACATGCAGCTGCACCCTGACCCTACAGCCCAGGCTCAGGGAGACCGAGGACTGGATCCTCAGAGACTGGAGGGAATCTTGTGACGGAAATTGTTTCACGTGGCCAGTTTCATTGAAGGTTTGAACAGCAAAATTAGGCCAATTTAAGAATAAACAGACAAAAAACACAAAGCAACCGCCTCCCCTAGTTAAAGGAAAGGAAAATGTTAAAGGAAAATGGTCTTTCCACTTTTATCCGTGTTCTTTTTCTACCTCCTAAATGTTTTTTCTTCCCTACCAACCATCCAGGCCATTATTTTTATCGTATATTTTTTTAATTGAATGAACATCTGTTTCATCTTAAAGCCGGAGTACCTAAACTCCTCTCTCAAACTTTAGGCTTCCCAGGAAGGGTGGGGGGGAAGTATCACAGTAAATCAACCAGCAATCTGTAGCAAAATACAACCAAACTTGCAGACATAGGCAACTACAGGAAAACTATTAACACAGTAGCAAACTGCAAGTCCACTCCAAACACATCTTCACCACAGATATACCTAGTCTATAAATGCAGCTATTTTCACTTAATTGCAGCATATATTTGAAGCAAGTTTAGATTCAAAAATTGCATTAAAGTGATTTGTCAAATCAGATATTCACAGACCACACAAAAGCAATAACAAATGAAAATAATCAACAGCTTCAGAAACTGAATCTGCAGTATCTCTTGAAGATTTTATGGCAATGAGAAAGCAAGCTACCTGAGGTGAAAATACTCTGTTTGAAATTCATCTGAGAACAGAGTTATTTTTCACTAGAACAAAGGAAGTACTGCATCACATCCATGCTATTCAAATAGGGTGTTCAACATACCTTCACAAAAGGTTCCTCCTGGTCAGGTCTGGCACAGTAAAGAATTTGAATATTCAGTGGCATTTGTTGCCTCTTCATTATCTATTAGATTATTTTGCAGTAACTACTGTACTTTGTTGCTCCAGTGGCAAGAGATCCTGCCCACAAGCATGACAGACAGCCACTGCCCGTGACACACTGACAAAGTTGCTCATATGCTCCTCTGCAATTACACTTTCTATTTCCCCAAAAGGGAGAGTGAAAGTTTCACAGTCATCATGCCCAAATTTGGGCTTTCAACAGATATTTCCTGGCAGACCTACTTTAAATTTTTGAAGCCTGAATATATTACAAACAAAAGAGACACACCTTAAAACTGTTTCCAGCTAATTCTTCTCCCAATGCATACTTAAACAAAACAATGAAAGGCAAGTTCCCAGTGTGGCTGGATCTTTCCCACCTCTGTTCTTTGGATCACTGGCCCTCCTCCTTCATTTTGAATTTGGGGAAATGCAAATAGCAACTGAAGAGTGAAATCAAGTGTACTACATGGCTGCACTCAGCTCTGAGCAAAACAAGGACTGAAGACTTTTTTCCCCTACATCCTGCAGTTCACAAAGCACCAGCATCATGAAACTACACAACTTGAAAAATAAAAGCTACGTAGAATCAGAGATTATGTTGCTACATTTCAAATGGCAAGTCCCATTCCTGAGCTCTGTTTCTGAACATACTTTGAAAACAGAAATGTTTAAAAAACAGTGCAGTAGAATTTTTGGAACAAATTTAAGACAAATAATCAGATCACTTTTTAAATCACCATCAAGCTACTTTCCACACAGAAAATTATCTAAATTTAAATTTATCACGTATCCTAACACTACAAGTTCTTCAGGGTTCATAGATACAAGTAGAAAAAGGTATGTAAACCTATCTTCCTTAGAAACTAGGTTTGATATGCATGAGAGACAGGTAACAAACACAGGAACAGCCAGTAGTTAAAACAGACTGCAAAAGTCCCCAGATGAGAAAGTCAAAGTCTGAGTATAAAACTTACCCATTTTACAACTAATATTTAAATTGCTGTGTGCAACTAAGAAGCAAGGGTCTGTCTGGTATGACAACATCGCACGCTAATCCATTTCAATGAGCACACAGGAGTCTGTGTTCATGTTCACATGTACTTGTGCTTTTTGGAGAATTTATTAGTACATAACTACTATATTTATTAGCTCATAAATACTATAGCAACTTAGCAATGCTAACAACATACAGACGTATAATTTTGCAAAAGGCTATCACCATACAACCAAACAACAAAACATCTGCAGTTTCAGGGGAGAAAAGGAGTACTGAAAGAAGATGAGCACATTTGTGAGACTGCTGCAAGGCTTGAAAAAGCATCCATATGAAGCAAAAAACATCATAAAGAAACGTAAAAACTGTGAAAGGTGCAAGTGCTGAGACTCTGTTTAACAGAGGATGCATAGGTGATGTAAGCAAGGTTCATAAAGTGGCAGAGAGCACTCACCTCCCAGCTTTTAGTAGTGGGCTCACTGAAGAAGTTGTCTATCATATCAAGCTCCTCCTTTTCCACCACAACAAAACCTTGCTCTTTGGCATCTTTCCCATATATTTCTGGTGACCACTGAACAAAAAATGTGTACAAGTGATCCACCCTGTAAACAGAAGAGGAGGAGACAACAGTTTTTCAGTGATCCATGAACACGGCACCATCACGTAGTACACAGATTTGATTCAGGGATAAAGAGGGGACAACCATACCCACCAGATACCCGTGTACTACCCCCCCTCACACACCACATACAGCAATGGCTCCTTCCACCTAGTAGCCTGAAGTACTTTAAGGTTTCTCTGCTTTCCCTCCCTGTGATAGGTTTTTCTCCTTTTGTTATACACATGCTATACACATCATGGAAAGACTAAGTGGCTTGTTCAGTCCCGTACAACTCATATCAAGACAACCAATTGTTTGGTATTAAATCATGCTCACAGAAGTGTGAAAACAAAAACAACCACACACCAAAAAAAACCCACAACACCGAGAAAATGCCACTCCTGTTTAATTATTTACTTTGACCTTCCGCATAAAACAAGCCGAAAGCGAAACCAACACAGCATTTCTACCTGCACTCTAAAACTTACAGAGGCTAATCACAAAACAATTCTTCACTCTGTTGTGATAGTTAAAATGAGCAGTCACTGACAGCTGTTAATGACACCAGCAGTGTACGCACTTCCATAAACGTGGCCAAGTCTCAACTGCTTTCTTTAAAGAGGTGTTGTCTGACAATATCCATAACCAATGGAGAAACAATTACAATGAAATAATTATTTAGCATATTCCTTCAATCCAACAGATAGTGCTGACTGACAACATTAAAATGAGCATACATCCCAACAGGAATGCGTTAGTGAATCACTGCACAAGAAGCTGAGTGGCCAGCAGAAATTAAGCCCTAATTAAAGAGGGCAGACAGAAAGACAGTAAGTATTTTTGATGCAGGATCTTTCTCCAGTTCTTCACCAGAGATTCCCCTGCTAATTCCTTGATAAATACAAGTAAAATCTTAGTGAATCCTAGACACTTGCACGTTATATATCATGTTACTTGGATTTATAGTACATGCACAAACATCTTAATACAAATCTTAAAACATTTGGATTCTTGCACTGTTAGATTATGTAAATATAATTCCAGAGATTTTTTTTACAATTGAGTCTGTTTTTTGTTCTGCGCTCCTACCAATAAGGGCTACAGATGTTAGTTCTAACTGCAGGAACTAACAGAATCACAGAATCCTTAGAGTTAGAAGGGACCTTTAAAGGCCATCCAGTCCAACTCCCCTGCAACGTACAGGGACATCTACAGCTAGATCAGGTTGCTCAGATCTTGGTCCAGCCTGACCCTGAGCATCTCCAGGGACAGGGCTTCCACCACCTCTCTGGGCAACCTGCTCCGGTGCTTCACCACCCTTAGTGTAAAAAACTTTTCCCTTAAATCTAACCTAAATCTCCTCTCTTTCAGCTTGAAGCCATTCCCACTTGTCCTATCCCCACAGACTCTGCTAAACAGTCTGTCCCCCTCTTTCTTATAGCTCCCCTTTAGATATTTAAAGGATATTATTGAAAATAATAGTCCTACAATTGTTACCTTTTCATGATAGCTACATTAATTCCTAGTCAAAGTAAAATACTGGGGGGTCTTAACTCACTTTCACCTCAAGAAATTTGGCTCTAATTTCCACTACCCACATAAAGAGTAAAGGACTGACTTTGCTGCATCACATCCTTTTAACCATGAAAAAGGAACAAATTAGCATTGCCATCAGCTTTTTCTTTTCTTTGCGCATTCACAAATGTTTCCATGGTGTATGGCTGCTAGATGACCTAGCTGAATTTATATTTCTGTTATCAAATAAGAATTGTGGCTATGAAACATTTTTAAGACATACAACCACATACAGCTCTACCCAGCACTACTTTCTATGGTATCTACAGCATCCTTTCACCACAAACAAGCAGCGTAGCTAACATAGGTATAAGAAGTAAAAATTTCAGCTGCTGTTCATAACTCTGCAGCTACACACATAAATAAGAGAGAGATCAAGGTAGTAACACACAATCAATCAGTCCTCCGGATAACTCCAGACAATAATTGCTGGAAAAGGGTCACACTCCCCATTGTTAAGGGATCCCTCTTCTTTGTGAGAAGCCATGTTACTGCTTACAGACTTGCACAGATCTAAAATTTGTGATCTGTGGAACACATTTCTGAAAGCTGTATCATCTACTTTTAGTTAAGACCTTTTCCTCTAACTGCATTTTTCCCACATCAATAGCTGACACTTAGTGTGCTCTGCTCCTCTCTGCTTGCTTCACAGATACTTCAGAAAGAGCAGTACAATAGTCTTCTCACTAACTAATTTGAGTTTTAATTGGAAGAGACATTTAATTCGAGCACTGTCTATTTTATGTGCAGTAGGCTTAGTCTGAGAAGCTAACTACTTAATTCCTACAAATCAAGAACAAGTGATAGTGGCTGCTGTTATCTGGCTAAGACCAATCTGAAAGCACGTTCATGCGGGTGGGTGGAGAAGAGCAGAATGCTCTTATCTCAGAATCACAGAACAGATGTAGGTGGTAAGGCACTTCTGAAGAGCATCTAGTCCAAATTCTGCTCAAAGTAGAGCTAACTTCCAAGTTTGTGCAGCTTGCTCAGCCTTGTCCACCTGCAGTTTTGAAAATTCCAACAGATTCCACAACCTCCCTGTGCAATATCTTCCGTATATAACCAAAGGAATGTATTTTCCTCTCTTGCATCTAATCAGAATTTCCCTTGATGTATGCAGCATGTCATCCGCAAAGGGTCTGCCTCAACCTTTTCAGAAGAAAAGAAAAATAACCACTTCCAAGCTGCTTGCTTCTTTCTTCCTTATGAGAGCCAGCAAGAAGTAAAGCATTCGTTACCTCAAAGAAAATACACGCTGATTTATGTTGAGTTTGTTCCCGGCTTCTTCACCTCCCTTTCTGCAGAGCTGCTCCCCAGGCCATCTGTCATCAGACTCTCACCACAGGGGCTGCTCCACCCAGGATGTACAACTTTGTGTTTGCCTTTTCTGAATTTCCTGACATTTCTGTCAGCCCGCTGCACCTCCTTCTTGGGGTCCCTCTGAATGGCAGCCCTGCTCTCCAGTGTATGAACACTCCCTAGATTTGGTGTCATTCTCCAAAATGACAAGGATGCATTCTATCCCATTGTCCACATCCTTGATGAAGACATTAAATAGTATCAATTGCCAAGGAATATCACTTGCACCTGACTGCCACTTAGACTAGCTATCGGTGCCGAGTCCAACAGTCCAGTTTTTCACCTACCTTATTGTCTGCCTGTCCAGACTACATTTCTCCAATTTGGCTGTAACAATACTATAGGAGATTGTACTGAAACCCTTACTGAGGACATGGTTAACAACACCTCTTGCTGTCTCCTTGTTCCTCAGAGCTTACCATCTCAGAACAGAAAAGCTATGTAGCTGGTACAACACAGTCTGCCCTTGTTAAATCTATGGTGGCTGTTCCTGATCATTTCTTGCCCTCCTCATTCCTGGAAATGGCTTCCATAAGGACCTGCATCACAGTGTTCCCAGGGGCTGAGGTGAAGCCAACTGGCCCTTGCTCCCACAGATTGTTCTTGATTTTTATGAAGATAGTTGCAGTAATTGTCTTTCCAATTATTGTTACCTTTCAAGGGAAGACAGAAAGCAGCTCTGTAATAACATCAGCCAGCTGCGTCAGTACACTCAGAATATTTCCTGTCAGGCCCCATGGTCCTGTATATGCTCAGTTTCTTTAAGTAATCTATAACTAAGTTTTCCTCTACTATAGGCAGATACTAAATAAATCCAGGCACTCCAGATTTAAGAAGTGATAACATAAAATGAGAAATAGGTAACTGCAGAAGTTAGGTCATTCTGAAAGGGGAAGAAAAGCATCCCTTCTGTGTTCATAAAATTGTAACATCATGTATTGACCAAAAAAAATTGAAGACAATTTTTAAATTGAAATACCATTGCTTGAGGAGCTCTCTCTTACAGCCAACCTGGCAGCTGCAAAGAAACGTATCCTAGATGTCAGTAGCAGTTTTGGTGATCACGTGCTTATAAGCATGTGGTATACTAACAAGAAAAATCAATAAAGCAAACTGCTTGGAAAGGACCAACATCAGAAGCCTATAGTTAATAATTTAAAAAATCTCCAGGAGACACAAATCAGAAATGAAAGACGAAACCCTGACTAAAGAAAGAGGAAAAAAATGGGAAAAGCACCCTTGCTGCAGACTGGTTAAAAGGAAAGTGAATGTGCTTACAAGTATATTCATAGCAACATACACACAGAGGAACAAAACAAATATAAAATAAAAAGTTTACAGTGAAGAATAAGAACTCAGTAGAAAATTTATTTTGGAGAGTAAAAAACAAAACTTCAAAATCATGACAGCAAAGCCAGAGGTGTTAGAGATTTTTTAAGCACTTCACGAGCAACTCAAATCCTTAAAATTGTATTGGCTGTACTTGTTAATAAGAAAGCAAGTTACCAATAGTCATCTGAAAAAGGAAATCCGTACAGACAGGTACCTAAATTGTTTTAAAATATCTCCAGATGCAGAGATCAGCAGCCTCTGTAACAGGAAGGGCTTTTACCCTGGGGACAGAAGGGTGCACCCCCACCAGAACTCTGTAACACTCTGTAAACTCTTTTTGTGCCTTGTTTCTCTCCTGAGCTGAGCAGGGATCACGCAATTGCCATCTGCAATGCCACAGAGCACGAGAACAAGCAGCATAACATGACTGACCCATAATAAGCACTTTTATTTTCTTTGATATTATTTTCATATAACAGGTAGCTCAGAGACAGTATTTTAGCCATTCTAAATCAAAAATATTTATACTCATTTATACTCAAACATTTCACATCAGAACAGCTTGTTTGTTTTTCTTACGGCTGGGATTGGAGTCCAAAACAACAACAAAACAATTCATTTTGTTTCTTAACAAAAGAAAATGTAAACAGCTAAATATTTTTCAATCTGAAAAAAGTCTGTCAGAAGCAATACAATTATTGCTGATAAAATCAGGATAAGACAAAAGCTTGGTGGAGTATTTATGCCAGTGCATTCCTTAGTAAACTGGGCACAATCAGACGTACATGAATGTACAAAGATAATCTGAAAGGAATCTAAGTCTACGTTACCTATTCCATTCCATTAACAAGAGCATTGAAAAGTGACTTCACCTTGAAGACCTTCTGAATCATCATTCCTTTATGCAAATAAATCTCTGTGTAAGTGCATAAAAGCATTATGCAAGTATTGACTCCAGCTGGGTATGCTTTAAGTTCTTCCAGATCTCATCTTCTACCATATTAAATGTTTTATGCACTAGATACAAAGAGAAGTCACAGCAAAGCAACATCATGCTCTACCAAAAAACCAGAAACAATAACAAAAGAAAACCAACCTCACAAGTCCCTAAACCAAAACCAAACCAACAAAAATCAATGAGGTAGAAAGCTAAGACTCAAAAAATGATGCAAGGCTCAAACCCTGCTGTTTCCTCCTTCAGAATTCTGCCTGCTCTCACAAAAAGAAGATTCCAAGAAAGTGGATGCTCTCTTAGCAGCATTGCAGCATGACGTCTTCTTACATTAATATTCATTCATTAACCAAACCTGTCAGCCAAATTTATATTAGATAACCAACAAGACTTACTACTTGACTGAGGAACTTATCAATGCTAAAATGAGGAAATTATTTGTTAGGATACAAGTTTGTAAAGGAAGAAATTCTGTGTTAGTATCTTTGCCCCAGCACAATACATCTTCCTCTGCAAGAGCTTAAGGAAATCTATGAGTGACATCCTCACCTACCACTGCTACTTAAAATCCTCCAAGTTAGAAAATCTACATTCCATTAAATGTCCTTAAGCACAAAACCACAAGAGCACACACAGACTTACCCTCTAACACCATAAGCTACACCCATTGCAAGACTTCTCAGCAAAAGAATGGATCTTCTCATTAGTGCCCAAGAGCACAAGTGCCTCTCTGCTCAGAGGAACAGTTAATGTGATGAGAAGCTGCCCTAGCCTTGGTGATCTTTATATAAGGCAACTAGAGATGCTCATCTCCCACATGACGTGCTAAGGCAAATGCCTCTGTGATTAAGCAAAGCTGCACAGAGCAGCCCCAGAGTCACGGATAAATGCAGCTGCATTGCTCGGGGGTCATGAGTGACACACACTGGGCCACTCTCAGTGCCCTGTATCCCACAGATCAGGAGAGAAGAACCAGAGCAGCAGGCAAAAGGAAGACAAGATTTAAGACTTATTAACACCCTCCATAAAGAATATCATCCTAGAACTTCCCTCTGTGTATTAGTAATGTTTATGGTGGCTCTCATAAAAAACAAAATATCACACAGAAAAGCAAAACAAACAAATTACACAAAAGAAAAGACTTTTAAAAGGTGGGTGTCCCCCACCCCCTACAATGTTGTTTTACCAAAGTCTGCCAAGGACATGAAAGCAGCAGACTGTTTACACAAGGAACAGCAACTCTGCTGGGAACAGCAGATTACAAGGCTCAGGGTGAAGACAGAGCCATTTTCGCAACTGATTACAGGAGTTGTTTTAACAGCAAACAGTAATAGGTCATAGAAAAAGACAATTAAATGAAAATCAGATTTAACGTGATTATAGACATGCACACTAATTTCTTTACAATCTCACTTTTTTTTTTTGATTGCTACAAATGGTGAAAACTCTGCACAAGTCACAGTGATTGCGCTGGACACGAAGTGTTTTATTTATGCTGCTTCATGGCCAATAAGACAAGAAAGGTATTTTGGTATACGTAAATATATTCTGCATTCAGACTATTTTTAAATTTAGCATGTTATTTTTGATATATTGCACCAACAAGACATTGCAGATCTATCCTGAATGGCCTGTTCTCCATGATTCCCTCAAGATGCAACACCAATAGTTACCTACTTTGTAATACTGGTACAAACAGTGCCGGTGAGCAGGAAGCCATATGTTTTGCTTTGGGATGCATCTGAGACTTTAAAGAAAACACTGACTTCTTAGGCAAATCTATCTCTTGCATTAAAATGATGGAGTGGGTCTCAATTTTTGTCCCAAGTTCTGTGCAACCTTTTAAGCATCCACGTGGCGTTCAAAGAGGCACGTATGAATAGCACAAGAATGGCCCAATCTTACCACATTCACCGCTCATTCTGATAAAGACCCAAGCAGCAGATGTGACAGCAAAGATTTGCCTTGTCAGCAAACATGACCAAATAATGCAACAGCTCACTTCAGAAATTACTTTTACCGTTCTGAAGACTGAAGTATAAGCCAATTGTCAATGCTTAAGTTCATACACGAATTAGGTCCCCTCTGAAAATTTCTGCTTATAAGATGACGAGTGCAGAAGCTACTTTCCAAGTTTGTGTTAAGAAGTTAAACAGATTTAGCTGTTACACAAAACTATGATTAGAGGTGGCCTCAGTCCAGTGGCTTTATTCAGCTTTAGATACGCTATCTCCAAAGTGACAACTGACCTTGTGCTGTATTACAGCATCACTCCAACCCCTTGAAGTATTTACTCATACTCCAAACTAGAATTTTCTAAACCCACACTTTTGAAATCCCTGAGGAGCCAAGGACCATGTTCAGCAGATAGCAAGCAAACCAGAAGCTACCTTGAGCTACACTCCTGATGGGCACATTCCAGTTGGATTAAACCTCCCCCCCTTCAGCCCACGACAGCAACTTCCACACTCCTGGTCTGCCTAAAACACTCATTTCTAAAATATATGAAATAAACACTTTAATTAATACATATGCTACAAAACTGAAAACAACATATTCCGAAAAATTATTTAAAAAAATTGACTGCATCTTAAAAAGACACCTCTGAGGTTTAGTAACTCATTCAGTTAGAAATCTCTCCCTTTTCAACTGTACATCCTTTGCTCACATTAAGTACCTTATTTATTTCTATTTTTATTTTTAAAAAAAAAATAAAAAACCACTGGCACCACAGTGGATTCCTTGCCACTTTTGCAACTTTTCCAAATTCCCCATCTCCCAGACTACGGCCAAAACCCAGACAATCCCCAAGTGCTTTTATCATGAGCTAGCAGCACATATACCACTCTTTCATCCTCCACGTGGGGGATGGGGTCCTGGGTAACCTGATCTAGTACCTAATCTGGAGGTTGGTGGCCCTGCCCGTGGCAAGGGGGTTAGAACCTGATGATCTTTGGGGTGCCTTCCAACCTGGGCCATTCTATGATTCTGTGTGGCACTCAGTGCCTTCTTTCTCACTGAAACTGTACTGGAGCAGCAACAAATATTCCTTTTTATCTCTGGCATGCAACAAAACAAGGATACCTCTCTCCTCTTCTCAACATCCTTGCTGCATTTGATACCTTAGACCACACAAATGAAGTCGAACTCAACTATAGAAAGCACTGCACCTTTAAAATTACACTGTGCTGCAGCTTACCTTTCCCGAGGAACAGCGAACCAGTACTCTGGTTGCTTTATCTTTTTACTGTATTGTTGAGACATGGTGGTGCTCTGAGACACAAAGGACTTTCTCATGGGTTTGCCTACTTTAATGCACAGAAACATTGGAGGAGTCTTGCTCTTCTCCTCTTTTGAAGGAAGCATATCTGAACAAGAGACAGAAGAAACAGGCTGTTTACAGGACACTACAGGAACCGCAACTGATAAAGTATTGGCACAGAGATCAATAACCTTATACAAAGAAAGACTCAATTATCATACACAGAATTAAACCTGACACGTCACTTCATAGCAAAACTGGTTTAATAAATCCTTGTTCATTCTAAATTGTATTTATTTATTCCCATTTCATCAGGACTGTATCCTCCTCAGTTGCAGAGCAGAGTACGACATAGCACTGTAAATGAAATCAGTAAGATGATCGGGCCGGGTACAAACTGCAGCATGAAGCAGGCAAGGAAGGGGGAGCGCAGGAGAAGACCTTGACTACCTCTGTCACCACAGCCAGCCCGACAAACCACACCACAGGCAAAGGGTAACGCAAGTCCTGTCTTGTCTCCTGCTAGATCCCTCATTCCTACTCCAGTGTTTGAATGGGTCCAGGAAAGCGATCCAGCCAGAGTAACTTCACACATCAAGCCCAATCAGATCCTCAGCTGTGACGGTCAGACAGCCATACCAACACCTTTTGTCTGCGCAGGACAGGGTTAAGCATAAGAGTGGTTTGAATTTCTTAAAATGCTAGTTTGACAACAAAAAAAAAAAAAAAAGTTGTTTATCAAAAGGTAACCCCAATCACACTGAAGTTGCTACAAGCATTTTAGAAGTATATATACAGCCATCTTCTGTTGTTTTTCAGTGTTTTTTTTTTCTATGATGACTTTTTTTCGGTGATGAGAACAATCACCAAATACAACTAGTGAGACATAGGAAAAGGGAAAATTATTTTAAGAGCAATTGTTTTTAAAATAAAGACTTCCACTCTGTCTTCCATCACCTGATATTAATCAGGGAACATGCCTTTTAGCTCACTAAGCTAACACTGGGATGGACTAGTGCTCAGATGTCCTGGGTAGTAGTAGGAATAGCAGTATGTGAATGTGCTAAAGTGAGATTTCATTTTGTCACATGCTTTCCAGTAACTTCCTGAATTTTATTCACAATAAACCACTCGCTAATCAAAAAAAAAAAGGATCAGTAAGACTCTACATGTACTCCTCTTTAACACTTCCATAAGGGTTTCCATAGCATCAGTGACACTAGAAAGATGCACTGTCAAGATTACTTAGGCATCCACTTTATAACAATGCACTACTTAGGATTCTATAAGAAATACATTGACCAACTGCACTGAAGCAGCAGAAGTTATCAATAAGGAGTGACAGTTCCTGTGCCACGATGTGTCCCTGTCAATATTCCAGCTGGATTCCAAGGACGTTTTACTGTCCTTCTTAAAGCCAGTAAACTGCAGCAAGGTTTATATGAGGTGAGGTTTATATAAAAAGTAATCACTGAATATGGAACGAGAACACAAGCTACTTACTAAACTAGAAGCTTTGGGAGTTGAAAGGTGTGTTTTTTTCTTATAAATATCAGAAAATGTAAAATTGTAATATATGATAGTTTAAAAAAAAAAAAGAGAGACCAAATATTACATATAGAAAGATGAAATTCAGAGCAGAAGGATATCAACTCAAAGGTTACCGTCAAAGTGCTGCCCAAGTCTCAGAGGAAACAAGGATAACCAGAGACCTACCTTCAATTGGCACTTGAATTTTCTGCAGCAGCCACAGTCTGATCTCTGATTGATTGTCTAACTGTGTTTCTTGACAGGTCTTGTCTACAGCTGGTACTAACGAAGAGTCCACAGACTCTTTGAGATCCTTTTCCTCTGCTGCTGCTGAGCTGCTTTCTAATGAAGGCGCTTTCCTTTCAACACAGCAGGAATCAAGCTCCATACTTTTAACTGTATGGACTTCATCAGCTTGGGACTTTGAACAGCTAAGTGTAAGGTCAATACCAATTGCTTTATTGTTTTCACCTTTCTGGATTTCAGCTTTGTGTAAGTCTTCAGATGACTGAGACCCACTCCCATCTTTACTGAGGTAAAATTCAATAAGTTTATCTTTCTCTAGCTCTTTCTTAGTGTCCAATGCAGTCTCCACCTTACCTGTTGGGGAACTGACACATTTGTTTACTTCTGGAATAACATCTTGCTTTTCAGACAGCTCTAAGTCTAAGTCAGTTTTAGGTTCAACACTGTCCTTTTTTTCCAAGGAATCAACAGTCAAGTGCTCCTGGACTTCTGTAGTGGGTTTGGTTACCTGCTGCTTAGTTCTCCCCAACTCCCTGGGGTCAGCCAACAAGCCTTCCATTAAGGAGATTTTCCTGTCCGACCCTCTGTCCATATGAGATGATGCCTTTTCCAGATCAATGAAATCATCCCCTTCTCCTGAAAGGGAGTCTTCTTTGGTTCTGATGCCTGAAACATTTTTTTCTCCAGAAGGCTCCTTGATGCGAGGATCTGCAGCAAACTTTTCCAAATGTTCTGTGGCAGTGATATTATTGGGAAACTCCAGTGACTTTGATTTAATTGAGCCCGAACTCTCAGATGACTGAAGAACTTCAAAATCAGTAGATTTTTCCTTATCTGAAGGCTTTATCTGCTTGGCACCTGGAACAATGGATGAATCACCATTCTGTTGCCTCTTTTCCTTGCTAAGGGATTTGAATTTGCTGAAAGGATTGATATCTTTCTCAGAGGAAAGGTCTTCCCATTCTCCTGGCCTGTACAGAGGACAAAGATCCTTTGGTATGTCACTGCCAGGTAAAATGATGGATGTACATAGGATGTTAAAAGCAAAATGGAAACAAAAAAAAACGGAAAAGAAAAAATGAATAATATATCAACCTAAGTTCTGAAACAACTAAAAGTCACTTTCTCCAAAATAAACATACATCAGTGGAAATAAATAACTTTAAAGAAAGAGAAAAATGTGGAAAGGAAAATACCAAAATAAAATGAGTAAAACATTTTGCAGACTATGCAACACAGGTGAAGAAATGGTACATGTAATAAAAATGTGCAAGTCATCAGAAGTTCAGTAACCAAAAAAAAACAAGGGACATGTATTTAGCTGCTGGAATTTCATTCATACCATACTAGTATTGTTACTTCCCACACTTGACAATGTGTCAAGCTCTACTCCTTGGTAGTTCAATGTTTTCTCACACTTCTCTAGTCAGTAAAAATGAATTTGAGAAGAAAGGAAATCACAGATAAGCTGTATCCTGTTTAAACATGTTTACTGCAAAGTGATGTGGCAACTTTTTTTTTTTTTTTTTTAAATTTAATCCAACACTAAGTTGTATTTCTTGAATGCAGACTTCCACAAAGATTTATTTTTAACTTGAGACATTTTAAAAATTTTAAAATGGAAAATTATTAAAACTAGCATAAAACATTAAACCGCGTAAACGCTTTCTTACTGTTAAAAGTCTGAGGTGAATACAAGATTTTCATCACTTAGAAGTTACTAGGCACTCTAGTAATGAACAGAACAAGTATCTAGAAAACTTTTCTTGAACTAAGAAAATGAAGAAAGCAGATGAATTTCACTTATGAAGTAACTATTGCCTATAAGGACAAAATCTTGCTTAGTACAAATTAAGCAGGGCTTACACATAAATGAAACTAACATCTCCTCTGCCCCCAAGTCTATTGTGTATTACAAATTCTAACTACCATAACTCTTTTGGTTCTGAATTGGAAGTGAAGTACTCTACAAAATAATATTTTTAGAAGCCTTGAAGGCGGCTGTTGCTACCTTCAAAAGTTATAAATAATACTCTCAGAATTGTCCCAGTAACATGTCAAATGGTTCAAATCTATCCCTCTGCAATTCCACTGGAATAACCCTACAGACCAGACAGTGCAAGAGCCCAACCATGGCATGCCATCAATGCTTTTGTTAGTATGTTTTACTGGTCTCCTTTGCACTGGGATTCTCATATTCATAGCCCATTTCTCTTTACTGCCCTGGAAGTCTTCTAAGACATAAGCAGAAGAACACAAAGTGAATCATTCCTTTGTTGGCATTTTCCTCCCCTGATCTGTTTTATTCTGCTACATTAGACCTCTTTCCCCCCACCTCCCTTTGTTTCCATGACTGTTAGGGAAAATTTAGAAATGTAAGTTCAGTAAAGAACACTCCTTACGATGGCAAAGCATCTTTAATTTTCATGTGAGAGATGTCATTGTAGAGAGCTATAGAGACAACCTCCTCCATGGGGCAGATTAGCCCATATTCTTCACAGCCGTTCTCAATTACCAGAGGATCAGATTTATGTGGGTCAAACATGATGTTGTTCGGAGTTACTATCATGACTCCTCCAACTACACCCTGGAATAGAAGAACAAAGAGTTAGCATATCACACGTAAGTTACTTATCATAACTTAGGAGCTTTTAGGCTACTGGACTAAAAAAAAACAAAAACAAATAAAAAAAATGATAGCAACCAAAAAAAAAAAGAGAACAATCAGTCAAACAAAAAAACCTCTCCTGCCTCTTTATACCACTGTCATGCAGTGTTTGGTAACAAAACATTTTTCCAATTGCATTAAGACAGACATCATAAGGAGAGTAAAGGAAAGGATTTGTTAGTGACACTCAAGTTCCAAGTTGTTAAGGAAGAACATCTGAACTAGTCAACTTTCAGCGTTGGCTGTTACAAGCTAGAGTTGCGGATTGTTAACAAACCTCGGACAAAATAGGTTAGTGGATTTTAAAAACAAACAATTTTATCGTAGGTACAGCCACTCATACAATATATGAATTTATACGAAACCAGCATACACCTGAAGGCAATCTTCATCATGGAAATGTCAAGGTTACCGTGCTAAGCTAAATTCCAAATCATCCTGAAATTCCAAAAGTACATGCAGAAAGCTTCTATACATAAGAATCTATTATGAAGCAGCTTCTTCTCAGGTACCACTGATCCAGGCATATTTTGCACAGCTGTAGAAGATGAATTTAATTCCCTAAAACATGATCCAGCCATCAATTTGATAAGAAACCACATCACTAACCATCCAGCATTCAGCCTCTGATACCTGACCATGTTTCAAGGTTTACAAAGGAGATTTCTGACTTCTTGCTCCTGCACCCTCTCTTCCAGAGAAGCTACAAAATTCACCAGACCAACTCAGAAGCTGTGTATAAATCATGACATATGGCAAAGTGGAGCCACAGTTCACCAGGAATGACCAACACTGTAGATACTATTAATTATTCAAGGTCATCTGCAAGAAATACCAGGGAAGGCTAACAAATAGGCAAGTAAAGGACCACAAATAGTAGGGGTTTTGGTTTTGTTTATTTATTTAATTGGGGAGATAAAGCTGATAGCTTGGCACTGAGAAGTGAGTACATGTGTGCCTGGTCCCTTGTAAAGCAAGGTCTGTATGGATTTCCCATATTCTTCTCCTATATGACTTGTGTACACACAGTTGTGTTTGGATGAAAGAATCAAAATCAAGCGCAGAGGCTTCTCCCACGGGTATGTGCTCTATTTATCCAGGTGAACGATACATCGGTAGGCTGTACTTACCCCTCAAGCCACTGCAGGAAGCAAGGCAAAGAAGAATTCTAGTTACCCTGACCAAGAAGCTGCCTCGCATTCTGCTGCTTTGACTGCAAATTACTTTTTCAGTCCTAGAGCCAAAAAATAACAATCTGTATCCTCTACACCTGGCAATCAACAATGCAACAGTATTGCCCTAATTTACATACAAGACCGCAAGTAACCCAACATTGCTTTCTACAAAATACGAGACTACAGAAATTGCTGAGTGGTTAAATACAGTCCACGTCCACTTCATGCAAAAAGAAGTCAAAAATCTGAAGTGCAAACACACCTATCTCAGAGAATTCATAGGATTAAAATCTTTACAGCGGTTAGCATCACCATGGTTATGAATTCCAGACAACATGCAAACTCAAACATGCAGACATCTATCTGAAACTGGAGCCAACAACAGAAGATACATGAAAGTAGACAGTTCAAGAAAAAGTACTGCAACCTTGAGAAGAAAATAGGGTCAAGATAATGCACAAGTGTTGTGCCTTCTCTTCTAGAACAGCTGCTGTAAAATTTAGGGTAGCAACTCTAGTGGGAACACAAGTGTCACAAGCATGCTTCCAAGGAAAAGAAAAGGTCTTCTCATGCAACGCTTATCTTTCTGTTAGAGTTTGCATCACATTCATTAGCAAGTGCAGAAGCAACACTGACATATTTGGAAACATCCATCTAGAGAGAGTTAAAATTTAGCTTAAAGTCATAAATGAAATAGGCATGTGTTCATCTTATGAAGCTGTTGCACAACTTGATGTAACTGGACAACTAATCCTGACTTGTCTGAACTCTGAAGTGCAGTTTTCTGTGTCTAACAGTACACTCTGAAGCAGACATTTCTGGTTAAGACATGGTAAGGGAATTAAGGTGGTTAGAAGAGCTGTTCTTCCATAAAGCAGCTATCATAACAGATTCAACACATTAAAGAACAGAATCATACCACATATTACCATGGCATCAATAAACACAGTAGTGATAGATAAAGCCACTGCAACATTTACATTCTTTACAACTATGGAATATGACTGGCTCCCACAGTACTCATCTCTCACTTATCCACACAGATTTTGCTTTCAAAGACTCTTAAACAATGCCCCAAACGCCCAAGTTCCACGTACCTTACCATCTGTGAAGTAACGACAATTCATTTTTAAGAATTTGACAACCACAGGCTCATCCTCCTCTGAAGTGGAAGACAAGACTCTCTCAACTGGTTTGAAGGCCTTTCTTGCCAAATCAGCATCCTTAAAAAAGAAAAAGCTCAGTGCAAAGCAACAGGACCAGAATCATATACTTCTAGATTCTGAGCAACTTAAAAAAAAAAAAAGTTTCACCAACTTTTTTCTTCTTTGGTTAAAAAAGAAAAATGGGGGTCATGCATGCGTAGGTCTGTATATACACACAATGCAGTATGCTATAAGGAAGGAAAATCTTATAACATTACAAAAAATCCCTCCAAACAAATAACAGGTAAGAAATTCAGACATGTCAAGGCAAGTAAGTCCACTGTGTTTCAATGAGGTCCTCTCATTAAGAGAGGGCCAGGCCTGCTGCCGCATGCACGCTGAAGACCTCTGCACACAGTGCAGCCCCGCTGGAACTGGTTTGGTTCCCATGCAGGAGGAACAGAGGGGTGGAACTGAAGTTAAAACACAATTATTCACTCCAGGCTTCTCTCAATTAGTTATGAGTTCAAAATGTCTGATTGCTTTATTATCAACAGATGGACAGCTAAACTCCCTGAAAATACTACCTACAACCACCTTTCCAAGTAATATGGAAGTTGAGCTACACCAAGGCCTTTCACAAAGATTAAATACAGCATTCTTGTCTTATATGGGTACCTCCATAGTAAACTTGCTAGCAAGAAACCAGCCGCTCAGACAAACTAATATTCCCATGCTAATAGATCCTCATGCACAATTAAGCCTGCAGAACAGCACAGAAAGGCTGCAGAGCAGTATAGGCTTCTCCAGGGTAAAACAGTAAGTACTTCTCATGTCTAACTTCCTATTCCTTAGGAACCACACATTACACTATTTCCAATTGCTCTGATATACTTGGGGCCTGACTGATCTTGTACTGGGTTCCTCTGCTCAGAGGGAGCAGAACAGAATTTGGATTATTGTAACAAGTGGCAAAATCTGTATTACAGCACATAAAAATTAATGTTAGTTAACATTAATAACACTACACATGAGGTCTGTATTTAACTTCAAAGAATAACTATTTACACAGCCCTGAATCTCAGCTTCAGAATCAGAAAGTGGTAAGCACTGGTTGAACGCTCACAAAACAATTTCTGACTTACTGGGAGTTTATCATATTCAGCATCTGATGATGAAGGAGAAACAGGAGCACCAGGACTGAAAGACGACAGCCTGGCAGCACTTGTTTGTGGCACAAAGAGAATCTAAATATAAAAACACATCAAAACATTAAGACCAGTTTTTAAAAGTTACTCCCTACAAATACTCAATTCTGCTAGAAAGACAACTCAATACTGATCACTTGTAATTGCAATGCACTCAAGTAGTTGATATCCTAGAATCCTTTTCCGTTAGTGGTGACGGTGGAGTATGTGCAGGTCTAATTACAAAATCTAGTTCTATGTTTTGTTTTGCAAAATAAGTAAGAAAATAACATTTTCCACACAAAGAGAACTTCCTTTTTCCCTGCAAAGCTACAATCCCATTTTCTCCTCCAATGATCACAACCACAAAACTAGTAACTGTAAAATGATGTAAGATGTTGAGAAACAAAACCATTTAGTTTATCCCAGGTTTTGTCTTCTTGGTATTGCTGTCTCCTCGTGCCTCAGTTTCCCCATCTGCAGATCAGGATAGTTCAGACCCTTCTTGTCTGTGATGCAGGAATAGAGATCAACTCTTCAGGAACCAGATGTCAACGTTCATATTTGCATCTCCATTACTTAACTCTCCCCAGCACAGTCGATCTCCATTTATTTCCCGTACAGGAGACTGACCCATCTCCAAAATAATGGCAAAGAACCATTTCAGTTATTGTATCTAACTCTCTAGTTCTTTAATGTATCATATAATATAATTTATCCAGGCTTTCCAAGAATTTTGCTCTCTTACAACAGCTCCATCCCCCTCTTGAGCTTCAGAGTTGCCTTAAAGCTTTAGTGACAGCAAATAATAGACGTCAGATAAGTGATAATTATAAGTGCACCCCTCACCAAGTCCATGTAATGATCGAGTAAGTTGACCTTTGATGAGAGATTTAAATTACTGTCCATTATCTTCACATCCAAGTGCTAAACAATATGTGGAAAGCAGAAAAAAGCCTTTAAACGCATAGCAAATAATCAGGTTTCAAATATAAAAAATGTAAGAGATTTACCTGGCCTGGAACAATCGTCTGAGTGAAAAGCTTATTGAGTTCCACAAGCTTGTTTGGGGTAATGTTAAACTTTAATGCTATGCTGTTTATGGTGTCCTGATTTCCAGCCTGAAAAAAGAGTTGAATCTTAAGACATTGTGGTGATCACATACAGCTTAACAGCTGAACTGTAACCATCTAAAAAACTGTTTGCAAGGAATAGATTTGATGATCTAACACACCCCCTCTTTAACAGCTCATGTGATAAGCCAATGTCAATACAAAGAAAAAAAATATTCTCTCACACTTTACAGTAGATAAAATGGAGATGTGTTACAGATGTCCCTCTCACTTTGTCACAAAACGTGAAAGCAGAAGCATCTTAATTGGAACTGGACTGGCAAGCGGAGAAAGGGGACACACACTGGAAAGTTCATTACACCTCAGCAGACCCAGTAAGTCAGACACTTGTTTTGCTCCCAGCTAGGAAGTGAGCCTTCTACAGTCACACTGAGTGTGGGAGGGTCAGGTGGAAGTGCTGTTCAGGGATCCTGCATGACGTGCTGGGACTTTCTGTACAGAGAAAGTCTGTACACACTGAACTGTGGCAGCAGCAGTACCCTCTCTGCTCCAGCTTAGAGAAAGGTTGCACAGACATCTCAGGATCAAGCACAGGCTTGACGCCTCTAAGCAGCACTGTAAGTATTTTTCAGAATGACAAAACCAATTATCCTATTAAAGGGTCACACTGCAGAAATAAAAACAGGACTGGCAGCTATAAGAGAAGGAAGAGCACCTGGGCTGAAAAGCAGTTCTGGATGCAAGCCCAGCTCTCCCCACACAACGATAATAGGAACAATTGAAACTGAGATACATACAAATGTATCATTTAGTATTCATTTCATGCTTTCTGCTTTATGTCACTGGCTCACTGTCAACCTCAACAATTCCACTTAGAAAAAGCAGATGTAAGCAAACCACACAGCAATACTTACAGTATATTCTATGGTACCGTGGGGTTTCTGAGAAACCATCTTCTTCTCTTTCTTTTCATTGGTTTTGTTTTGATTGTCATCTAAGGAGGGGAAAAAAGGTTTATAATTAATTTTTAAGATGTTTTTGTATCAACATGCTTCAAAAGAGATTCATAGGATGTGCAAACTGCAGCTGTGAATGGGAACGGGACACAAAGGTATCTATTAATTATTAGCCATTGCAAGGCAAGCAACACTTCATCAAGTACAGCACGTTTAGTAATCACTCAGGAACTCTGGAAGAATAATGTGCACAATACTGTATCAATACCAAGCCACTCCCATGCTTTTCTCCATGATTACTTCACAATTCAGCTAATGAATACAGGCACTTTGCGCGACAAACTGCTATCACGGCTGACATAGAAGCCAGCCTATGAATACATACACTGATATTGCATCGATATGACCATGACAGATACTGGTTAACAGCCATTTCAACACCTGAACTTAATATTTAAATATCACATTCAACTCCGAAGCTTGAAGTATTCCAATAATCCTGCAAAACAGGAGTGCATAAAGCAGTATGAGCAAGCATAAAGTAGTATAAGCATGGTTGTATAAGCATAAAGCTTGTTCAGCAGACATTTTCTGTCACCTAATGCACAGAAAGCTGACTGCAGCTGCACAAACCCTGCAGGACCAGAGAGGCACATACAGCACTCGGCAGTGTGAGCAGGGCTGCTCCTCTTCACTCTGATCACAGCAAAGGGACAGCAAACCCAAGGACCAGGGAAGTCACCCGCTTCCCACCCAGCCAGTACCAGGCCAGCTCTGTCCTTATGGGCTTACCTTGCACCCAGGGCCGCATCCTCCTGCCTGGTGGTGGGGATGAGGGCGGTGCACAGCCCCAACTCCAGGAGCGGGGCCGAGAGGTGGACAGGGCATGCATGGCTGCCCCACGTGCCCTCAGGCCCTCGGTAAGGTGGCCTGGCCTGGGCAGAAGAGGTGAGAAGGCAGGGCCAAGCCCAGCAGACCCAGCTACAGGGCTGTGGGGAGGCTGCCCTCCGAGGGAACGCTCCACTGTCCAAACTGGCAGCTCCGGAAGGAGACCAGGGAAGGGAGGAAGGGGAACGGCAAGGCAGGGTTCCAGGCTCACATTCAGGCAGCACCACAACCTTTGCTATTTCCAAAGAGGCAGACAGTAGTAAAAAGGAGGGTGAGGACTCATATACCCAACTGTAATGTACACAAGAAGAAGGGAGGGGCACTCAAGCAGGTCACACCTGGACCTTCTGCGGCTGGTTTCCACAGTGAGAATAACTCGGGGACTAACTCAGCGCTTTCCAAAGACTGAGGCCACACGCTCAGGGACCTTCTTCAGCCAGCAGAGGCCCACACGAGCAGCACTCAGCATGCCCAGATGAGCACGTGTGCAGGTGGTACTGCAGACAGAACCCTGCCCAGGACACGGCCATGAGAAGTGCTGTGGTTAATATATTTGAGATAGCAACATGTATCTTCCTGTAACATCAAGGAGGCAGAAAGCACGCAAGGACCAAATACACACAGTTTAAACATGTATGGACAGCACACGTGGCGTGAAGGGCAGAGCTAGGATGAGAATCATTGGGATGATTATGGCTTTTTGCAGATGGCATTTTGGAGCAGAAAAATCACTCAATGGTCTCAGCCATTTCATCTCCAAGTGAACTCGAATTAGCATTCTTGCTGCCATTTTCTAACCATTTGCATTTTCATTGCTGCCATCATCTTACTCAGATCAAAGTCTATGCTGATGAAAAAAGAGGGTGATGACAACAGTTAAGGGAGCACAGTGTTAAATCATCAAAAACACAATGCCAACAATGGACAAAAGTGGCAAATAATGGATATTTCCCTAACCCATTACTTAAGTACAACTGCCAACATGAACACAATACTGTCTAAAGAAATTCCCTCAACCGATAATGAGTTAAATCTCTGTTTTGTGCTACTCAGGAGATACCATTTCAGAACTTCAGGATAATTAAAACTGTGTAACACAAACACAAAGTCAAACCATATTATCTGCCTGTGAGCTATTACTAGGGATAAGGAAAAGTTTATTAGGAAGACTAAATCTTCTATTGAATCATTTCATCTAGCTAGAAAAAGTGGACAAATTTTCAAATACATGGACTCTTCCTTAGCTTGAAACAGCATGCATGAACAATAACTAGATACGCATCAGTAAGACCTTAGGGAAAAAAAAATAAAGCAGACCAGAGGGATGGAGGGAAGGAGGCAAAATTTATCTGTTCAGTACAAACTTACATTTGTGTGTGAATGGGAAGAATAACAATACAATTTCCCTGTAGAGCATATGCTGTTTGGTATCAGCTGAACAGTTTCAGTTTCAAGACTTTGTCTTTGGAAGGTTAGAGAGGTTTGGACTGACAGCTGATGATGTCAGCAACCACTGACACTGTGGCATAAGGAGAGCACAGAACACTATGCCAACACAGATTACTTCCTATTCCACAGCTTCCTACCTGAGGAGGGAAGCTGCTCTCTCCCTCTCGCTTGCAACACTATTTTTCAGGTCTTTTCAACTGCATTGGCTGCTTAAGCTTGGAGACTATGAAGTATCATACAGTCAAAAGTTAAAACCTGAAATACTGTTGCAAGGAGACCTATAATATACTCTTGTTCTTGGCTGACAGAATTGGGGGTCTGTTTGGTTAGTAGAGTCCCCAACACAACTGTGGTGTTCTACAGTAGAGTGAGCCGGATACTTAGACACAGTTGAAAACATAAAACAGTAAAGACAAGAGAGAAGACAAGCTGGACTTAGAATAAATATAATGCCGTGCTTCTTTTGCCACTAAAAGTCAATAAATCCAAAATAAGTTAGATGGCTCGCTTTTTCTTTCACGCCTACCACCTGGGTGCATGAATATATGTTGAATTTTGCAGGTAACATATTAACGCCATATGCAAATATAAGTTTGGAATATATTTATGAACTTCTTGAAAATAAGATCCCCTTTCCTTTTCACATTGGGAAGGGTTATATTCTGTATCTTTGTCAGAGTATTATAGCTTACACTTACTGTACATGCAGTTGGGCCAAGGCCACTAACTACACTCTGCATGAACAATTGTCAAGGAGAACATAAAAGCTGGCAAAGAAAGCAGAAAAACAATATACTGCTTTTCCAGTTCTCTTATCCTCTCCTATTTCTTCTTCAGGACACCAAATGTTTTCTGACACTGTTTGAAGGCAGTAGGCCCAAAGGCACCCACAGCATACGCAGGTGTGATGGAGGCTAGCCAGGCTGATCCTCAGCAACCGCATTTCTTTCAGGCAGAACTGGATGAAGTACCTCTTCACAGGCTCTAAAATAAAAGGCACTGGCTACTTTTTGAACTTGGATATTTACTTAGTGGTGAAGTGACTCACTTCTGTCTCCCAAGTTTTCCTGCATTGCACATATTCTGAACATGGCATCGTACAAATGTGATAGCTGACTAGGTGTTAATGCAAATGGAATCACACTGCATTTGAAGAAAAAGGGTGGAGTGGGTGGAATGTACCTCTCTGCCTTTTCAGGAAAGACGTAAAAAAAGGAGTTATGTAAAAATAGAATTAATCAGCAATGAGAAAAAGAATGCTAAATGAGAATAGGCAAGAAAATACACGCCTATTAAAAACTGATAGGTTTAGAATGGAAATGTTTCTGCCCTTGGTATATTTATATATAATTCAATTTCCTAGCAGATTGTTCATATTTCATTTTGCAATTCTGTGGGAAACCTTTGGGGAAAAAAAGAGTTCCCTAGCAATAGTTTGGAAAGCAACTATTGGAGGAATAAGACAAAGAGGTCAATCAGATTATTATCCAGAAGACCTTGACACATGATAGGAGAATTACACCTCTGCAACTATGTAAATAGCTGTATAAATAGATTAGAAAGGGTCAAGAAGCATCAACAGAATCCTGGGCTGCTTATACCTGCATGCGACTTGCCAGTACAAGACGATACCGTCACTATCACTGTTATACACTAATCTGCAAATGGCTGAAATCAGCACGAGGATTTTTAGTGCCAGCAATGACATCTGAACTGGCCTGACAGTTCAGCTGATGTCCAGTAATGCTATCAGGAACACAGAAGTAAACAAATGGCTGAATGACTGAGGTAAATAAACTCAGTAGCCTAAGAGAATAGAGGCGATAGCACACTTAGACCAAAAGTCCATTTTACTTATTAATCTGTGTCTTAACAAAGACTTAGGCAGCACACAAACAGAGAAATCTTTTCTCTGACCAGTTCCCTGGGCTTCTAGAAATTATGGATTTCCCAAGTTAAAGGAACAGCATCCACTAGCCTGCCCAGTTCCCCCGCACTCCTGAGACCCTCCCACTGATCCTGGGACAGTGAACCCCACAATCTACCATCATGCACTACATAAGCCAGTGCCTCCTTTCTACTTAAAGTTTAAGACTTGTTGAATCTCACTAATTAATTACAATCAGGATGCTCCTGCTTAATATTATCTTAAGAATAAACAAATAAATTATCCTTAGTCACCTTCAGCATACCACATACAACGTCATATAATTCTACACATCTTCCCTTAGTTATGTCATTTTTTCAGGTTGACTAATACTAGCATACTTTACGCTCTTTCCTATTTCTCTCATCACAAAGGCTGCCTTTATATTACGTAGTCAGAAGGGAAGATTAAAGAGGATGCAGCTGCTATGAGCAGTGAGGATGTGCAGAGGGCGTCCAGCAAAGGCAGGGGTGGTAGAGGGCTCCTGGCACTCTAGGTATTGTCTGAATATACAGGCAGGGTTCAGGTCAGATAACTTCATATCAGACAGAAAACAAAACCAACTTCTGCAGGTAGAGACCACCACTTAAGAAATAGGTCATGGTGATGTTTACTAAAGTGCAGCAAGCTCACAGAGGAAGAAAGCTTGTGCCTTGTTGATGGAGATGGCACAACCACTCCCTGGCTAACAGTGATGCTGATGGGCAGGACAGCTTCCGCCTCCAGCTTCTGTGAAACCCATCTGGGAGAAAGAGAGAGGGGTGATTTGCAGGAGTGCTCTCCCAAGCAGCCCACATGCAGTGTGAGTATCTGGAGTCATGGGGAAGAAGGAAGGAGAGAACACGAGGAGAGGGTGGAGGGGTTCTTGTTGTAGCCATAATGGTCAAAAATAGGCAAGACAAGGTTGTTGTAAGAAGTAATAGGTTTCTGACAGAACAATTAATATAGGCAGAACAATGGAAAGTCCTTGGGACCACAAATCCGCTTTTCAGGTCCGACAAACAGTAGGCTTTGCTGCTAAGTACATGTTAAGAGTATGTTAAGATATGTATCAGCTGGACAGGAAAATAATGTTTTCCCAGCTGCAACGATCCTATCTGTCCGTCCTTGCCTGTAAGTAAGCTGGATACATATGCTTTTTTTGTGCTGTGAGGAAGCACTGCCTGCTGCTGCAAATCTTCTAAGTCTCTCTGAGATAGACTGGGTACACGAGCAAACTTCATCTGTCCGTGGGTCAAAACACAGATCACGTTCCCTCTCAGGTTTGAGACAGAGCTGTGGATACTTTTGAACAGCTGTTTAGATTTCATGAAATAATTTTGTACGACCCTAGGCAATGTAATGTAAAGAAATGTAATTATCCTGAGCACCTCTCAAGACAGGAAAGACAGGTAAGAGAAAATAGATCTCACTTCTGCCAGTTCGCATTTTCATTAACAGTTCATACAATTTTTTTTTAAAATCAACTCCCCATGCCACAAGCTACATCTTTCCAACAGCAAAGTTCTTGTGGACACAAATGACTTCCTCACACAAGGCTGAAAATACATACTGACACTGAGCAAAGAACTAACAGTTGTGAGGTGTATTATTAAACCTGTAACAGATGCTGAAATACCAGTCACTGCTTCATTTTGGGTAGGGTTTCCCTAAGTGAAAAAAAACTACAAAAAGGACCACTCAGATGCCTAAAATTCAACACAAACTGTATACCTGTAGTCCTCTATGACTTGTCCAAGACTGAAGGCTAGTAGTGGGACAGAAGTTCTCTGCAGAGATAGTCTTTCTTCACAGTATAAATCAGGTTAGTATTTTTTAATCAGAAGATGAGTAACTGTAAATCTGGGAATAACATATTGCAACTATACACACAAAGGGCTGAATTAAAAGCAGAACAAGAATTAAAAATCAAAATTGGGTGATTTTTCCTATGCAAAAAAAGAATACCTGGGAGAATAGGGGAAAAAAAAAAACCAGCTCTTAAACTATATGGAACTATATGGTATTTAGAGCATGTAAACTGTAAAAGTTACTATACAGAACCTTGAGCTCAAAAGCAACGTCAATACTCCTTATATAGAGAAGCATTCACAGGAAGAACTCCTGTACTATGCAAACTCCCCCATATGCAAATATCTGAAAGAAAAGGAAAGAACAGGACATCAAGAACCACTTGAACTGGGTTTAAACCAGAACCATTTTAACTGGTTTGTAATAGAAACAAAACCCACACACCTACCGAAGTGATCTCAAAGGTACAGTGGCCCAGATGATCAGTTCAATAGCTCACCTAACATGAGACAGAAAAAAAGTGCAATCCATTGCACTATAATTACACAAAGATATGCAGTATTGAGGTTTCAGAGGATTTATAAAGTTTGATCACAGAGAAGCATATGACTTCTGCTCTGGACTTGGTCAATCTGACATTATTTAGCAGTGACACCCAACTGTCCTCCAGGGCAAACACGGAGGTGTGGTAAATTAAGGTCTATGAAGGGGAGAGGAGCTGTTTCCTCCTTGCATCTTTTTACCTTGAACTCTGTCTCTCATCTGCTCGCAAAGAGAAAGTTAATTCAATTAATTAAAATAATTTTTTAAAAAAATCCCTTTTGTTGTTGACAAGTCAAGTGACTCTTCTTTACCTCGTGATCAGATGAATCACAGTGCTGGTTGAGAGGGAGGGGAGACGATGCACTTCAGAGCAGGGTCAGGAAGCACAGGACCTCTCTTTCCACTGGCAGCAAGGTGTTAATTCATGCTGCCAGACATCAAGCTGTGCACCTTGCTCAGCTGTACTTATGAAACCACTAAGAAAACTACAGTCACCAGGCATATGGAGGTTGGCTAAACCTCTTCTGGGCCACTTTAAGGAAGAAATTAAAAAAAAAAAAAAAATTTACACATAAGAAACTTGTTTATTACTTTAAAGACCGAGGGAAAACCAAAAAGAATCAGATGGCATAAAATCAGTAAGATTTAGCAGCAAATAGGATGGTTGACAGGAGAGCAGTAAGGAGTAACAGATGTTAGGAGGAACAGAAGCCCTCATTAGTTTTAAAATGGAGCTTGACCAGTTTAGTCTTTATGAGGAATTTATGCGAGAATTACTATCTCTAAGGAGCTATATGACAGCTTTTATAGCAAAGAATGAGCAGTTTCTCTAATACCATGCTAATAGAAGCATGATGGAATTAGTCATGTCCTAAAGGCGTAACTTGTCTCATCTTGCTCTTATTACCTTTTCTTACATTTTATGGAGTGCTCTAAACCATGAGCCCATTCATATGTGAAGTTTTAGCCCGAGCAATGTTATTTCAAAATGCAACACTGTTCAAGTTGGAGATACCCATACTACTGTATAAAACAAGTTTTAAGTTTCTCACTTTTGGGGAACTTAATTTTTTGGATTACGCTTTAGAAAAGTGAATAGTTTCTGCTCATCCAACACCACATCCTATTAACGCTTACTGCATCCCAACTTGCCTAATCCTCACAGGGTAAGGTGGCATTTAAACAAGCCAGGTGTCACCACTGAGAATGGCAGAGGGAAGAGAGTGAAAGAGACAGGGGGGTGGGGGGAGAACAAAGGGATGGGAACGGGAGGACCAGAGTGTCTGAAAAAACAAGAGCCCTATCGCAGTTGAAGCACTTGGATGGCAGCTTCAATTCCTACTTCTGTTCTTTATTCACAGTTTCTTTGTTCATAACACTACCTCTAAAACATTCCGCTCTCCTCTTGTATTTTGAGTAGGAAGAAAGGCCCTCTTGAAGGTGCTGATAAAGCTGGGTGGAGCTGCAGGACAAACTGAATGTTGTGCTTTGCCCAATTTACCAGACAGCGGGGTATTAGCCATCTTACTGCATTGCAGCAATGACCACAGACTTAAAAGAAAAATCTGCACACTAAAAACTAGCAAGGTGAATTACATAAATAAATAAAAAGAACAAGCTACTTTTCCCCCATTAAAAACTTTTTCTGCGTGCATATTCTAACTCTCTTTAAAATCAGGAAAAAAACCAAACCCTCTACGTTTTCAGTTTAATAAAGATAGCAACAAAGAATCTGGTTAAGTGCTTCCATGGACAGCAGGCACCCCTGGATACCATTTTTCCCCATTATTCATGGGATGAGAGAGAGCTTTTCTGGCTAAATTGATCACCTGTGGACGTACACTCCATGTAGGTCTCTGTGATATCAATTCATAAATCAGACCAAACTGCACAGCACAAATGAAGTATGTCAATCTCTGAACACGCCACAGAAATACACTGTGTTACTGGTAACTACAAGAAGAAAACCACACATATCCTTAGATCAAATAAACAAGGTCTTTCTCATTTTCTGTCACTCGCCTAACTCCTCCGACACTTGGCATATACATGGTCAGGACCTCAATTTTTATGCAAATTCTGAACCATTTTCCATTACTGAAGAAAACCCAGGCATGAGAAGGAAATATTTCATACTGCCATCTCAGGCCTCTGCTGGATGAGCTCGCTCAGGTTAAGAAACAAAATGGTGGAAATGAGAAAGACAAAGACTTTCAATAGGCAACACTCAAAAAACGTATCTTCCTCCTACAAAAAAAAGAAAAAAAAAAACAGAAAAAAAACAACATACAATTTAAACTGCAAGTCACTAAGTTTCTGTTTCTTTCAAATACCTGATACACTTGTCAGACTAAGCAATGCTTAAAAATAAACCCTTTCACACAAAGAGACTTTAATTTCTTTAATGCATTTACCCTGGCAGTGAAAAAGGCTTATTGCACGTGACTGCACAGCTCCTCCCTGCAGAAACCTAAGATTAGTCACTCTGGAACGGTAACGGATTTGGGCACAGCTCCACAGGCAGCTTAAACTGGTCTGTGATGAAGCTGTTGCCAAGAGGGTGATTGCCCGACCTTCTCCCTTCCCGTGTTCCTGATACCAGCCCTTGGCTGGAACCATCTGCTTGATGCCAGCCCCAGCCAAAGCATCTCTGCTTGCAGCTCATTGACTCCTGGCCAGCGACAGCAGGAAGCAGGGACTGGGACTGCTTAGCTGGACTCTGGAGCAAGAAGGGCAGCACAACCTGGTACAGCCTTAGGTGGGCTTCAGCTGTTCATGAAAACACACCTTGGGAGGGATACGGTGATAACCACAGCCAGTTCCAGATTTCTCATACAAAGGTGGGAGGAAAAGGAGTCAGTGATTATTTCAAGAAATTGGGAGATGCAGAAAAAGAAGGTTTGCTGAACTTTTACTCTCTGATGCTGATCACCACCACTTCATTACACAGACCTTCAGGAGCCATATGAACTGAGCTGCATTTTTCTGTATGATACTGATCCCAAGTGCAACCTGGTGAGTCATACTACAGACCCTGACAGACTGACAAGACATGAGGAAATGTCAGCATGGAAAGCTGGGAGCAAGGGTGCTGCAAAATGAAGATCTGGCTTAACTCCGTATTATTAGTAAATGCAGGTGAAAGGAGTTCTACTTTTCAGAGTATTTAGCTAAACTTTCTACAGTGTGTTTCAAAAAAATATGGGAAGTTAAGAGGAGAAACTAAAACCCTGACTTGAGGATACCAGGCTGAAGTTGTGTAGCCACCCCTTTGCACCTGTCTGAAGACTACAACACCTGCAATGATTGCAATGAGGTGGAGCATCCTCCCAGACTGAGCCTATGGAGGCTGGGAGGAGAAGCCCTCCTGGCACTGCATAGCCTGAAGGAGCTCAGCACCAGAGCCCATCCACTTGAGCTTTCCTTTCCAGCAGCACCCTCCATCAGCCAGAAACATCAGTACCAAATACAAAGGCTGAAAGCGCCTCCTAGAGCTTCTGCTGTTCCAGGAACCACTGAAGAAAAAACCTGTGAGCGCAGTTCTTCCCCCAGGACAAGACACATTGCCCACACAGCCCCACCTGCCACGTGTCCCTGCAGGTGCTCGGAGCACTGCCAGGGCCCACATCCCCATGAGCAGCAGAGCCGGCAGGCAGCTGGGGCAGGCCCAGGGAGCTTGGGCTGCCAACACGTGCCGCATTGGCAGTGCAAACACCTGCTAGCCAACGTGTCCTGGAGGTAAAGGCCTCACTACCATGCAAATGCATCTCCCTTCTTTACCCCTGCCAAAAACATGACAACTCTGTTAATTCTCCCAGCACACTTCCCATACCAGTCCTGCATGTGTGCAGCTGCCACAGCCCGCGTGTGCTGTGTGACCACTTGCTGCACAGCTTCCCTCCCATCCTCCAGGGGCCGATTCTGAGAGAAGTTAATTAGATTTAAATGCAGATGCACTTCAGAATGTAAGTGCTCACTCTTCTTGAAAATTCAAGGTGCCAGGTGAGCAGGCACGTTGTACTGTGTTGATAGGCAATACCCAAGGATTACATTCATAACACCAAGTTTCCCTTATGTGTCTTTTATTTAGTTTTACAACAAACAGGAACTTACTCATCAAGATGAAGATTAAAAGAGGATTCTGTACATGGAGAACTCAAGAAATGTTAAGAAGTTTCCATCTGACTTTTCAGAAGTTAAGTGCTAGCAACATTACTTGTGGTACCTGTTCCCCAGACCAAATCATGCTGCCTGCAGACAAGGCTTTCCATCTGCGTGTGACAGTTTCATGCAAACACCGATTAACTCAACTTGGACATAACTTGGTCTTAACACTGATCCACAAGGATTCAAGACCATTTTTTCCTTATTCCCAAACAAGTGATCTGAAACCTGTTGCCTTTCAGTCACTTGTTCACCTATTTCTTTCTAAATAGCTTCAGCATGTCATGCTAGTATGCCAACCATGTGAAGCTTCCCATCCAGTCCACTACTAGCTACATTCATTTACACTCAAGTTACTCCAAACTCTGCATTATTCTACTCAGTTAATTATAACCAAATAATTTCTTCCTCTGTTCCTTCAATTTTATTTGAGATCTTGATTTTGGAAGAAATTATTTTTCTTTTCACCTCTCTTTACATCACTTAGATGACATACAACACAACGTACTTTACAACGCAAACAGGCTTGACCAACAAGCCTCCAGAAATTAATGCTGGTTGGAGTTACTAAGTTACCAGCAAGAACTTCAATGCATTTTCCTTTTATTAAATACATTCTACCATTCTACAATTGCACCTTACGTAAGTCCTCAGTCGTATCCTATTGTTGCATAACCACAGCAGGTAGTAAAGACAAAACCAGGTCTCCTTAACATAACGTTTCAAGTTCTAACACAAAATACACTGAAAATTCTACTTCACTACTTCAAGTCAAGTCTATTTAACAAATGGCCTAATGATCAGGAACCACTGTGCGAAGTGGATTCAGTAAGTGTTCCAGCTTTTTAGCAATTTAAACTCCACAATGATTTTCACTGCATTTCAAGCAGCTTTCAACTCTGAAAGTGACAGTAAGTACAGCTGGTACCAGGGGACCAGCCTCTGCTGATTTGGTGCCAATCAGGGCAAATCTCACCACAGTGTAAGTGATGAAAATTGCTATGTCCTCTGTTTTATTGACTAACATCTGCTCTTGGCCAGCTACCTAGAAGGTTCAGAAGCTTTCTAACTGCATGCGTGCCGTGCTGCTCCCAAATCGCCCCTGCCTGAGTCATGCAAGGGAGGACAAATCATTAAAGAACTCACCGTATGCCTCTGGACTATGGAGACATTGGCACCTCCTGCCCAACATACACTATGCTGTCTCTTTACGTGGGCACATACCATTTTTCCCTCTCAGGACTCTTACCATGGTATTTAGGACTCTTGCTTGCTTTGGACAGAAATCAGAGACAACAGGATGTGACTGTCAGAGTGATCTCCCACTCACTGCAGAAACTGAACAGTATGTGTTGAGTGAGACGGCAGACTGCAGGAAAATAAAGGATGGCTTTATGATTAGAGGGCAGAATGATAAGCAAGTGGATTAGATTTTGTTTTACTGATAAAACTGTGTGATGTGGAGCAAGCCATCTAAACCAACCTTTTCTTTACGATGCTTTCTTTAATGATGACCAACATAAGCCACGAGATGAGGCAGAAATAAGGAGAAAGTGTTAGCTCCATTGGTCCTCAGAAAAGAAAGAGGAGCAGTATTGGTTCCTCTGTTGTTTTAAGGCAAAATAAAAACAAGGCCTATATCTACAAAGCAATGTCTTATAGTGTGACATCTGAAGATTGATTGGTACAAATTTGCTGCAGAATTACAGAGCCATTGAATAGCACAAGAGTGAATAGAGAAGGAAAGAATAAGGTTTCACAACAGAGACCTTTTGGTAGTGGGAGCCGTTCAGCCATTTAGCAGTGTCTCAAGAGAAATGATCAATACTGCATAGCATTAGGCTATTTGCAATGGTGCCACCACAATGTCAGAAGATACACTGCACTGAACGAGCTTGGGTGGGGAGAGATGCTGGAGATCCTTTCTGCAGGACGCTGAACTCTTCCTGCTTGGCTCTGCGATGCCACCCACTGGCTGCAGACACCACCACACCACGACACTTGGCCAGGAGCCTCTCACTCCACAGCTGCACCTCCCTCTGCTTCGAAGCACAGGTCTTTCAACCATTCTCTGTTCTACAAAGCATGACAGGGAGCACCATCACCTCCACTTCCCTGCAGCTTTCAGAAGCTGTTATGTCCATCCTGCTGGAGAAGAGGGATTTATCTAATCAACTTCTGACAAAGTACAGCTCTTCTACAAATCTATTAAAAGGAATTGTATTTGAGTGAGTAAGGTTGCCACCATCAGTGTTTACAAACGGCAAACACCTTCACAAGCTTCTAAGGAAGGGGCATGGTATGTGAGAAACAAACTACTGTGAGATGTAATACTCCTCTGTTTCACAAACAGCAATAAAGAAAAAAGCATCTGTGGTTCTGCAAAACACGAAAGGGAGACAAGATATTGAGACAGAGGGCAGAGGTTTTCAGTCATACTTGACAAACACAACCTCACTGGGCTCAAAGCAGCTTACAGGATCTCCATTAAGCCACAAAATAAATTACACATGCATCACCATATCAACATGCAGATGAGATTCTACACATTAGATGTTGTTACATCTAATGCATTTCTTTTGACTAAGAAAACTAAGCATTTTGGTAAAGCGCAGAAAGGATGTGGGAAAAAAGTATTAATAATTACCATATCGGATTTTCTTAAAAAGTTCTAGACATTAAGTCAAAGCTGGATAATTAGAAAAGAACAACAAACACACACAATAAAAAAAAGCAAACCCAGAAAAATGGATAACCATAATAATGAGAGATTCCTTCAGTCAGAGCATCTCAGAAACATCACTGAAGTAACAACTCAGAGAAATCATGTGAAAGAAAAAAGTTTGAGGTATATATACCCACATCATTAAATAACGAAGACAGATATATATGCTCTGATGGTCTCCCTCAGCCAGTTTCATATGGAAGTGTATCAGCATTTCTAAAATAGTTTTTACAGACTGACAGTATCTTCTGACCACTACAGCTAACGTCTTCCATCAGGGACCTGCTGAAGTCATGCTTCCCACAGAGCTCAGCTCAGCCAGACACTTTGTCATCTTCCACATGCAGGCAGAGGCTGGCTACTTCAATGAGCCCTGTTCATAAAGGCTGCTGAGGATTTCCAGAGAGCTCTTGGGAACTGCTCAGTCAGCAGGGCAGTGAAGGTGGCAGCTGTCAAGAAAACTGAGATGACAAATGCCTGAGGAGGGCAACCACTTTAACAGGTGCAGCTGCAGTGAAAGAAGGCAGGTGTAACACATACAGACTAATCCTGTGGCAACTCATGTTTCAACTGAAATGACTGCATTTTGAGACTTGCATAGGGAACACGGAGTGATTACACTCATTTCACAATCAACGATTTTCCACCTCTCTCTGAGCTTTCACTTCCACAATTTTAATGCTCCAGTTGGGGAAAAATCTTTATATAGCAACAACGAGAAGAAGTTAAAATAACAAAGGAGTCTCTCTACGGGTTTTGTCAGTCTGGTCAGTGCTTAGCTCAACAGCAGAATCAAATTCTTGCATTTCTCAAAGCACTGCAGAAACTTAGACATCTGCACAACAGCTAGCGGTGTGTCAAGTAACGATGTCAGTCCACACAGAACACCAGAATGCTTACAAAACAAACATTAGTAAAGCCTGAGCTTATATTGACTGCTGGATCACCAGCCAAGACCTGCAGAGCCTTCCACTCTCCCTCACCAGCTCAGAAGGACCCTCGCTAGAGGCACGCCATCCCCCATGGCTCCACAGCAAGCACCAACAGGAGCAAAGGTTTTCAGAGAACTCCTGAAACACCAGAAAAACAAAATCCAGCTACCTCACATAGCCTTGAGCTCCTTCAGGTACAAACCAACAATGAATGGTTTCTTTTAGCAGAAGTGTTTGTTAGCAATACAGCAGGAGTTTATACTTTGCTGTGTGTGCATTGCAGGCTTTTTGTTTTTAAAACTAACATATCAACAAAACAGAAATAGTTCACAGATTCATTCCTTAACAATTCTTTCCACTTATTTTATTTCAAGAACAGCATAGCCAGAACTTAAGACAAAGGGTAAGCAATTTTTCTTTTAGTTTCCAAGTTATTGATCTCATTAAATTCAAACCTGCCAAAATTTATGGTCTGATCAATACATCGCTGTAAACTCTTGTGATTGCTAGGAAACATTACTCCAAGACTTACCGTCCTTTAGGGAAGGCCCAATTGCCTCATAAAACAACAAGCACAGGCTAGTCTGCACGTGCCAGTCAATGCATAACAACATTTTTACTGCTGATTCATTTCCTTCTCCTAGAGAGGAATCCTCCTCAGAAGTCTGCTGTTCATGCGCACTGCATAAGCAGGAAAGAAGCCTGCTTCTAGGATATCTGCAATTTTTTGTTGTCTTCCTTGTTTAAGGAACACACACGCACAAAAAAAAAACACCCAAACCACCCATTTCTCTTAAGAGTTCATTCAAAATACCAAGAGTAGTGAATTTGAAAGAAGTATTTCATGAACACACTTAGTTTTAGATATGATTTAACAAATTACAATCCAGAATTGCCAACACATCTGCGTATGATTCATCCCATGTATTTATGCTTAATTTTAGCTGAATTACTTACAAGAATAAATGTGAAAAAAGGTATACATGATTAACTGAGGCACAGTGGGAGGGAAGGGTGATGAACATGACAAATTTTCTGGCATATAGGCCCTTTGACATTTTGTTTAAAAATACATAGCTAATTTCCTTACTTGTTCACACTTCAGCAGATAAACTTGTATGAATTAAGACTGAAGTCTTAAATAGTGCACATCATTTATGAAAAAACTCTAGCAAAAAATGAACTTCAATTTCATAAAACATTCAAGTGTTAAATTTGTTATTGCAATTCTTTTTCTACAGTTGTCTATAACACTATATTTCCAAACAGAGAAACAAGAATTTTTGTTGTTGTGTGTGGCTTCTTTTTTTCTTTTTTTTTTTTTTTAAAAAAAAAAAAAAAAAAAAATGGGGGGGGTAAATT
>WBMW01000795.1:1052808-1086837 GCA_013396635.1 Penelope pileata
AAATAAAATACAATCTTTTTTTTTTTTTTTTTTTTTTTTTTTTTTTTTTTTTTTACAGAAATGATATCTAGAGTCAACTATCCTTTTAAGGAAACCCTGTAAAATATGAGAAGTACATTAACAAGCTATCAAAACAAACACATTAAGAACTGTAGTGTTAACATGACTCACCAGTACTATAGTATCGTTTAAGTTCTGTGCGCCTGATGTCTTTCAGTTGATTGTATTTTTTCTTTTTCTTTTCTTTGTCTGGAACAGTTTCCTTTTCCCCAGCAAATTTACAGTTGTCTTCAGAGGAACTGATTTGCTCCAAAATAACTTTACTTTCATCATCTTTCTCAGCTGGAGTTTTGGAAACAGGAGATCCGGGGGATTTGGCAGAGGCAGTCTCAGTGTTTTGTTTGGCTTGCCTTTTCTTTTTCAAGCTATTTACAAAGAAAAAAAACACAGCATGAAAATGTAGCTATCCTCTACAAACAAGTTAGCTCACTTGCTAGCTTGATTTTTAAAAATTAATTGAACATCAAAATTCCTTACAACTCTGTAAAAAACACATTTTGCATCAGTATCTAACATTATCTGAGGGCATATTCTTCAATCTTCGTATCATCACCTTGAGATCATCTTCTCAAGAACAATAACAGAAGAAAATGTTTTTACTGTTGTTTCCCCTGTTCCTCTTCCCCCATAAAAGAAACAAAAACATCCAAAAGTTATTTTGTTTTTAAACAACCATGCATCGAATTTTGTAAACAGAACCATGTTTTCAAGATGAAACTTAGGACAAAATAAAACCTCAGGTCCTAACATATTATCATACAACAGCTAACACAACAATTTTACAGCCAACTGCTCCTGCTTTACAGAAAACTACTTGTTTCAATGTAAACTTGTTATTTATTTCCATTTTGTCCAACGTTATCTACCAGTGGCTACTCATGCATCTGTTCTCACACAGTCCGCATCACCTTGTGCCCCAAGTGTCACCCAGTGCTTGTTCAGCAAAGAGACTTGATGTGGCTGCAAACTGTTTGTGCAGGAACATTTCCCAGATGTTTTTATCTCTCCTGAGAGAAATGTTAATGGCCTGCCATTAAATCTGCCAACTTATCACTATAGCAACAGGAGTATTTTCCTTCTGGAAGGAGCCTTAAAACACAGCCCAAGTGAAAAAGATGCTTCAGGGATCCTAACGCTTCTCTAGTACTTCTCTCTAATACATTCACTTCTTGGTTACAGGATACCTAAGGGAAGCAATTGTATTTTACGCTTTTTTTGTTGATGCAAAAAAATTTGTTACATTCACAATAAGAGATATGGATAGAAAATACAGATAATCAAGGATTCACCACAGACATAAGGTTGTGTGACCTCACAGCAGCAGCTTAGGGAAGCACACTTTGTTTTCTTTAAACATTAAATCCGGTTCCCAAGTTTAGAATATCCAGCACAAGACTTCTAACAAGGGTCAGCTTTTCAGACCACACGTAACCAACATTTTCCAGTGAATAGTTCAAAAAGATTGTCTTACAAAAGCCTTGTCTATCACACAATATCTGTACACATTTCTTAAATGCTTCCCAAAGTATCACAGCAGCAGGTCCCCTCTGCAGCCAACTCAGTGAGGATGGGTCCTGCTTCTGCAGTGGTTCCCGTTCACTCAGCCCCACTGATTTCTAAGGCAGTTTGTGGTACTTCACATTCTGCACAGCAAAACAGATTCTACGCGTACGAAGTTTCACAGACCAGGTGCTGACTACATATGAGAATAACCTACAGGTATTTCTAAGAGATAAAAGTGAATACATCTGTTCAAAGGAAATATTTTGTTTAGATTTGGGAGAATTTCAGCATGCAAAGGAAGCTCATTTTTGACTCATAAGCCACAAACCTGATCAAAGGCTGCTGTAACAACTGCAAAACGCTACAGTCCCACTGTGTATACAATGTCTATATTTAACCCTGGTAGAAATCTTTGCAAAGCAGCCCACTGCACTAAAATGGCATAACTTTGTGGTTGAACTTAGGTCCCAATTTGCAAATGAGAGGTGCCCCTGACTTCTTACACCAGTGACACAACGACCTTCCTGCACATGTGCCTGTCACAGGCTATACCCAAATCATCTGCTCTGACAGGCTGGAACTGGTAAGCACCCACCAGCAGCTCCATTTCTATCCACACTGCATCAGAGCCTTCCGTTTCACATTCCTAATGTGTTTTGATCACAAACCCCATTCAATAAGTTTTCTGTAGTATGAATGCATTATCTCAAAACAACTAACCAACCAAAATGCAACTAATGGAAACCCACAACCCTTTTTGGGAGGAAAAAACCCCACAACAGTCTCAAGAGGTCAACAGTCCTCGTGATGATGCTAACAGCTTCCATCAGTACTTTTCTTTAGGAAAAGAGAACTAAAACAGACCTGATCCACTAGTGACAGGGAAGAGGAATGCAGGAACAAGTCAGAACTGATCGACTGTAATGACACCAACTCATGCTCCTCACCACAGTGTTTAACCTTGCCCAACTCCTGGGCTGCACAGCTCACTGGGAGCTTATCACAAAGCCCCATAGCTGTAGATGGACAGAGCCACCAGCCTGCTCCTCAGGCAACAGGCTGGGTGCTGCGTAATTCCAACTCTGTCCTCGCGACATCCGTCATATTTTCCCAGCTCTGTTATTTCCCACCCTTCCTGGCAAGAGCTGCCACAGAAAAATCAATTTAAGAACATAATTTGTCAAGCTATTTCCTTTTTCAACCGCTTGGAAGTTTTCTAGTGGTCTTGTTCAATTTTAAAGGACAGTTCTCTTAATCCAACCAAAATTCAGTGTCCTCAGCCTTTCCTCACAGGACACTCAGGTTGCCCAGTGAGGAGAACAGGAAGCCGAGAGGTGACCTCACTGCAGCCCTCTGAGGAGGGGAAGCAGAGGGAGGTGCAGGGCTCTGCTCCTGGTCACCCATGGCAGGAGGGAACAGCAGAAAGCTGCACCAGAGGAGGTTCAGATGAGTCAGATGAGCACTGTGAAACATTTCTTTACCACAAGGGTGGTCAAACACTGGAACAGGCTTCCTAGAGAGGTGGTCGATGTCCCGTGCCTGTCAGTGCTCAGGAGGCATCTGGACAGTGCCCTCAATAACGTGATGGAGCTTCTGGTTAATCCTGAAGTGGTCAGGCAGTAGGTCCCTAGCTCTGGAGTCCAGAGATAGACTGAATATAGAAGACCTTCTTCCAGAGAAGGACCTCCAGAAGGTCCCTCCAACTGAACTATACTAGCCTATGTTATGGGAGTGAAAAGGGAGCTGAAGGCCAAGCAAATAAATAAAACCACTCAGTTTGACCACAATGTCAGGTTTTGAAACCAAAACAACCTTTCAGACAAAACAATATGCATCTTTTTCAGTAAGCAGAAAACGTATTACTGCAGAAGTTGTTTGTTTTTCAGTATCACAGTCAAGGGACATACTGTATTTCACCAAGAAAGTTGCTAAGAGAAGGAAGAGGGAGAGAGAAAAAGGGAGGGCTGGAGACAAACAGCTTATCTGCAAAACCATGTCTGTTTCTGAAGAAATGTCTTACACATCTGCAATTTCATTTAGAAACACACCAGATAAAAGTTTTCAAGCTAATTGGTTCTGACAGGCAAAACGTCTTCTGTATTTATACAGACGCATCCTTTTACTGCTCCTCAAAGTGTTTTCTGAGCAACAACTGATACTCAATTTTCAAAGTTTTCCAGCAAAAGTTTTAAACCTGTTACTGTGAACAATGGAAGGCATGGGAGCTTTACTACTAAATCCTGTGAAAACTAGTTTGAAGACACTGAGAGCTGGCTGAAGAGATTTCTGGCACCCACCATTAGTTTGAACAGGGAGCAAAAACATTTTGCAACACAAAGACCATGCTCGTACCATTTAATAAGGACTAGTGATCTGAAAGGCATATAATTTCAGAGCAGGCAGGTGAAACTACCATGTCAGTGGTGCTTCCTTAAGTTCATTGGCAACTGAAGGGTTTTTGTTTTTTTTAGAGTCTGGGCACTGACTTACAGGAAAAGAGCCAGGAAAGATTTCAAGAAATACCCTAGTTCACCTTCCAGATTCAAGGCGATTTGACTGACTACAAACAGGCTGTGAGCTGGAACTAGATGATCTTTGAGGTCCCTTCCAAGCCAAGCCATTCTATGATTCTATGAAATAGCAAATAAATATGCATTTTTAGAATAAAACAGACAATTTTTCCCACAACACTAACAAGACAGGTGGTTAGTGTAAGAAGAAAACTGGTCAGATAAAAGAGGGGTGATGCTATCTGCAAAGCTTTCATCAGAAGAATATGAGCAATCAAGAAAGCAATGCATCCCTGATACCAAGAAAATAAAAGAAATAAAAATCTGACAATAACAAATTTTTCTTCCAGAAAACGCAGTTGGTTTCAATTAACATTTATTCAACTGGGGGGCCCAACAAATAATTGGATTGGAACTCATTTTGTGTATGCTCAATAAGTAATCACAGACAGAGAGCACTAAGTTCACATAGGATGCTCTAAAAATGTCACAGGATAATAAATTATAGAGCACAAGAAACTGCATTTTGAAGCAAAAGCATTTATTAAGGTGGCCCTCAAACAAATATATATTTAAAAAAAAAAAAAAAAGGGAGGAAGGGAAAAGAAATCTCCATCACTTTTCGAAGCGTTTTCCCTTTTGGGAAACTTTCTACAATGTACATCCTCTAAAACAAGCCCTGCTATCTGACATACAATCAGCATAACATCCTGCAGGGCACAAACAGCTATATAAATCAAATTCATTCTGTTAAAAAACTACGTTCAGAAACCTTATAGCATGGCTGTGCTCTCATCCACTCTGATGTAACCTGATGAATAACATCTCAGGCAAAGCAAACTGTTACTGCTTGCAGAGCCAAAGGAAGCTGGCCTGCTTGCCTGACCATAATGCCTTCACCTGACTTCTTCAATGCAGCTTCTTTCACTTCACAACAGCAAGGAAGACAGTTCACACTCAGTGAGAAATCTCAGTAAACGGTGACCACCCTGCAAGAAAGCACACTCCACCAAAGGTGCACTGTTTCAGGCTGGTACACGTTTTCAGAAATGAGCAAGCCACAAAGCTGTATGCTTACTATTAAAACAGATTAAGGCAAAAGTAAGGGAAGGCATATGTTTTTATGTTAGATTACAACAATTAACAGGAGGGGAGAAAAAACATGATGAAAGTAACTCTGAAAAAGCTATCAAGGACAACACACGTGAGTGCAATACACCAAGAAGTGCCCATGCTCTGGTCATACTCGGCCAGCTGTCCAAAATGACAATATACACAGCAACCACAGAAACCTCTGATATTCGTAGCGCAGGTCAAAGCTGGAAATTTCCACTTTTATTGAAACTCCAGTTACTAATTTACAACAAACACCAGCTCCAGGTTTCACACATGGTCAGCCATCAGCAATGCTCAAGAAAGGCACTATGCTCCAAAGAGTAAAGTGCTGTACTGACAGCCCAGACACATCCATTTGCTTCCTGATACTGCTGATAACTTACCATAACAAGTCCCCCAAGCTGTTTCATTGTCTGTGACATGGAGAAACACATTTGTAGCAATGCTGTTCTGGAATTTTAAAAAGCTGTACCATCTGATAGAACAGTTCTCAGAATAAATGCAAATATATTACTTTTTCCCAAATCTTCTGCTTGATAGTAGAGAATTTTAAACAACATACAAGGGCTCCTCCAAAAGTAATGCCTCTTATTTCATCATGTTGGACCACGATGTCAGAGGCAGATGTTGGTGGTATGGCAGTAGAGGTTGAACCTTCCCAACAATATTCCATTCCATTTTGTTGCCATTTGACAGATGACAGCACAGGGGCAGTCTGACACAATGGCATCTGACATGGAAGTGCAGATGAAAGAAAGGGGTGGAATTTAATTCCTCCATGCAAAAAAAAAATTGACATTCATCAGCACTTGCTGAATGTTGATGGAGACTGAACAGTGGATGTGGGCCCAGTGAGGCAATGGGTGATGTGTTTCAACAGTGGTGACAGTGGGTCACCTCTGCTGGTGCAGATTGTTACGAGTGCGGCATGCAGGCTGCTGCTCATCACTGGTGAATTTGCACAGGTAATGGTGGTGACTGTGCTGAAAAACAGAGTTTTGTAGCTGAGGATTTGCTCTATCAAATAGTGCTATTGTGCTCTGTTATCTGTTGTAGTTTCCATGGAAATAGACAGGAGGCAGTACTTCTGGAGCGACCTAAGTACTTAAGCTCTCTTATGTTAATGTTAGGGGGAGGAAATCATTGCTTCCCAGGGTAAAACTTGAGAGTCTTGAGCTCTCAAAGTTTCCATTTTCTTAAATTTAGGAATAAACTGTTCCCACACAGCTTAATAAACTCTACTTTCAAAGGCATAAAGTAACCCCATCTTTCTGTTTACTTACCAAAAGAGGTTATGATGTATTCAGCACTCCATTACCACGACAACAATTTAATGAAATCCTTTCCATAGGGAAAGGATTTTGGAAAGCTGTTTTAGTTTGATTTAGGCATCTATTTAATTCCTTCTTTTAATAACCTCAGTTACTGCAGGCTCTAGCAGAACAGCTTTAGGCAGAAGGTAAAATGAAGAAATCTCTCCCTTAAGAGTTACCCTTAACTTTGCCTTAAATGTATTAAACAGGCTTCCTCAATTAAACCCACACCACAAACCTATCTTGTCACAAATTCCAACTTGACTCTTAACCACAACCCCATCCTCCTCTTTTCTTTTTCTAACAAGGCCAGATACTTCTCTTACCATAGTGCTCGTTAATCATCCCCAGTTGCTCCTAGGCATGCAACAAATTCCTCCCAAACTGGCTCAGCAAGACACTTTTTCTCCATTTGAGCCCCTTGCCAAGGAGGAATGGCCTTGACTCGTGCCCTCCAGCTGGCGCTCACAGCTCCAGCCACTCCTTGCCTTCACTGCCAGCTTGCTGAGCCACTGCTTCCACTGACACTCACCTCTCAGAACTGCAAAAAACCACAACTGTAGTTACGTGCCTGTTACATTCCCTGTAGGTACAGGGAACCTGCACGGCTTCTGCACAGGACAGTCACACCGTACAGAACTATCAGGATTATTTGATAAGTACAAGCACAAGGTAATCAGGATGGCTGAAATACGTTTCAATTTCTCCTCAAAACATTGATAAACTCCTCCCTCTGTGCCTCAGTTAAACAATAAACTCAACTTCCTTGAGACAAAAAGGAAGGTCCTTTGAAATTATTAACTGATTTAAATAGGGAAATTCAGTGCAAGAATTGAGAATGTCCCAAAAGAAGGAAGAGGAAGACAAGATACAAGGGGACTTACAGGGATGTGTACTACTCAATACAGTCATCTCTATTATCCCCTTTATCAGATCAGGTATGTGCCAAACTTTCCTGAACGTACAAAGCTAGTTTTTATTTTGATTAAACTGACTGAAAACTCAGAAGGAAACTTAATGCTCAGTGACTAAAACAGCAATAAACATTTACAAATGAAGCAATAAAATAGCAAATGAATGTCAACGGTCAGTTAAAGCAAAAATCCATGGGAAAGAATTTTAATGCAACACACAATGTCACAATAACATAGCTAGAACCCAACTTCAGAAGAAAAAGAATGATATTTTAGCATTTTATATATGACATGTATTGAGAGCACCAGGTTAAATTGTTTGAAGTAATACTGCTGGATAAAATGAAAAGCAGCTAAAAATAAATAGCTTAGCATGCTGTTTTTGCTAGAGATATAAACAGGTACAAAAAGTAACTGTGAAAACTCATCATGGCAGGGTCTATGAAGGGATAAGAACACAGGAACAGGGATACAGCTTTTCCTCAGCGTGTACCAATACAGCAAACTGCTAGAAGTCTGTGTACTTGCAGGCACGCTTGTGAAGAATCCCTGCACACACACAGCACTGAGATTTGTTGCCCTCTCACTGTTCTTTCTTAAGTGTCCTCAACCAGCCACTGTCAGAGATAAAGCACAGCGAGTGTACTGATAAGCAGTAAGAGGTACAGCAAGCCGCCAGGCTTCAGGATGGGCACTGTACAATTCAAGGAAAAAGAGATCCAGCTCAAGAAAGATTTTGAGCTACTTCTGTTATCCAAAGACGACTCTGTCCACTGTTGTTTCTGTTCCCAAGAGTTGTCCTCATTCTCACACACAAGCATTTGTTGCAGCTTCATAGGGACCAGATCTGGAAAACAGATTATCTAAGTAAAAAAGATAACTTCTCAAAAATCAGATCAATTCCCCGTTATATATGGTTATCCTAACATCTGTATCAACACAAAGGAAGAGGCAAAAAGAAGAGACAAGGCTGCTCCTTGAAGCAGCAGTGCCAGTTCAAAGGCACTTCACCTAGACTGCAGGGCTCATCGAACTAGAGCTTTGCTTGTTCCTTGCAACATCGCGCTGGGATCAACAAAGAGGAAGCCAGAAACCAAACCAATCACAGGCTACATGGTATTCAACAGAACTCTGGACAGGAACACTGAAGTAGTTGGGGTAGTTTCTTCCCACTTACCCAGAAAAGGCACTTTGATGATGAGAGATTCATTAGAGTTTGAGTTGTGAGAGCTGGGAGCAGTGTAGCTTTCTGTGCTGCAGAAACAAAGGCAACAGTGACAGTGGTTCCCCTGCAGCAGTGGGGAAGAGAAGAACATACTTTTCTTAACACCGAGCAATCAACTTGATAAATGAAGTCATCTGGTTGACTTTGCCAGCGAGGTAAGGGAGATCAGAAGGTAACCATGGCCAGAAAGTCAGCGACCAAAGTCAAAAGTTTTATTTATTTATTTAAATGATCCTAAAAGGTTCTAAAGAGGGAGGACACAGATTTAAAGCACCTGTATTTGCATTAACTTTTGCTTTTATTTAAAGAATTACTTTGAAAGTCACCATTTAAACGTCAAGGCTATCTGGATCATTGCACCATTCTGTATGGCATAAATGCCATGACACTGAAATTATCCAAGTGACACCACGTGATATATTTGTTAGGAATTCTGATAAAAACATCTTTGGAGCTCATAAGAGATGCTGTGCACATGCTTACAAATAGGTTGCAAACTCCCCTGTTCAGAAAGAAATTTACAGCAGGAAGCACTGTGACACAAATGGAGAAAGGTTCTATTTAAAGTATTTCAGGTTAGTTATTAAAAACACATCTCAGCTAACACACTGTGTCTCAGTTCTGTGTTTGCAATCATTGTCCCCGAACAACCTGCAACCTATTTAACAGGTTGAAGAGTTTAATTGGCTTCCTGAAAAGAATTCCAATTGACAATCAGCACAGGAGAGGAGATGTGCAAGTATATGGTAGATCCTGGTATATGGATTAAAGTACACAGAAATACCCAGCAATGCTGATAATGAGTGGGGAAAAAAGAGGAATCTATAGCCTTAGTGTTTGGAATAATGAGTGATAATTTTCCTTACAATGGATTTTTCATAAGTGAGAATGATAACTACACACACCTTCCGAGGTGTTTTCATCAATGCTTCTATACAAAGTAACACGGCAACACCTTTTGGATCAAAAGATCATAAACCATAAGCAAAAAGATGACAAGACAGGGTAGGACTTGCCTGCACAGGACAGTTACATGACTGCTGTGTATCAATGCAACTTTTCATACAGATATATCTTAATCTGAACAGAGTATTTGGCATGGTCTGATGTTCAGCAGCCACACCATTGTGCAAGTGTAGTAGGTCCTCCATTTCATTTATACTTGCAAAAGTCTAAGTGTGTGTTAATTACTGCGTCTTAAAATTTCTATGTAGTTCTTATATCACAGTAATAAATTAATTGTGCTTTCATTTGTAACTGAAAATTAGTTTGGATTTACCACAAGGGAAAAACAGCAAAAAGTAGATCTTGAGCACTGTCAGCACAAAGCAAAACGGGGCAACAGGAGGACACAAGAGGTTGTGTTCCACGTTCTCCAGACTCCACAAGTCCAAAGGGATACTACAGGAAGACACTGACCTACAGCAACAGCTGGAGGAAAACAGAAGGTTGAGGTGTTCTTGAATTGGATCGTACAGGGCAGCCCTCACAGGCCATGGAGAGGCCCAGCTCCTGGCAGCAACCGCACACCCCCAGGCCGCGGCAAGGCCACAGCATGGATAAGGTGCAGCGTCAAGTGCTGCCTCCTCCTCACAGAAGCGAGCAGGACAGCTATCTTCAGCCCTGCGGCCTTCAAAGACAACAGCCTCTGAGCAGATCGGGCTGGCAGGAACCAGATAAGGCAGGTGCTCTGTAATATCCCTTTGCCTTGCCCTGTCCTAAGCACAGGGCAGGGAGACAGGACATGCTCCCGCCACCCTGTCTTCAGCTCTGTTCCCACCGGCGACTTCCACTGTCCTGTAAGCCCAACAGTACAACCCTTCACATGCATGGCTCAAATGCATCACTTCATGTGACAAGATTCATCATCTGCAGTTTTAAGGCACTCAAGATTGTCAAAAAAATGGGGGTTTGGCAACATGTCTAACACAGAACACTTCTATAACACCAAATCCCCTTCTCAGTCTTGGGGAAGCAGCTATTCACAACACCCGCTGTGTTCCAGGAGCCTCTTCTTTCTAACACAGATCCTGGGCACACAGATAAATCTTTTGCTTCAGGAGATCTTATTTTTGAAGATCATCTGATTGAAATAGCTGATAAACGCCTCAAGACCACGTATTTACTGGAGCATCATTAAAAGCAAAAATCCAGCAGCTGATAGAAACACAACGTTGTGTGAAAAGCATCAAATATAATTTGAGTTTACCAGTGACTGGCTAGATGCTAAGTTTAAGATCACTGAAGAAAAAACAGACACTCCGGAAAAACAGTGGTAAACACTCAGAGTTAATATCAGTAGATTAAGTACTATGCAAGACACATTCTCCCTGCCCAAGAGACTGCACCCAGTATTTTCCTGTCAGGAAGCATTAAGACACCCAGAGAGCTAGCTAGCTGATTTATGGCTCATTCGCATTACAAAGGTTTTCCAGCATTAGGGCAATTCTCTCCCTCCCATCAAATTCCTAACCAATTCTGTTGCTCTCTGGGCAAGAAATGCCAGCAACCTTTCCTGAAGAGGCTTGTTCAGCATCTTAGCGAACCAGGGTTTCTTCTAAGGAAATTCTGACATATCTCAAGATGCTGACTGATTCTTCTCAAAATACTGTACACACCCCACCTGGTGCCTAGCAGGAGAGCACAGCAGGGCTGCCTTCACAAGTTGGTAGGACAGCTGGGATTTCCTACAACACAAGCAAGAGATGATTAAGAGCACCACCAAAAAAATCAGTACCACCAGGTGCCTCACTAGATACATGCCTCTGTGTCACGTAAACATCAGTGTGGCCTCTCCTCAAAGGGGCATTACCCCCAGCAGCTCCCAGCTGGCCACAGGAGACCTGGCAAAACCAGAAGGCTCAACGGGACCACCTCTTCTGGTGGCAGCTTGAGCTCAGCGTGGGCTTAAGGTGACTGTGGAACCACAGACCTGCCAGGTATTAGTGCTAGATTTCTACCAGCTTTTAGCTAGGCTTAATCACTGGGATTAAGGAGAATTGTGTACAGCAGGTCCTAAGAGCATAAGAGAACGTCCTTCTTGAAGGACAAGGCCACACATGTGGCACTACTGAAACACAGCACAGTATAAGCAGGTAATTACATCGATTTCCTACACACACTGGTAAAAAGCCTAAATCTCACCTATCCAGAAGGCTATCTTTTGAAGGTCTCACGTTGTTATAGCCTTTAGGATGCCACATCCTTAAGTCTCTCCAAGAGCAAAGCGGTGAGCTGCAGGCTGTGCCTGAGGCCTCCTATATGCTCCCCAGGCACTGCAGGCTGGCTGCAGGCAGTGCGGGAAGGGGAGGAGAGGAAGACAAAATACTGTGTGAATAGCAACTCTTATCAAAACCGTACAGACTCCTACATCAAAAGGTCTATCACATAACTATTTATGTTCTAAAAAAGCAGACTAAATCAGTTTCTTTTCTTAATACAACTTTTTTTTCTTTTTTTTTTTTAAATAATTTATTTTCAAAAGCTGGTAAGAGACACACAAAGGTCCCTTTGGGAAAAGCAAATATAAGGTCATTGTATACTTGCTGCCTAACAAACCAGCTGCATAAAGATATTGCAGTGAAAATTCTAAAATTGTTGCTGTAAGACAGCGTGTTTTAAGATTAAATAAACACAATCTCTTGTCTTTATACAGAACCCACACTATTACTCAGTTTCATATCAAATGCAGAAGGAAATAAATGAACAGCTTAGGAGATAACTATGTTTCCAATCTCACGCAAGCTTTGCATCTCTATAAATAGCATTTCTTGTATTGGAAAATTTTGAAAAAAAAAAGTTTCAGGGCCCCATGAGATAATTTCACTAAACTCTGTTAGCCAATAACAAAGCTCCTCTTTGATCATAGATGACTCTATTACTCTTGAGGACAAAAGCATTGCAAGGAACCACAACTGCACAAACCACTGTCTTATTTATACTTGCAAGAGGAAGAACTCAAATTGAGAATAATTCGTTGATTCATAGGCTAAGTAGAGGGCGACAATTAAGGCTGCTCTTCTGCTGACTCTCACCCCGCATCACAGAATTATAAGACTGTTAATATAAAACCTCCAAGTTCAGAACACAACAGCAAGGTGGGGTGGGACATTTTTGCCCTGCAAGCTACCACATTCTACAACATACTTCAGAAAAGGTAGGCTCAAATTTCCCAATTCTCATTTTTGAGGTTTATATCTATGATACAGAGAAGACCTTCATGTATTTTTATATATACAGTAATAAGTATACGAGCAGTGTACAGCAATGTCTCCCAAGCATCAAAGGGATCTCACCAACCTCCCAAAGGATTCAAGATCCTCTCCTGCTGCTGTCTGTGGAATTCTAGGCATTCTTCGATGTCTGAAAACTGGAGCGGTTGCAGAAGACTGCTGAAATACTAACCTACACAGCAGCAGGCAGAAAGTCTGCTAAAAACATCAAAACCCCGACATTAAGTATGAAGAAGACAGAGCAATACTGTATGCTTCAGAACATTATTTTTATGGCTTCTCTCAGCAACCAACATAGTAAACGAACTATCCCACACACATACCTCTAAATAACAGAGCAAATAATATGCTTGCAACTACAAATCTGAAGGAATGATATCTTCTCGTTTTCTTTGAAAATACAATGCCTCATGCATGTACATTATTGGTCAAAACAATGGGTGTAAAATTCAATACAGTTGTTACTTTCAGTAACAGGATTATGAGGTAATGTTTATATGTCTGGTAGCAGAGCTAAGAAATTTCCCTTATTCAGATGAGCTGAAATGAAGTATTGTTTCCTGAAGTCATTTAGAAAGAAGAGAAAAAAAAAAAGCATCTCCGGGATCTTGGCTTGAATAGTCTTTCCACCCATGATAAATCTCTATGATGGTTTGTTTTAAGAACAATGTGAGGAAACTTTTCCTTCTAAAAGCAAAAAATAAATTACGGGTGCTACAGGAAACCTGAATAAACAGCAACACTTCAGCTCAACAGAGCAAGGATTGCGAGGAGATTATTGCAGGCAAAGTAGTAATCTGAGGAGCACCCAACATTTGAAGACTGACACGTGGATATAATGAGTCTGGCCAACAAGAAAAGCACCTGAAATTAAAAAGTCTACGAAAAAGTCTCAAGTGTAGTGGATGCTCTCAAGAAAGTACGGTTCTGTATTTATTACTTCTTTGGGTTTCCCTCCTTCCTAGCTACCAACGACATCCTCTAATTCCATACATTCCTTCTGCGCTTGTCATATTTTTCTCATTTCACCATTTCTCTATGTCTTATTGAGACACGGAAATGAAAAAGGAGAAATATGATGTACACAAATACTGGACATGGGAATAAAATAGAATAAACCCAGACAAATTCCCAATGGGGAAGCTTATAAATCCATTTGTTTGCAATATGCAGCAAACTGACACAAGCAGTGACCACACTGCATCAGAGCAAGGGTCCGTGCAAGGCAGCACCCTGCCTCCAGCAGCAGCTGAAGCCAGGACCAGGGAATGACTGCACAGTAAGACAAATACATGCAACTCCTTCTCCAGCTTATCTTTCCAGACTCTTGCTGTTTACAGCTCAGCAGCTATGTATTAATGATTCCTACTGTAAATAACTGTAAATGTTTATAAGTTAAGCTGAGGTTAGGTTGTAAACAACTAACACTATTGGAATGCTGCACGTGATCTGCTATTTTCATTCCTTTTAGGTATTAAAAATAACTAGGGGAAGAGAAAAGCTGCAAATTAGAACCTGACAACAAGTAGATGATAACTGTACTCACTACTGACATTTATAATCTTTGTAAACCTGGGTTTTAATGTACAAATCTTACTTTGCATGAATGCAAATTTAGGTATCTAAACCAAGAATCAAAATGAAATTAAAATGTTGTGAACTCCACTATTTTCCTTAATATTCACATCATGAGGCAACATGAGGTAAGTAACAGGTTACATGAACAGCTTCAGGCCCTGACTGAGTATTAGCAATCTGGAGCTAAACAGAGTCTCTGCCTGCTCAGATGGACTTTGGAGCACGTCCCAGAGATTTACATAGGTTTTTTTTTGGTTTTTTTTTAAACAGAAGACCGATGCTAACAAGACAAATGTAAAATCAGACATAAAAGCACACAATTTCCAGTTGAGAATATTTTTCCTAATAGAAGTGTTTTATCTTCCACTTCAGAAAACTGTTTCTCAGTGGTAACCAAGAAATTGGGAACTAAAATTAATAATCCCCCCTGGAAACTACATAAAAATAAAATCATTAAACATAAATAACCATTTTAAGGTACCTCTCTATGCACCATTCTTCAGATTAAGGTCACCACAAATTGGAGATATAACTATTAATAAAATTAACACAAGCAACTTTGCCTACTTCTTGAAAAACAACTTCCCCCCCTCAAATAAAGCATTTATTTGTTGTTCTCTGTTAAGGAAGCTGTTGAGAGCTACTTGACACAGCAATGACAGATCATATAAGGCATGAAAAACGCTAACTCACAACAAGGAAGGCTAAGAAATACAGAAAATTTAAAACCAGGGAAGCCTATTTTGTCATTTGTTCAGAAAGCATCCCAAATTCTTCCCTCGCGATTTCTCATCTCCTAGAACTTCTTGTCCAAATACACACCGTAACACAGAGCTGCACGTGCAAAGCAACTCTAGCTTCCAACTGTACATTCAGTCTTCCAGATTATTATGATGGACAGAATTGCCTTGAGTACGTGACACGTGGGTTGGACAAGATGATCTCCAGAGGTTCCTTCCAACAACTATGATTCTGTGATTTCAGTAATTTCTTTCTAAAATTTAGTTAATTTTTTCATAGCTATTCATTTTAAATTTGTCTTAAGAAACTATTCCTGACAGGAACGGAACTAGGTTTCTATAGGCAACAAATATAATGAATATACCAAGGGATACCAAGTTAGTCAGGGGGTGGGGAGGAAGCCTGCTCTGTTCTTTGTACTAATGGAAATACTTCCTTCCAGAAGGCATGACAGGATAACCCTGCTAGCCCTGTTACTTACCAGCTACTTTGTTAATATATTCTTTCAGACTGTAACTCACCACAACAAAATTTGGATTACCAGAAGTTTAAACATTCATAACACTATCAGTTTTTAACTTAGTTTTATAATAACGCCATTCCCAAATCACGAAGTCAAAGACAAAGTGAAATACGTCTGACCTTGACCCTATGCAGCAGGCAGGGGAAAACAGAGAGGTTCTCCATTCTGTAAGAGCAGAGGGAAGATGAGGGGAGCACGGACAGAGGGAAATTGCAGGCCGTGTCAAGGTTCAAGGGCACATAATTACAGTATAAAGAACCAAGTGTCACAGGCAAGCAACAGCAGAGTAGGGACCCAACACACACATAAATGTGCCATTGTACATCCATATTACATTGTGCCATTTATTTTCTGACTGGCTGGATACCAGGAGAGTCTTTGGGGCAAGAGGAGACAGTTCTTTGCAAGAGCTGGGGTAACACTGGACCATTGAGGAGCTAATGGCACAGAAGTAAACAGAAGAGCTGGGTTTGAAGAGTTTGAAGAAATAGGCAAGAAAACTTAACTACAGAGAATAGTCTTCAAGTAGGAGTAGCAGCCTTAAATAAGGACCTCTTGCATAAGAAATTTATGCTTGCATGTTACTCTCATACTTCTTGCCTGTTAAACTCCCACGAGCTGTAACATCTTATCTGCATAAGGAATCTAAATTGGTCTTCAAAAAGTTTCATAGAGACTTCTGTTTTGTTTGAAAAGTTACTTGTTTCATTTCTTGTCAAAAAATAAGGCAAAAAAAGTAAGCCCATTACCACAACACACAGTGGGTAAAGGAGCATTTGGTAAGCAGAAAAAATGGATGGTGAGGGTTTTACTTCAGCTTCACTTCCCATGAGGAGGGGTGGAGACCTCTGTAAACTGCTGTTTGTCTACAGGGAAACACTGAGGCACTGCCAGAATGAAGATGTGTAGAGAAAAGATACAATGGTTGGGTAGGTCTCTTCCATAGGGAAAGTTTAAAATATTTTAAAGGATTAATGTTTAAATCAGCTTACTTGGAAACACTGAATTAAGGGGAGATGGATGCAGACAGTTACTTCATGTTAACCTTGCTTCCCCCCAGCAATCTAGGAGGTGGTTTGTCAGCATATTACCACTACTATAATAACCACATCAATTACTTCAGGGTTTGCAAGCTGAACCTTTTTCCAGCAGTTGCTAGCGCAATCCTTCAAGACACTGAGCAGCACTCCAGTTAAAAGCTTTGCAGAAAGGATCAAGGCTACCCTAGCTTGAAGACCAAAAGCTGCCTTCTCTTGGGAAGTTGGACCCTTTAGGGTGCTGGCAGCACAGCAAGACTTGTTCTGCTGTTCATGCCCACATGCTGCCTTGCGCTGTCAACAAGGAACTCAGATTTCAGGTAGCACAGGTTTAAAGTAAAATTCGAGAAGATGCAATCATCTCCCATTTTTTAGCTAATGCTTTTGTCCAGGTTAATACCACAATGTTTCACCTCATATTAGTGAGTGAAGTTTCCTATTTAAATATCTGTATTTTCATGAACATAGCCCATAAGTTTGCTGTAAAACATTTTATGCAGCAGCACTATATATGAGTTTTTTCCTTTCTAAGCAGGATAGAAGCAGAATCCCTCTCCTCAGTCCACAGTGAGTCAGAGCCCTTTTCCCTCACCCTCCTGATATAGAGCATAGTTTTTCCTTTTGACAAAGGGTCTAATGCATTTTCCATTCTATGCTTTGGTAAGCATTGGCCTATTCTCCCATGAAATCTGTTCTTAAGCAGATGTAACAGGATCAAGATAAAAGGAGAGGCAGCCCCGGCCCCACAAGAATGTTTACTGTACATATATTTAGATTATGTGAATACTATTATTTTCCTAGGCTCACAAAATAATAGTTAAAAGAGGTAAGGGAAGAAAACAGTAATGGAAGTAATAGTACTGAAAGTAGAGGGATGCACGTGTTGGGGTATCAGCTGAGGTTGCTCTTGGCTTAATAAAAATGAGCTCAACCTGGCAGGAAAAGCAGGATATTTCGAGTAGTGCACAAAACAATCTGAACTTAAATACTTAAATAGCTCAAATACAAGGACAGAGCAGGCATCCACAGATTCTGAACTACTAAACAACCATAAGTGAGAGCGACATTGAAGCACACACCTGACTAAATTATTTAAGCGTGACAATACTGGGAACCTAAGTCTGGAACTTTTGTCTACATTAAGTCAAAACTAAAGCTTAAATAAACAAAACAGCAATTTTTGGCCTTGTTAAAACTGCCTTGGTATTAAAGGCAATATAAACCGCCTATTATTCAGGTACTCTCATGATGTTTATATGGATCAACATGTAAAGCAAGATGATTTACATGACACCTGCTTGCTAGAGGAAGCATGCTAGACTAAAATCTTGCACATGCAAATTCTGTTCTGCTTCTGTTCCTGACTGCGCACATGGACAATGTATGCAAATGTAAGCTGGGCACAATGCCTTCTGATCTATTTCAGTTTCTATTAAAACAATTTGAGGGTGTGTGTTAGCGTTCTTATAGAAATCATACGCAGGTTTGCTTAGAGCTAAACTTTCATTTAAGGGCCTACAACCTACATAAAGGACAAAGATGAAAACCAGGAGAGAAAAAGATAGATGATCTCCCTGCAGTTACATAGCAGGTAAGTGCTAGAACTCAAAACCAGTTTCAGGTCTTTTCAATCCTTACTTCATGTCCCGCGCCCATTTAGGACACACTGTCCCTGTGAACATTTAGAAGCAAATAGCGGTCTATGACATAGGAAAGCTGCAAAACAACTTAAATAGAATGTCAAGGACGACTTTGCTGAAAGCCTCTTGGGGCAGTTTCAATACATTTAACAGACAGCATTTAGAAAGGACTCAAAACATTCTCTACAATACTAAAGCACCTTACTCAGACTCCTCTTGAAGATCACAACTTCCTTAACAAGAAATTACTTTTTCCTTTATGCAGTCTCTTCAGATATGTTTTACCTTATTTATCTTCTGCTATAGCTCAACATCATAAATCAAAGTATTTCTGTCAACATCAAAATAATTGCACTTCTCCAAATGGAAAGCAAGTTACCTGACCATAATAGATGTCCTTCACTGAAAAACTCAAGTGTTTAGCCATCATGACACACCACCTGAAGAGCACTTCATCAGTGCTGCAACTTTTCCCCACATTACTACTTCAAAGCAATGTGACAGACATGTCTCTAGGCATCTGAAATGCACTTAGGCCAGTGGTTTAGTGCAGTTTCAGTAACAGTTATTTAGTATAGAGAAAGTACATGCTTTTCCATTTCAATGGTGCAGAAAGGATATCTAACATGGTTTTTAATACTCGTTTTTTCGCCGCTCCTATCCCTACAAAAGTAAGCGAGCATTGGTTCTTTTTGTACATCAAAGCTCAGAGATTACTATAGACATACTACATTAATGAAGAAAAGTCTTCTGGAAATCAACATCACTTATTTCTTTAAAACAAACACACACCACCAGTAACTAATGCCAAAGGACAAAAAAAAAAGGTCTGAAAAAGTATTGCTTATACTCACATAGATGATAAAGTCAGCTTAACACATCAGCATACAGCTACCTTTCCTTAGCTCATCTTATCCTATGAGATAATACTACTTAACCTGTGCTTTATTTGAAGTCAGATAGATAAGCTTTAGGTTTAGACATTTTTGTTTTAGATGTGTTTATTTTTATAAATACTCTCCAGAACTGGATGCTGAAAGCTCAAATTGTGTGCATTTGGCAAATTAATATCCAGAGACAGTTTTCTGTTATCAATTACAATTCAGGTTTGTCTCCACTGCCTCAAGGGAACAAATCACCACCCCCACATAAGCGACAGGCAAGAAAAGCACTCTTTGGATACATAATGCAGCACTGAATATATTTTTATGCATAATTTAAAAACTGTAAAGCCTTGTGAAAAAAGCAGAGTGAGCAGTTCCATATTTTAATTTGCATTGGAGTAAAACCTGTAACCTTACCGAGCAAAATAGCCTTGTCTTCTTTCCTTCTTCTCTTCCTTGGTCTCCATTATGTACAGTCACACAGGCAAGATGAGCAGCCAGGCGCAATGCTCTTCTTCCCCTCAGTACCTCATATCCAGGCAGAGTTCCCTGTACATAATATTTAAAAACAGGAAGTTCAGAAATCAATATGTCAACACCACCTACAAAAACCAGCTGTGTTGTGGAAATGCAACTGACCCACTGACAAAGCAAAGTAGAACTTTAACCAGTCGGTGTTTGACATGAGATATCAATTTAATATACAGGAAGACAAACAACAATAAACACACTCAGGCCTGTTTCTCCAGCAGATAAAGGGGCATACTGCAAAGCCGGTAACAAAAGAGCAGTAGCAAGTTATGGAACCCTGCAAGGATGAAAACCTTTGGAGGCAGTTAAACAGTTTACACCAAAACATCTGCCTGTGTTTTATATAGGAAGATCAAATGACTCTTCAGAAACATCTTGTACAGATCAGAACGATGCATAATGTTACTTTACAAAAATTCTGTAAAACAGTGAGAAGTGAGAAAGTTTAAGACCAACACTGTCCTGGTTACTGCTGGGACAGAACTGATTTTTCCTTCATGGCATCTTACATGATGCCGTGTTTTGGCTTTAGAAGAAAAACAGTGTTGATAACACCAATGTTTTTAGTTACTGCTGAGCAGTACTGTACAGAGTCAAGGACATTTCAGTTCCTCAGTTTCTCATACTGTCCAACTAGCGAGGGGAAGGAGGGGCACAAGGAGTTGGGAGGGACAGAACTGGGACAGCCGACCTAAACTGGCCAAAGGGACATTCCTCATCATATGACATCTTGCGAAGAAAGCTTGAAAACAGTGGGGAGTTGGTCGGGCAGGGACCTCTGCTTGGGGACTGGCTGGGTATTGATCAGTAGGTGGTGAGCAATTGCTTGTGCATCACTTGTTTAGTATATATAAAATTATCACAACTATTATCCTTTTTTCTTCCTCCTGTTTCTGACTTCGTAAATGCTTTTATTGTTGTGAACAACACACAAGTTCAAACAAGTATACTGGGAGAAGAAACAGAATCGATCTCCTGTTCTCCAGATAAATTGCAGAAGTACTCAAGTACTCAGAGGTGGGAATTTCAGAACTGCTTGACACTTACAGCAATTAATCATATGCCACAACAATTGCTTTCAGAGAACCCTGCCAGGTATTTTATCCTCTTCCCATCTCCAATATACATTCATCCTACCCTGATGGCTTGTGCACACAACACACACAGTAAGTCAATTTCTTGAACGTTCTCAGTACTCCAGACTAAAGTTGAAACCAGAAGCTACTATTAAATATTTTAGTCTAATGGACAATATAACAAAGAAATGAAAAATACAAATTATGACTCCATAGATGAAGAGGAATTATTCCAGGACATACTCAGTTCCCATTATTTTTTTCCTGCATTAAAACATCTTAAGATACAAACTGCCAGACGTCAACAAAAGAGATAATGTAGAAAAAATAGATCAACCTATCTGAAAAGCCAAAGAGCATATCAAGCAGCATTCCATCAGAAATATTTTCCATAACTTTCTCTCCATATTTATGAAGCCTCAGAGTCCACGGCAATTAAAGCCCATTGCTTCAAAATGTGCTTACCTTACTCATTAATTTTGAATGCATGCAGTACATCATAAAGAAACTAGTTTCTCTGATCTCTGTGCATCAGGCAGAGTCTTATTACAATGGTCGGTATGTGACAGTGCTCTTTAAATGGCAAATTTGCCTATGACATCTTTGGTTTATAAATAGAATACTATCTTATTCCTGCAAATTAATGTGCGTTGCTGTCTCCAGCAGAATGCAGAAATTGACATTGCAGCAGCTTGCTCAGCTGTCCAGCCTGTATGGCGATACACAGAATTCCAGTATATCCTCATCTCCCCTGTTTAGGTGGGTCCTTAGGCTTTTAGAGGATCACAAATGGTGTCTTTGTCAGCCATGTATTTAGAGTTACAATAAGTCTTTTAAAAGCACACAATCACCACCTCTGTAGCAAACTATGAGGAGCTCAAAGAGGAACTAGTTTTTCCCCTTTGCCTGCTTTCCCTTTATTATGGGCTGTAGTGTGTGCATAAGAGCACTGACTGGTCATGGCTAGATCTCGTGCTGATATCAAGAACTACCAAAGAACCAGAGCACTGAAATAATATTAAATCCACAAACACGAGGTCAGTGGGACCCATGGAAATGAGAACAGGGAAGTGGTCAAGAGTCCCTTTCATATGACAGCTAGAGAGCACGGGATGAACAGAGGGAAGGAAGATCTCTCCTTGGGGCTCCACCCCGTGCAAGAGATGGAAGCATGCTCCTTCCATCCTTTCTCTTCCTCCCCCATGATACACTGATCCCACACAGTGGAATACCTGCTTGCAGATGTAGGGAGCAGCACCACTGCCCAGGGGTGCCAGGAGGGGAAAACCCTGCCTGCCCACAGACAGCCCTGTCCTGCCCGTGCTGGAGCAGCTACCCCCAGGTTCTGCAAGTAGGGCAAAAAGAAGGCAGATGCTGACAGCACTTCAGCCTGGAGCTGCAGGTGCTGCAGAAAGTGTCAGCACAAAACAACCATGCCATTGCTTAACTTGCCAGATGTGAGGTTTGTTGTATTCGGAACAAATGGCAATCCAAAACTTGGAGTGTAGTCTACAGACCAGAGGTAAAACAAAGGCATTCAGGTGAAAACAGTTTAATTTTTTTTTCCTTTGCAAATAAAAGACACAGGGATCTTGTATCCAGTAACCAATCACTAGAAATTTACACAAAATAATTTAACATCAGGTTCCACTCCATTGATTTAAAACTTATTTAATTCATCTTCTTAAAAGAAAAAAAAAAAAGCATTGTCCTAGCAAGGTCTATTTAAAGCTGAAGAACTGTGCTCCAAAGATGTTTTTTTTTCAGTAGTAGTAGGAAAAACAAGATGATTAGGAGTTGCAGCCTTCACAACCTCAGAGTTTACTTTTGTTCTTTGTAATCTGTCATGTACTAGTTACCTTTAAGGAAAAAAAGCCTGAGAGCTAGGAAGATCAAAGTAACCTGCAATAATTGCTACTGAAAACTAGTATTTTTGCAAGGCCCTTTTTACCTCTCAGTTAAATAGCACTACAAAAGCAAGGTTTACTTTACAGGATTTCAGTGACACTTGAAAGTTAGATAAGAAAAGGCAAACTAACTCCACACTTTTCCCCATCTGTCCTTCAATATCTCCCAGTAAAGAAATACCAGGTATTCTTCATTAATATTAACTGCTTAAAATGTTATTATGGATACATGCTTAAAATGAATCTTGGTTTCCTGGCAGCTCTTCTCTGATACAGAGGAAGATTGAATCAGGCAGACTATTAAAAATGTATATATTTGGGGGATATTTATATGCTGGGAGACAGACATGTTACTCATATATCATGAGTACAAGTCCAAGGCCAAATGATGAAAAAGCTGATTTTATAGAAATTTCAGGCTCCCCTTCTACACTAACCCTTTCTACACCGAAGCTGAAAGAGTGACAATCTTGTTACACGTCCACCGTACTGCTAAGTCTTTTACAAGATGATTTCAAAAGAAAAGATATTCCTGAAGCACAAATAATGCATTTGTGTAAGGATCCTGCTCTCTAAATTCAGCCAATGTCAGGTAACATCTCACCTAATAATTACAGGAGAAAAAGAACAAAATACAGAAATATACTCTACTATTTGCTGCTAGTCTTGGTACATTAGACTTTTTCCATTTATATTAACGTATTTCTTGAGTCTCCTCTGGAGATAATCAAAACCCACCTGGATGCCTACCTGTGTCACCTGCTGCAGGGAACCTGCTTTAGCAGGGAGGTTGGACTTGATCCAACCCTTCCTTCCAACCCCTGCGGTTCTGCGATTTTTGGATACTTGCTCCTTTGTCTGTTTAGGGTGTTTGTAATGAGGGCAGGAATGTTCCAGCAAGGCTACACACACAAAAAAAAAAAAAAAAGAAAGGAACCGATTTAAGTCCTGACCACCACTTCTCCCTCCTTCTCTTTTCAGGAATGAAGACTGATATACCTTGCTACTTTAGTGTGAATAGTCCGCAGTTTTATGAGACAAGAGGGGATCTGCTTGCTGTGCTCAACAGTAAGAATCCAGAACTCCTGTTTGCTGTCTATGAAACATCTATGATCAGTCCTCCAATTGTAAGTGTTGCTTTCCAAAATCGTGCCCATGAACAACAGTACATTTCAACAGCGCTGTGCAGAAGCCAAAATGGACCTGATCATTTTTTGAACATTCAATGGACTCGATAGCTTACGTCTGGCCATCTGTGCTCATTACAAGTCCAAAGGAAAAAAAAAAGGAGAGCATAAAACTATCAGAGAGCTTCTAAAGGAGGGCTACAAAGATGGTAAAGGGTCTAGAGGTCAAGATGTATGAGGGGCAGTTGAGGTCCCTTGGTTTGTTCAGCCCGGAGCAGAGGAGGCTGAGGGGAGGCCTCATGGCGGCCTACAGCTTCCTCACGAGGTGAGCGGAGGGGCAGCACTGAGCTCTGCTCTCCAGTGACAGCGACAGGGCCCAAGGGAACAGCATGGAGCTGTGTCAAGGGAGGTCAGGTTGGGTTTGGGAAAAGGTTCTTTACCAGAGGGTGGCTGGGCACTGGAACAGGCTCCCCAGGGCAGTGGTCGCAGCCTCAAGCTGCCGGAGCATTTGGACAATGCTCTCAGACACATTTTCTGCTAGGAAAACACTGTAATTCCCTACTTTGCAACTGGTTGTATATGCTGAGCTATAAGTACATTCCGCATGCTCACATAAGAGCAGAGGAGCAACATGCATAAGTACCCTCCCACTAGCTTTAATCTAAGCAGCACCAAGAGCAAGCAGCAACCAGAACAAGGGAGGAGACCACTTTGACAAGAAACCAGCTATTATTTTCAGTAAAATTCAAACTCACAAACTGGGGAGACTCCTAGCACATTTATTTGGCTCTGTTGGTATACGTATAGAAATTAAAGCTCATATCTACAAAAGGAAATAAAAAAGCCTAAGTTGCTGCGTGGAGCTAGGTTCAAACAGTTCTCTCTCCTTCGGGCAACGAAACAGAAATTAACTGAATTTATGGAAACCACGTCAAAGGTAGGTACCATCCTGTACCTTAGCAGGAGCCCTGCACAGTGAGGGTGGTGGCAGCAGTCGCACCATGAACGTAAGACAGAGGAGGTAAGAGGCCTAGGCATACATTTTCCAGTGTGCGAAAGGCTGAGCTGATGTGACAGAAGCCCCCCCCTGCAATGGCCAAGAAGACACACTTAGGCTGAGGGCATATCAGGGAAAGCCCCCTGCGCAGAGGAGCGTGGTGCTGCTGGGCGCGCCCTGTAGCCTACACCTGCTCTCTGCTGCAGCATCCTACACAAAAACAGCTCTTTATTTCTGCTCCTCTATTTCACCTCTGTCCCTGAGAGTACAGGCGAACAATACACAGCTGCTCATGCAGCTACAGATATCATCTGCTGCAGTACAAACATTCCCGCATGGCCACTCGTTGGTTTGGGGCATGAACCATTCCTAATGGTTCTGCTCATCACTGCAGCAGAGCATCTTCTTATGGCTAAGAAGGTTTCTGGGCACGCGTGCCACTTCTGCACTACAAAAGAGCACCATGAGAGGCGATGAGGATTACATCACTGAGTCAGTATTAAGACCAAAAAATGAAAGATGTATACATAGTACTTTAAGCATAGTATTAAGCATTTCCACCAGGCTGACAGAGTAAGAAGTTGTACGACAAACCGCAGATAGAGGGGAAGTGTTTCAGTGTATTTAGTTCTAAAATTGAACACTTGGGGTTGCTGTCTGTGCCTGTGGTCAGCCCAGAGCAGTTACCAGGGCACTCTGCTGATGCAAACAGATGCACACGAACATGGCTGCAGCACAGGGTCACACACTTGAGCATGCCTCAACAGAAAAGGGGTAATGCAGAACAGGCAAGACATTCTCATTTGCTATCAGATTGTATATAAATTGCATATAAATGCACACAATTAAGCCAAAGCACTACTACCAGCTCTAACATCCATTTCAACATACATCACGTTGTTAGAAACAGGAAGGTGAAAGCACTTCATCTTAGGAGATATGCTACATTCCATTAATATCTCACTGCCTGGACTGACCAGCTTCGCTTTTACTGCTTTTATATTCTTTTGGGGTATTTCATTTGGCGTTACTGAGAAGTTAAAGGTTTCAGAAAAAGCACTACAGCAGTTTAAGATGAAAGGGTTACAACTGCGCAGCCAGCATAGATGGGAGCAAATTACAACATTTTTGTCTTTTCTTCAGGTAGAGTGACAGCTAAAATGAGATCGGAAGCTTTCAGGAAGCCACTTGTACATGCCAATAAAACACAGCAGAGACTAATTACATTAAATTAGATTCAGAAGAACAAACCAAAAATGGAGAGTTCATTCTAAAGCTCTGAAGATAAATATAGGATTATTTTACTACAATTATATAGTTACAGTGCAATTAGCATGTGAAGTATAATGTTATTTCTAAAACATTAATTAGCTCTATCTTAATATTAAGAAGTACCAGTCTATTACACTTAAGTGAAGGGTACTAAAGCAAACTAGGAGGGCTTCCCCACCTTACTGAAGTTGGGGCTGAGCACTCAACTCTCACAAAGGAGAACAACCCTTATTTATGCATGTAACTCCACTGACCTTTAACATGTTAAGTCTGTCACGTTTCTTGCAACAAGGCTTCATGCCTAAAAGCCCCAAATGCAAAAATTAAAAGACTGAAAATGAATTTGCACACAGAAATGATTTTTATACTTCCCGTTCGGATTAAACACAGACAAGTATCACAATTTCTGTTTTCAAATGCAGAGCACAACAGTGGTTTGTTGTGTCTGCTGCATCCTGTGGACTTGCAACAACATGTTCAGAAGCCCACAACAGTAAAGATGAGAGCTGGAGATGAGAAAAAAGAAAAACACATCTGTGGCTGCAATGGTTTAGGAGGTTATTATGCTCACTGCAGAGGTGTAGCAAGCTAACAGTCTGAGAATTTTTGTTCTGTATTAACGCAACAGAAGCAACCTAAGCTTAGATTCCCTTCAACTCACCAACTAGAGCTGCAAGAGCCAAACAGAGTTCAAATAAAATAAACTCAATGATTAAATGTAACAGACAGTTCTGATTCAGAAACAGAATGACAATAACAAAAACTTGAATCACCTCCAACGGACTCGCCAGCTGAATCATTCCTAAATTACTTGGAAAATTTTACCATAACTCAGGCTATCATATTTCACACAGAACAAGGTGAAGCAAAAGAGTTGCCAGAAAGCCTAGGCCATGAGTGAGAGCTGCTGAGAGAGAAGCATCCAGATTTAATCTTCCCTGATCGGCAGCTGAAGATCACCAGACATTCTCCATAAGGATCAACGCATTTTACTGTGTAATTCAGCTGTGGTTGTTAGACAGAAATTGGTTACAGAACAGTGTAAAGCAGTAAGACTCAGAGTGCTATGTCACACTGAATGACAAAGTGCAGTACTGTTTGAAACAGAGCCACTTCGGAAGATTTTCATTTTTAAAATCAGCAGTTAGGTTCCTACATAATCTGCTGCCCCCTGAAGTTTTAGAAGAATTAATCCCTTCATTTTATATCCTCTGTGTCAACACACCCCAGTTCAAACAAGCATCAAGGCCTAGCCCTCCAAACCCAACACCTTTCACACTCACGTTGTACAGGCATACACGGCATGCTGAGTCAGTACAACAAATCCCGCATGCTTTATGGACTGTTGACGAAAAGCACTGGTTTCTGCCTACCAAATACTGTAAGAAGAGATACAAGGCAGCAGAAAAACCCTAGCATTTGGATAAGGAGAACAAACTATGCAGCCACTGAAATACAGACAACCTCATACATGCAAACAATGGAAGCGCACAGGAATTTGCAGGGTACTGGTTCCCATTATTTGTGAGATTCCAGAAAACGCTAGCAACCTTATTAAATAAACTAAGCCTCTCAACATTCCTTGTCAAAAGCACTGCTTTCATTACAAAGGCAGGAGGCTGAGACCCAAAGGACACTGTGGTCATTCTGCAAAGGCACTACCAAACCACAGTTCTCCTCACTGCAAGCTGAATGATTTGCCCATCATGCCTTTCTTTCTCAAGACACCTTTTGAATGAAACCAAGTCCATGCTTACACCAGATACTGAGGTATTTCTACTACCTTTATATGGCATTTCAGAGTCAGATCTCGAACTGATGTACAGAATCACAGTTCCACCATGACTGAACAAGAGAAGGATGCAGTTTACCATATCCAGACAGGATAAAACGTATGGGTGTTTCTTACCTTTCCCTGGAGCATACAGGCACACACACAAAGGATTTCTGTGCATGGATTCAGCAACATTCAAATAAAATACTAAGTACTTCCAGTTTTCTAAAAAATAAAAATTCATGAACATTCTAGATATACCAACATAGACTTAGAAAATCCCCTTAGGACTACTTTGCTGATTTGGCAGTTGACACCAGCACGCTCCTTGCTTGTAACAACTGCTAGCTTTATGATCTGTTTATGAACATTTCAAAGGAAGCTTGCACAGGTATGTTTTGACCTTGTCAAAACATATGCCTAGGGAAAACAGTGCCACTCCCAGAGATGACGACTTATGGGTTCTCTGCTGGGTTTTTAAGGGATGTAGCCAATCCCTCCTTCAATTCCTCACTCTAAATCAAGCAAGACAACAGAAGCAGTGAATAGAAAGTCACTTCATCCTCATGGCCCCTAAGTAGCACAGCGTTACAAGACGGAATCAGGTAGGAAAGAGGCTATGAGCAATCCAATCTAACTGAGTGTGGCAGGTGTCCCTGCCCACAGCAGGGGAGTTAGACCACATAATCTTTAGGTTCCCTTCCAGCCCCAACTATTCTGTGATTACCTGAAAATCAGTTGACTGTTTGGTGCCACCTCCATGCCAGCTGAGCTACCAGCAGAATGGTCCTATATCACGCATGCAGGACACTGTTAAGTGACACTGGACCCCAGTGTCCGGTCACACCTCAGAGGTGCTCTTGTGAATCAGCTCCTACGAGCGGGCCTTGCATTGGCAAAAAAAGCAGAGCTCCTGACACAGCAGCACCACCACTGATAGATGTGCAGCAAATGTCCTCTGCCAACTGAGTGGACCTCAGCCAGCAGAAGTACCAAGCCAAAGAAAGTGGGCTTTCTGAGGCTGCTGAAACACGCCCATGCAGCAAGCAGCTGCCGCAGTCTGAAGTGCTGCTGCCCTTCGCCTTTCTCCCTTTCACCTGCTGCAGCTGTACGTTATCACTCCTCCACCAAAACCTGCCAGACAAATTACCTGTGTGTAACAGCGTCAGCAGAGAGACTCCATACTTGCGGTCAGTTTACCTCCTGCCACGCCAGCTCACACTCACTTCCACCCAGCTGATCTACTGACAGCAACACTGGCCTTTGCGCTACACAGATAAACTGCACGCGCACATTTATTTCTGTCAGCTCTGCCATTAAAGACAAACCTGCAGATGCCTGTGGGCTTCACACCTCGTGCAGTCGCACTGCATGGTGTGGGCCTCTGAAACTGCACTTGGCAAGAGGAGCCAGCAAGCACAAGGCACAGAAAGAGAAATGCGTGCCCTCAGGTTCACAAATGTGGTTAGCGTGTGTTGTCAGTGCTCCACGGAATAAGGCCAAGCGATGAGAAAGTATTAAAATATGCAGAAATCTGTCAACTTCTCAGGAGGTATTGGAATCAGTCAAGTACATTTTCAATAAAACTCATAATCATGCTGTGAAAATTAATCTAATTTTTTATTTTAAAAGTACCTATCATTTTCAAGTTCTCAGGAAAAAAAACCAAATGGCCTACTGACGTACAATGTGAAAGATTAACACTTAAACACTTCCTCTCTTAAAAAGGCAACTCAAAATAGAAGAGGTGATTGAAAGGAGAATGACCATTTTCAAGCTCCACCTCAGCACCCCTTTTGCAACCCAGCCCACCTGCAAGGACTCGCAAATGCTGGGGCCTGGCTGTTTCACTCAACTGCCTCCCAAGAACCAGAGATGACAGGAGAAGCGGGGCAAAAAGGAGTCTCACAGTAATGCCATGCAAATGTTTTCCAATCTGAAACACAGTTAGCAGAACCAGAATGCCAGGTTTCCATAGCAACCCCAACTCTGTCACCATGCATACACTGTATATTAGGGAACACACTGAACAGTTCAATTGTAACAAAATCCTGCACGCTGGTAACACACAAGACAAACACTGGGGACTCTTACTGGCTATTTCTGAACTCCCCAGCCTGCAGCACTTGAGGCGTCGTGGTGCTCTGCGCACTGCAGGGCACAGTGCAGGTGCCCAGACGCTGCAGGCCGCAGTGCGTCACTGCGCAGCGCTCCGACAGCCGGTCCTGCCCTTACCACGGCACGGCCTCAGGCCTGGCTCCAGTGCAGCAACGTTTCTAATTATTTCCTTCCTTCTTGCAAAATTCCTTTAGGTATTGCATAATGAAGAATGGTTTAGTTCTTGTGCTCCTCTGAAACATCCTCAAAACCTTTATTATTTTTCTGTTCTTCCTTTCTCCAGCTAAGGACTCCTATACAACAGGCAGCTTCTGGCCTTGTACCAACAGCCAGCTTGCACTACACGCAAGGCAAAAACTCCCACGTGAAATCAAATTCACCTTGACATATAACAGCACAGTCACATTCACCTGACTCTAATTAGACAATCTCTCTGAAGAGCTACTTGCTCCTCTCCAGAAACAGAAAAACAACTTCTCTGCATTCTAGCCATTCGTGCACAGCTGAGCGTCCACTTGAAATGATGCAGATAGTTCAGGTTAACATAGATAGAAATACACTGCTAAAGAGGCAACAAAGGTATGGTTCATACAAACCAGTTGTACGCTATTCTTTTTTCAGTGTATCTAATCTGGCCTTTATTTGCTCAAGGATGGATGTGTTGAGTCAGTGAGACAACTCAAGGCTTGGTTAACAAAAAAGGAGTTAAAAATAAGTTTGAATTAAGGTTGAACAACTGCATAAAAACAGAACAATGGAAAATTTCTGGTAAAGCAACAACAACAGGTATTTCACCTTCAGATTACTTGAGGGGTTTAAACACTGAACTGAGTTGTTCTTGTTCAACAGAGCAGGATGAGCTTGAAACTAAAACTCAAACATCTTGCACTGAGCACAGCAACAAAGTAACAGCATTTATGATGCTAAACATTCCTTTTTCTTTTCTGCTGGGGGAAAAAAGCCTTTACAGTTTGACCTAATTTTTACAAACAGCTTCAATTACTCCAGTGCTGCATTTTCACGGAAGCCATTTCAGCCTCACAGCAGGTCCTGCAACATCGCTGAACTCTGCACTTAACAGAGACTTCTGCCTGCATCAAGTGCATCCAGAGGGACTACTTGCTTATTGTACTGGTAACACCTAAGTACACTTCTGCACAACTGGAGCCTAAAGATGAAAGCTGCGAACTTTTCTTTCACTCCAAGTTACTCCTAACACAGCTGGTAATGGTGAGCGTTTCAGATTGCCCAACATATTCCAACCAAAGCCTTGTCTCCACTTGTTTACGGCTGCATCAAAGCGACTGCTTGGCCTACCTCAAGCTGAAGGCAGACAACATATTAACAATGCTTTTTTGCCTGTTAAAGTCTTTGTTTAAAAAAAAAAAAAAAAAAACAGTTTGAGTGTCAAAACCTTAAGATTTGCCAGAGAGCAATTCAGACCTTTTCATAGTGTCTCCGGAAATCTGTCTCCAAACTGGGTAGAAGTATACAACTTAAAAAAAAAAAAAAAAAAAAAAGGAAAAAAATGCAGCTTACACCTATCACGTCTGTGTATGTAATTAATCCATAGTTAAAAAGCACTGACACATCACCTGTAGAGCTAGACAGCTAGATATGTGTTCTTACCAACAACTACTACAAGACTTAGGAGTAAATGTATACTTCAAATCCAGAAGGCGCTGCTGGGCTAACCTAATGAACAGACAGCGTGGGGCGTGAGCTTTCCGCAGGTCAACGTGGCTTTTCTGAGCTATCTGCTTGCTGAACTCAGCGAGGCAGACAGATGAAAAGTGAAGAGGAACAGGAAGAAAGATACATTTCAAGGCCAGATAAAGTAAATTTCAATTTATAACACAGTATGCGGTCATCCTAGAGTTTTTCACTGAGAAAATAATCATCTGTAGCTTTTTTAGCACGAAATTCAAAGCAAATAGTATGTAGAATGCAAAAGAAACCAAAACTTAAACGACTGTTGTAAAACACAGTTGCTGGTAAAATTTTTAAATATACAGTCATATAAAGATGACTGCAAAGCAGGAGTTGAAAACTGTACTGAGAACTGAAGGTGAAGTCCTGATTTCAGTGATATCATTTAATCATTTACTAAGTTCCTAAACAGACAAAAGAGAAATAAGACAAGAAAAATCAAAATACAGGCAGAAGAGATATTTTTAAAGGCCAATTACCATTTGCTGAACAATGACAATCATTTTGACCAAGAAATACATTTTCTAAGTCCTTACAGAAAGTACATGAAAAATAGCATCCAAAATCCCATGCTGGTTCACATAAAGTGAATATATTACAGTTACCAAGTACAAAGAAACAAACACTTCACCAGAAGCACCTTAAAATCATGTTTAGTGCTACAGGTGGCCTCTTAGGCTTTGACAGTTTTCAGTTTGCAAATCTCCTCGGCTTTCTGATGGCATTTGCACAGACTGCTGATAACACTCTGTACTCCTAATAGACTGAGGATGGATTCTGCAAGGAGTAGGGCATTTCTGCCCTACAGAGCTTGGTTGCTTCCTTCCCAGAAGGAAAACAAGGAACAGAATACACCTTTCTTCCTTTTTCCAGAAACTTAATCTGACATGGGCTTCAGAGATGAGCTAAAGGTCTAAGACCAATTCTCTTAGGTATTGTATTTTCTCCTTAGCTCGCTACTCGCTGAACCTAGAAGCAGCTCACCAACATCCATCACTGCATCAGGTCTGGTTGCTTCCTTGCGTTTCCTACTCGTGCTGTAGAAGATTCTGAACTTCTTGAATTTATCATCCCAGTAGACTTTCAGGAGAGAGCACCCACTGAGAGCTGTGAGTTGTAAAAGCTGTCTGCTATCTTCCAGGTTCAGCCTGGAACTGGGAGCCAACACAAAGGCACTCAAGAAAAGACACAACCAGTTGACAAAACACAAACTTACTGCAAGCACAACAGTGTCAAGTGCACAGTGTCAAATGAGTGGGAGAAAACCCTTTTCCTGACAATGTGATACTTGTACTAACAGAAACCATACATTACAATGCAAAATCCAATTTTCAAAACAAATAACCCTATTTTAAATTTACTGACTGATCAGCTAGCAGCAGGCTCCATTTTAAGGAATTGGCTATTTTTGCATTAAAGGAAACAAATTTGCCCCAGTGAACGCCATCAACATCAGCTCCACACGAGAGGTTTTGCTTTCAGCCCTGTGTGACTGCAGCAGAACATGAACAGATGACACTGCAAGTTCCTGCCTAGCCTCTGCACAGCAACCTAATGACACCGGTCACCTCTCACCATCTATCCACCCCCAGCAACAAGGCCTAACCAACAGAGCTCAGCATCACATCCTAAAAATAAATAAATAACTAAATAAATTACTGTTAAATCAAAGCAAATTTCTTCAGCTGATACCCAAGCACAGGGGCTGGAGAACAACAGATTGCGCTGAGAGAAAGTCACACTTATCATTCCTTTGCAGTTCTCAGTCCACCTGATGGCTACTCAGACTGGCTGCTACTTGACTCCTCACATGCAAGTGGCAAGGGGGCCTCCCACACCCATCAGCTGTCACACAGCTGTGAAACATTTGGCCCATATCTGCACAAGTACTGGCTTACAGCAGGCAAAGTCAATCTTTCACCACACACCTGGACATGCTTCAGCACGCAGGACATGCTGCTCCATAACAAAGTGGAGGTCACAGACTTTCCCTCATCATCACCAGGATGTCACCACTCACACCACAAATATACGGGACAACATCTGCAGGCTGGAAGCTCTTGGAGCTGGGACAGAAGGAATTGTCTGGATTTTATGCCATGAGTTGTCAGGGCTGCTACCTTTAGCCATTAATCTTCAGCAGCTTCCCTGCAAAAGGCCTGATAAGTGACTGGAAAAAAGCAAGCAGGAAAAGTCAAACATTGCTTGTAGATCACAAGGTTGGTTTTTGTTGTTGTTGTT
>WBMW01000795.1:1091768-1118329 GCA_013396635.1 Penelope pileata
TAGGCTTCTTCACAAACACACAGAAAACCTAAAAGAAACGTCCCCCCCCACCATCCCCCACCCCCAAGGTACCAAAAACTCCATTCTCTTCCCTTAGGTAACTGAGCAGTCCTTCCAGACCTCAGTGGCGAGCCCAAACAAGACCCTGCTCCCTGTTTCCTCTGTCAGCAACCAGCCCTGAACAAGTGGAAAGCCTAGGGAAAGGCCTTTGGAACTGCAGCACCACCAAATCCAAACTCTGCAGGACAGGAGTCTGGAGACAGACAGGTAACTGCATAACTAAAAACCTCATGTAACACAAAGTGTGTATGTATGCGTCCGGATGGTAAAAGAGTGTGCAAAAATAAAACAGCAAGTGGCATGCGGGTACCTCAGTAAGAGTCATTTTCCTTAGTGGTTCTAGAGTTACTTAACATTAAAGTTTGTTGGATTTAAAGAGAAGTATGTGTCATAGGCTTTTTTTTTTTTTTTTTTTTTAAATCTAACAACTAATCTAATCCCTTTCAAAATCATTTATGTTGATTCCAGGTGTGAAAGTGACTCCAGTATGGACATGCAGCCATCTCCCACCACAACTGTCACTGCTCGCGGCATATGCCTTCTACTGCTCCAGGTCAGTGCTGGGACAAAACCACTGAAACTGCCACAGTATTTTGGGTAAAATTGAAGTTTGTACCTGTTGGTTTTTTTTTTTTCTTCCTTAACATTTTTCAAATATAAAGATTTTCTTTAAAACTGTCTCCTCCTTGCAGGACGCATTTTGACAGCATACTGAACGTACTGCACCTTACAGCTGTATTGACACCCAGGCAAAGGATGGGCAAACCCGGAGTTACATCGGCTGAAAACTCAAACCTGGCTGGCGCAAGGGTTCACTGCCACAACACAGAGGAATGGGGCTGTGCTGTCAGTTACCCCTCTAGCATTCCTTAGGTAACAAAATTGGAAAAAAGGAGAGAGAGAGAAAGAGAGAAAGAACTGCAGACTTAAAATAGTAGTGTACCTGACCTCTTTGGGGTTTGCTGATTTGCAGCAGAAGATAGGGAGCCCTATCCACTGAAGTGGTGGAAAACCTCCTTATTTCCTAGCTGGATTTAAATGACGCTGACAGTGACTAACACCCTATTCTAGCTGCGGGAAAAGTTGTCCTGATGTATGAGTTCACTCTCTGTCACCATTCCAAGCACATCACCTGCATTGTCTTCTGTAGAAAACTCGATGAGGACGATGCATAGATTCCATACAGCATACAAAGTAACTACACATTTATTTTCAGTATCTACATTGCCCCAAGCATTTCAAATGTACATTCTAGCTACTGGCATTGGGAAGAAGTCACACCAACTCCTGTCACGGCAGCAGAATAAGCACACTAAGGCTGGAACATGGCATGAGCTCTGGTTACAGCACTGGGGGATATTGCCTGGAGTTGAAGCCACAGAGTTTGTGTCATTGGAAGAAACTGCGTGGACTGGGTCTAATATACCATTTTATTTTAATGAGTCTGGAAGTAAGAGACAGTGCCTGACTATCTGTTACAATCATGAACATGATGTGTAGATAGAGGTATAGATACAGATACACGTCACCTTTGAAATAAAACCTCTGAAACAAAACTTAGCTTAGAGCTCTGTATAGCACAGACGACAGAAGACAGTCTGAATGGCCTGCTCTCTCCGGTGATAATACATTCCTGTGGCAATCACTTTAAAGACAAATGATCTAACACTGTTTAAATCATGGTCTTTGTGATACTAATGCTTACAGTATCTTTACCAGAGAAAATCTTTAATTCATGTCTCTCACTGATTTCCAGATCAGACAAACTTGTTTTATCACTGATTGCAGGAGACAAAAATGCAAGTGCTTTTTTAATCACTTCCACATTGCAAATTTTTACTCTAGAAAAACATTTCTTACACAAACTCAAGTGCATAATAACACGTGGGATACTTAAGGACAACATTTGAATGGGGTTTGATCTCCCACTGAATACCCACTGCAGCATACATTAATAGAACCGCACACATTGCAGGAATAAAATTGTCACAGCTACCAACAGCGAATTTATGGCCTGCACTCAGAGTAGCTTACACAAATATTGAAAAACAACTCAATTGCTCAGGTATGGTTCATGTCATTTTTTCCAAACATCTGCATCTGTTAGCTTACTGCTCATTAATTTAGGCAGATAAAATGCAGAAAAGAATTACTTTGATAAGCCCAAATACCCTCAGGGTCCTATTTTGAAAAGGTATGAAAATAAATGTGCAATGGATGTTTTCTATTTCCATTAGCAGTCATTCTGTTTGTATTTTTTCCCCAATAATTCCTACAGTATTTCAGTATAGGTTTCATACAGGCAGACTTTTGTGCCTAGTTGAGACTCTACTTGATCCTACCATGCACTAGGGGCTGACTGCTGTAACAGCACATTACTATTTTTAGCCTAATTTCTTCAGTTTATGCAAAGAGGAATTTTGCAAACCTCTCTGAGTAACCCTGTAGTTTTGAATTAATTGCCTAGATTTAAATCAGCTTGACAGAGAGGGATATTGAAAATTTCTACAAATTTCCCAAAAATGAAACAGAGAGAGGCCAGAGCTTGAAAATTTGTAAGAAGTTCTCCCCTAATAATTGATACTGTTCACCAGTTTCTACTGTCTAGTGGATCAAACTAGGAGTTGCTTCCAAAATGCTCTGCGGAAGAAACTGGAACAAAAGGGATTTGCTCAGATACATAAGGAGATAATAAAAAAGCCTTATTTCTTTCAACGAAGGTATTTTGTTGATCTCAGTGGACACTTGGTGAAGCACCCCACTGCCATACCTTATCCCAGACCCCAGCACCACACATTCTAACACAGGCTAGGAGGAAAAGTCGACCCAGGTCTCCCTGGATCAAATGCAATGTCAGTGGAAGAATGGACGAACAAGGGAAGTGGCAGTAGAACTTCAAACATTGTTTATAAAAATATTTCTGGTGAATTACTCTCCTATTTTTTCTTCAGAATCTATAAAATATTTCCCGTAAATAACTGGTTTACACACTATTAAGACATGACACTGCAAATTCTCACATACTGCCCCCTAGCTCTATTGAAACTAAACTGCAGGAAGATAGAGCAAGTCACCCCACTGCTTTTAAAATGATTTTGGAGCAAGGAGGATCAGAATTGCTGTAACATTTGGAAGACATCTTTTGAAATTTTCCTTACATTCTTTCCATGAAAGAATGAAAGAGCTTTAAGAAATCTAAACTGGAATAATGGTGGTTTGTTGTTGTTGTTGTTGTTGTTGTTGCTGTTGTTTCCCCCTGAAAATTATTATAATCTGTTAGGTAACCATTCTGACCACACATGGAAATTAAGCATAAAATAGCAAAAGACTTTGCAGCATCTTTTCCTTCCCTCTCCTCTCCTCTTCTCTCTGCCTCCCTAAAACTGGGATGATGCACATTTTAAACCAGGCTAATTAAAAGAAGAAAAGCTGATGCCAAGACTTCCCAGATCAAATAAACAGCAGGGGAAAGAAAGGAGTGATAAATGCAGGCATTACACATAATTATAAATAACATTTACAGCATCTGCACAGATAATGGATTTTCCCCACTACTGAAGTAGTACCCCAGGTACTAAAGACAATTTGTACTTACCTTTTCATAGGGAAACATATCCACATAAAATACTTTGAGTAAATTAACAGATTACTTGGATGTTACTCATTTTTATGCAGTACACCTGCTGTGACACATCAATTAACATGGCAAATTAAAGTAATAACAATATGTAATATATTCGTATGGAATAGACAAGTTAATTGCATGCTGCTTCACAGATTGCTGTTAAAATGAGTACTCTGATTTTTCAGGTTCCAAAATTCAGCTTTAAGTACCCATCTCTGAAAGCTGGGGTACAGTACCCCTGACACTGAGTGCTACTCACTTGGCCTCACTGACACAGAGCCGTCCCACTGTGTTCGGTGACAAGGAGCACTGGTCGGTGACATCCCTCCCCTGGCACTCTCAGGAAGATCGTTCCTCTCCAGCCGGCATCCCAGGGATGGAGGCACAGCAGCAGCTGCTTCTGCGTGGGCAGGAGGCTGAGCCGCTGGTGGCTCCACCGAGGGCTTTCTCTATCAGATGGAGGAAGCCAGAGAAGAGGTGCAAGCTTTTGTCAGGGCACATGACTTGCACGGAAGAGAAAGCCTTCTCTAAAAATAACTCGACAGCTTCTGAGTCTCAGAGCTGCTTTCCTGGTGGTCATGGGATCTGCCCCCTCGCCACTGCAGCCTGGGTTCACACCCAGGAAAAATGTTCGTGTTTCTGCAAAGCTTCTCCAGTAGGTACATCTGTGTTTTCACTACGCCTACAGCTGCAATCGAGGATCCTTTCACCAGGAAACATAAATTTAATCATATGATTTCACTGTCATGTGGACCTACCCTTGTTTTGAAGCAGCTGCCTTGAGTGCTGCTAGCACCACAGCCACAGCAGCACAGCACTCAGCTCCCTTCCCGAAGCCACTGTTGGGATGAAGGTAAGTGCTCGGGGCAGCCTAACAGCCGGCTGTGACACCGTGGAGTTGGTTAAGTGCACAGACACATCCCAACCAGCCCGGCTTCTGTGGTGCAGCACTACCTTAACACCTAGCTGGCAGCCTCTGGGGTCAAAATAACCACTTTATTTACACTGGCTCAGGTTGGCAGGAAACCAGGTCCCACGTGGCCCTTCTCTTCAACAAGGGGCAGTGGCGACCTGCTGGGGCCAGGTGGTTTTCACCAGACCACGTCCCGTCCTTGCACAGCGCCCAGCCGCTGGGCTGCCCCTGCCCCCGGCACTGCCCAGCTCCGGCCCCACGGGAGGGAAATGCCGTGGCATTACTGAAGGAGCGGCTATCGGCACCCATGTGTGAAATGCAGTTACTGTAGAGCATAACTGTATCCAACAGGGCCTGATTCTTACCTCACAGTTCTGTAAGTTCACTACATTGCTGCATGCTAAAATCAATAGATTTGGAGAGAAGCAAACCCACCGCAGCCCACGCACGCATTGCGTTCCTGCTGGCTGAGAGCCTTTGGCTCAGGGGAACCGCTGACTCCGCGGGGACACGTGTAAGGCTGAAACCAAGCACCTCGAGCTGCTGAGTACATCCCCGAGGAAAAAGGAGCTCTTTACATTTGCTTTCTGACTCTAAAGCTGATGAAGGTAAGCTAAGGCATATTTGCAGAATCTGCAAGCATAACGTCCGAAGCTTATCTATCTAAACGTTGAAAAGGGTTCTTACATAATAAATTCCAAGGACAGAAGGTTTGAGAGCTAGAGATTTGCTTGTACAGAGCTGAAGGAGCCCCCACAGAATGAGGAGGCCCGGCCTGGCTCGTGCTCCTTCCTCCCGCAGGCGCTGACAGCGGCTGTCCGGGCCGCCATCCAGCCTCGCCGCCGCCTCGCCGAACGGGCCCCGCTTTCCTCTCCGCGAACCCCCTTCCGCGGGGCGGAATGGAGCGTCCCTCCCCTATGCACAGCTGCCTTCGGAGCTTGGTACTGTCCGGAAGGGGGGAGATCAAAGGGGAGAATGTAACAGAGCGAAAGGGAGATGGAGGCGGGGAGATATGCCTAAACCCTTGATAAAGGAAATAGAAATCATGTACACGGATCCCTGGTGGTCTAGTGGTTAGGATTCGGCGCTCTCACCGCCGCGGCCCGGGTTCGATTCCCGGTCAGGGAAGCTACACTTTTTTGATTCCATTCTCTCACGGTTTGATTTTTATAATACTCTCCGTTGCTCTTCTTTGTTTTTACAGCTCAAGGAGCATCCGGATAGCCTTTATGCGGCTGTAAGACACGGATGTTGCTGCTAAGCATCAAGTTTCAAATGCACTTCGCAGTCTGCAGGGCTCATGCAAAGGAATTGTGCAAAGTGCTGCTCTGTGTGCAGGTACTGGCGGGCAGGGGTGGGTGCCTGGATGTCCTACCCTCACAGAAATGTCTCTGTGATGTGATACGATATTCCCACCTGCAGAGCTTCCAGGAGTCAGCTAGGCAACATCTGTCCCACGGGCAGCATGGTTGGTCAGTGTGTACAATGGTAGTATAGTATTTCCTTTTTTTTTGGCTGCTCTGACAGCTCTACTGCGTGCAGGCCTCCATCTCGGGGTGTCCTATGGTGCAATATTTAAAATAAAATGGAAAATAACACCAAAACAGCTCATACAGGTTCCAATATTTTACCGGGAATGGAAGCATAACCATTCCAAAGCCTTTTCAGTCCAGTGCCAGACCTGAAACTTGCCACTGAACCTCAGACAATGAATATCCACCTTGCAACATGTGGAAGCCAGTCCTCATGCTAGTTTCCTGATGTCATAGTCACAGGTTCCGCTGTGATCATGATTTGAACTGAAAAGACTCTGCAGTAAGTGTTCATCTTCAGCATGGGTCAAACAGCTGTGGCAGCAAAATCAGTAATTTTTAAGATTTGGGAGGTCTGGCTGAGAAGTTTGCCCTGACAAAGAGAGCATTCCTTTCAGCTGAGAGTTGGCAGCCTGTGACCATTTCCTGTCCCCACCTCTGAGCCAAGCCAGCCCTGGCCGTGCTGCTCTGACAGGCTCCTCCAGGAGCCATCTCACCACGCTGCCTGATGCCTTCTTGGCACTGTGGCAGTTCACAAGCTGCTCCTAGCGGTGGGCACTTGGCCTTCTTAACACTGGAATGGTTACTTCTCCCCACCGATCTTTTAATTTTTTTCTGAAGCAGCATATAGATGAGATCTCTGCAATCCCTGAGCAGATAAAAGGGGAACAGAGAGGGAGATGCTGTCTGAATGTACTCTCACTGGTGTTATAGTTCATAAAGTCTCTGTCTGACCTGTGTTAAATTGCACGTGCAGGATGGCTTGGATCGACGGTATTCCTCGACACAGTTACGGGGTTTTAAGATTGGCCTCCTGTTACCTGGCCTCACATCAGCAGGATGGAGGGAAGGAGCAGAGTACTCATTTTTAAGAGATGGTGGATGAAAAACCTCTCCTGGAGTCCTTGTTGTTGTTGTTTTAAATAATAGGTAACTCGTGACACTGGAATGCAGAAGTCCCTGACAGGGTGGGCTGTTGTGCAGGGGGCAGGCAGTGCAATGAAAGACACACGTAAAATCAAAATGTTGTTGTGTTGGGTTTTTGTTTGTTTTTTAATTTGAAACCTTACATTCTCAAAGTGTGGCTGAATTTGCTTCCAATGGTGATACGTTTTGAGATGCTGGATTTCAAGTAGTTTCACTTTCATTTCTGTTCTTCCTCAAAAGTTGGATCAATTGCGTTCCATCTCACAGCAAAGGTTGATGGGAATACAATGCAGTAGAAATAAGGAAGGTGAAGAAGGCAATACCTCTTAAATATAGACCAATTCAACCAGCGACTGAGTAACTGGTCAAGACTCTTAACTCTTACTTTTTATACATTTTTGGAAATTTTGGAAAATAGGAGCTTTCAAATCCAAACTTGATCTTATATCTCTTTCAGGTGCCTCTTGTATTTTCTTTCTGGCTCCCTTCTTGAAGGTACAACACTATATTAATTCAGCTTTTAGAGTTTTTCCAATCTTATATTAAATATTTTGCCTGAGATGGGCATAAAACTTTGCAGGACTGACAATCAATAGACTATTTAGAAAATGAAAGTTCCTTTTTCTTTTTCCTAAAGGCATATTTTCTACCTGTTCTCACATTGCACTTTTGTCTGAAGGACACACGCTCATTGGTCCGCGTGACATTCAGGTGGCAGCTTATTCCATTGTTTTTCTTTTGTACTGTGGAAATAAACACTGAAGTAAAACTCCGTGCTGCCTTCTAAAGGGAAACAATCCTCTGCTTGTGGCTAAACGTCTCCTTTCATTAGGCCACGAGGTGGCATCCCAGTCACGTCTTCCACCAGCTCACACACAGCCTCCCAACCTGGCTGCTGTTTTGATTTCAAACTTAATTTTGTAAGGTAACGTTATACTCATTCAGTTGTAATAAGCTGTTAAGTAATGAAGGTTTGTATTGCTGGTAAAGCAACTTCACGTACAGATGAAACTGTTATTAAGCCACATCATAAGCAACGTACCTCCTTCTCTTCTATCTTCTTTCCATCTCTTCTTTCTACCTGGAGATTTTGAATGGAGGATCGTGCAGAAAGTCTGTGCCAAGGCAGGGGAGGGGGTGAGCATTCCTGTATCCCAGGTATGTGGGCATTGTGACTGGCTGGCTGGGGAGATGAGAAGGTCTGCTTGGGTTCCCTGCTGCGCTGCTTCGCAAGACCATGGGAGCCGGCTGTGCTGTGACACGAGTGCTGTTGTCACCATGGCAGTGAGCAGACACAAACAAGGCAAAGTGCGTATTAGATAAACTGCTGGAGATGGAGGGGAAAGAAAAAAGAAAAAAATAAATGTCAGGCACACAACCCCTTCTCCAGGCTCTTGGTTTTTCCTCCTCAACGACTTTTCTGTAGAGTAGTACTGCCGTAGAAATGTGTATGTCTCTCCTAGACACGGATTTGGTATGTAACGCTTCCTGGATGGTAAGATAAACTGAAAAGCATAGCAATCTCATTTCAAATCCTGCTATGACTATCACTTCAGAACAACAATTGGAAAGCTTACTCTGAGTCATATTTTAAAATAAATTACTTTATCCAAAATAAGGCATCTTATTTAAGGTGATGGTAATGAAAGTCCAATGCAGATTTAATTACTGCACATAACTCTATCCAAGGGCCATTTTCCAAAACTTCTTTTTACGGGAGCAATTGCCATGTCCTGTTAAGAAGTGCTCTGATCACGAAATTATGAAAGTTCTGACCCTTTTAAATGCCTGAACTCTTCCACTTGCTCACTGAAAATCTGCTTTCTAGACCTGTTTTATTACTGCCTTGTGGCTACAGTCAATTATTACCTTCTGCTTTTCCATGCTTTGTTTCCCCTGTGCTTTTTTGATTAATCACACTTTAGTAAACTATATTGCCAACGTATTGTGCTGTGCCTAATCTTTGGCTAGCTGGCAGGAAAACAGAGCTGGGAGGTGACAGCTTCCCCTGGAAGCAGGAAAACAGTAGCAGACTATAAATCGATATTGTAACACACGCTCTGGCTTGTGGTGCTGCCTGCTGCCTGTGACAGGGAGTAGCAGTGACCCCGGCAAGGCCAGCGGAGCCGGTGGAGCATGGCAGTGGCAGGGAGCTTTCTGCAGCTCTGCCACTGCCCCAGCCAGCCCGCATCCTGCGTGAGGCGCTTTTTGACATCCATGACAGCTCTGTAGTGCATAAACTGCATGAACTGTATTGTGCAAGCTGCAGTTCTGCACAACTGGTCCAGCGAAATGAATGAGTGAAACATGCATGATCATCCCTCTGTTCAGATAGGAGACTGCCTGGCTAGCTACAGCAGGGTGAAGTTTTGCAGTACATAATTTCAGTTTGTTCCCCTTCTGCCCCAAGCTGGGCAGAAAGTCTCAGCTGCCAGTTTGTTTGAGCAAGAATCTTGGGCTGACGGAAGTGAAGCATTCTGATGCATCTTGCCAGGGTTTTTTCATCCCTCGTGCCATACTGCACATCTCCTGCAAAGCTGGCTGTGTTCTCGGTGCTGCACGAGGTGCTGGGCTGCCTGGAGCCAGGAACAAAACATGGAACAGACAAGACATGCTGTGGGAGCGGGACCAGGATGGTGGGGATGCTACGTGCCATCTCGTTGCTGCCATGCCCAGGAGCAGTGCCCTGCTTATTCGTTCCCATCACATTGGCATATTGGCAGGAAGTCAGCGCTTTTGAAAACCAGGTATCTTAACATCCTATGCGCTTACTGTCTGATACAGTTTGCTGATCTTACTGTAAGGGTAAAAAAAAAAAAAAAAAGTTTAAATGGTGAAAAATAATGTAATGATGTAATGTATTCCTCTTCTCCTCTGGTCATATTGAAGAGGATTTTTCTTCCATATCATCTCATACATCATCAGAAATTTACCTCCCTCCCAAGCAGCTTGGTTCTAGGACAGCTACAATCTTCTATGTACTGGAGGCTTACAGTGAGAGCCCGAAACTTCAGTGAGGGGTGCTGACGAGATGAACATAGGGTTGGAGGAAAACTCTTCCCTGGAGTCTGACATCTAATTTGACAAGATCAAGGACAAGAAACTAAATAATTTTATCCCTACTGTACAGCTGGGCAGCCAGGAAGCAGACAAACAGTTGCATTTCTGACACGTTTAAATATTCAAAAGGAGCTTGGCACCTAAATATTTTTACAAATCAGACAAATGAGAATGCATCCTCTGAAGTTTTGGTCCTGCAAGGGCTTAAAAGCATGACTAACTTTGTTTATATGAATAGTCTCACTGGAGTGGAATAGTTCCTCTGAGTAGGGCTGCTTACATGCTTACTCTACAGGATCACTCCTTCAGGGCATATCAGTTCTGAATATCAGATCACTTTGAAAAGCAATGGGGAATGCCCCTTAACCGAAGAAGTCATGCACAGTAGTAGCTAAAGGATGCATCTCCGATACGTGCAGCTTTTCTTCCCTTAAAGAGTTACGCACGGGGAAAAAAAAAGTGTGGGGGGATTTATTTATTTTTGCCTCCAATTGCAACCACAGGCCCAGAAATACCCCATCACAAGAGCTGGACATATGGGGAAGTAGGTTTTACATATTTGTATTGAATTATTACTCCTCTATTGTTTTGTTGGTGGCTACTGCTATTGGGCATCCTTGGGTTTTGACGGTCACATCAAAGGAGCAGCTCTGGCGTGAGAACTGGTCAAAGTGAGCCAGATAATTCATGGATTTATTACTGAGGTCGGTTCCCATGATTGTCAGTGGGCAGCAGGCACGGCTGTGTTGTAATCCTCATTCTCTCAGTAAAGCACATACTGCCTTAAAAAGGTTTAATGATCCAATAGTGATTTACTAATGGGATTCTTTCCTTCGGGTTTAGCAGGCCTTGGAGGAGGACAGGACAGCACACACAGGCCATTTTTCAGCACTATCATTCAGCAGAAATGTTTGTATTTGTTTTGCTTTGTTTTCGGATTCCAGCTTAAAGCATTTTTATCTGCTAACTGTTTAGGGCAATAAATCGAAGGGGAAAAGCCATTGTAGCTGAGCAGGTATCAGATACATCCTAATACCGAGAGGGAAGGAAACAGGCAGGTCATGACTGAATATCCAAGGTAATTAATGAGAAGCACACACTTTGAGACCAATGAAATAAAAGCGAGTGGAGAGAAAGACGCAGGGCAGCCCAGGGAAGCTGCTGCTGTGCTGCTGGTGCTTACCTCCGGCTGTTAGCTGGGAGGCTGGTTGGCGGGGCCTTTTTATTGCTGTTTCACCCCATTTGCCTATCCTTTTTGCTCAGAGTGGAGGGAGGGGGCTGCCTGGTGGGAGAGCTGCCCAGCGTGGGGCAGGCGGGGGGAGAAGGAGAGGAAGCTACTCTGCCTCACCCTGCTGAAGGCAATGCTCCCGGCGCAGACGAGTGCTGTCCTGGAGCCTCTGCAGAACAACAAAACCAAGAAAACCCAAACAAAACACCCTACTCCCTTCTCCCTCACCAAAATACTTCTTAAAGAGGGAGACAGTGTGGAGAGAAGCAATGTTATTTTATTCCAAGGCTTATATATTAAACCCGAGCGTTGTGCTGCGAAGTGTCATTAAAAACTACTTGAACTATCCACACACAATATATGTCATCTGGTTAATACAGTTGCAGAAGTGTACCTTAAATGTGTAACGCTTTGTTGTAAGCTCTCCAAGGGAGAGTCCTTCTCCTAAAGCAAAATGCAGTTACTTGTCTCTCTGGTGTATGAAAAAAATCCCCCAGAGCATTCAGAGTTAAATCAAAACTAAGAAAAAAGAAAAAGCGTAGGCCCTTCAGTGATGGTAACTTTGCTCCTTAGGTACGTGGATTGCCTTGTAGTCATTTATGAGATTTTCACATACCACACAGTAATAGAGAATACTATTTATGGGTATTCTTTGCAGGTAAAAAACACTTCTCTTTACATTTACCAGTGACATACAGCTTCCCGGAGCAGGGTGCTGACAGAATAGAAGGAGGGCTTGCAGTGTAACTGGTACAAAGACGTGGGCAGAGTTACAAATTTCCAAACTGATGGTGATTGCAATCACAATTTCAATGTTGCATCAAGGGATATTTTTTTTTCTGAAGACTTCCCCTTGTAGAAGAGAAAACTGCTGAATACGGACTACGTGGAAAGTAGAATGAAATCAAAAGCTCAGAAGGACTTTCATGTAGAATAGGTAATAGGTAGGCATCGTCTAAGGCATTTAGCTTGGCTTGAATTCAGTATCGGCAGCTGTAGCTGTAAAAAGGGGTCTGCCTCTCCAGACCACCAAACTCATATAAACAGACACAATCATTTTTATTTCCCACGTTCATTTCCTTTTTCCTTCTGATTTTTGAACTTCTAGGCTACAACACCAGTTCATGTTGCTCAGCTTTGTGCTGCCATCATGAACGTAGGAGAATATCCCTTTAAAAGAAATCATGTTAAGATCACCCTGTAATCAGTGCCACTGCTGCAGCCAGAGCGTTAAATTCAGCAGTTAGTGTTCACTGAGCTCATTGCAGGCATTGACTGGTCTTAGTTTTACAAGATCAGTAGATGATAATCTCGCATTATCATCACATTGTTTTGATAAAGTGTTATTTCTTCAACAGGAGGAGGCGGCTGATTCTTCAGAAAAAAATTAGATTGCATTTGAAAATATGATTAAGATTCAAATCACATCTCTTCACAGGTGATGCGAGATGGAAAAGGAGAAATTCAGTGGCTTGGGCATAAGCGTTAGTGCCACTCCAAGCAGCACCTGTGTGGGAGTGGCAGAGAAGGTGGAGGACATGAAGGAGATGCACCCGCAGCAGGCAGCATAGAGCCCTGCTTAGGACACCACAAATATTTAGGCAACTGAATACAAAGTACACATTTGTACAGCAATGGCACTTCACCACTTCCAGTTGTAGCAGTTGCCAGAGGCAAAAAAAAAAACAACAAAAGCCCAACAAACAAAAAACAAACAAAAAAAAAACCAACAGCAAACAAGCAAACAAACAAACAAAACAAAAACACAAATCGCACCTCTTTTCAGTTAATTACCTGTCAAATGTTTGTTTCATCTGTAAATCAGGAAGTGTTGGGCATACAGTCAAGCTGAGATCCTGGCATTCCTCACACCTGCCTAGTGCTCTCTGTCACGGGTAGGTGGGCTCCTGCTGTCATTCCTTTTGAGACCTTCACACATCAGCTTCCAAAACACAAGCCTTTTGCCAGTGTAAAATGGTGAAGCAGAGAAACGAGCACAGATAAAATTTCAGCTCTGAGTACAACTACACCCAGGTTCACACTCAGGAAGCCTGCAAAGAAAGATATATCTCCACCTTCTATTGGACAAAACCACCTGTACCTACTAAATCACTTACATCCTCATTTGTGTGATCTCAGGCTATCTATGCCTACAGAAGCAAATGGCTGAGGAGCCTGGTGACTATAGAGCTGGTAGCAGTCCACTTTAAACTTCAGTAGTAATTTCTGACGTACTATCTTCTGATGAAAAGATACTTGTGACCTTTTACTATTATTATGAAGAATTTGCTCATTTATGGTAGTCCTAAGAATTTGCCAACACCCATGTCCTGAGCTTTGGTCGATGCCCTTTACTTGCCTCGTGACAGCCTGACTGAGGGACCATCTTTTAGAGTACCTGCAAACAAACATGTTGAAGGATGACACCAAGGAGGCCTGACCCCCCACCAGCTGCTGCCACATTCAGACTCTTCTGCTTTAAAGATACCTGCTCAGCCCTTGGCCACAGCAGTCAGCTTTTCTTCTGGGGCAATACCTCACACAGGTTTTCCTCCTCTTGCAATCAGAGCAGAGGGATGACAGGCAGCACCTCCTCCCCAGGGTAATAATTTTCTCCTGGTGCCATGTGATGTAGTTGAATCCCACAGCTACAGCACCAAAGGTGCTTGTTGTTTGTGCTGTTGAGGGCTAAGGTTTCGAGCCTGCTAGTGCTGTGACAGAATTGGTTTTTAGCTTTTTCCTTTTGAGAAAAAAACGTCCTAGAAAATTGCACAACCTCCCTTGATCCTCTTGATAACTGAAATTTAAGGTTGCTAACCCACACATGGAAAAGTTAGTCAAAGCCAGATACGCTACTGAGTAAGCAATCTGGTTCACTTTCTTGTGCTATGTGCTACTACCTAGACTTATATAGATTAAAAGTTCTCTTCTTCCTCCTCCAGGACTATTGCTCAACTGAATGCAGAATAAAGACAGAAAAGGGCTGAAGAAGTGTGGGTGCATAGCCATGTAGTGCTCAGTTATGCCAAGTGAACAGCTTTCCCTTGCTCTAACACTCGTATGGACCCCTTCAGCTCTGACCTATTAGAACAGCTACAACCCAAAGCATCCAAAGCTATTACCACCTAACATCTTTCCGAGAGCATGTGTGTAATATGCTTCTTCTCCATCAATTTCTCACATTGTACGTGGAGGCTCAGGACTAAACAGGTGTGTAGGCTGAGCTCCTGCCTTGCCCAGTGCTGAACCCTCTGGGTGACTCAGATGAAAAAGCAAAAATAGCAGAAAAAGAAAAGAGAGGAAACATCAGCAACTCGGCATACATGAACTTGGCCTGTTTTGTAAGAGTGAGAATGGGATAGTCCCGAACACAGAGGCTGCAGAAATCTACCCATGATGCCTTGTTTCAGGATGCTAAAATAACCACAGTTTTGTCTAATCAATCCCTTAGAAATATTTTTTCAAATAATACCTTTCTTTAGAACAAGGCAAAGTGCTGTACTTGGGGCAACAGGTTGTAAGGATTTGGGGCACACCAAATAGATGGAAGCCCTTAGCTGGAACCAAGTCAGTGGCTGCCCATTTTTATGACAGTATGATGCAGAGGAGACCTCCTACCAGGCTCTTTGATGGCAGGTTAATAGTTAACATCTTAAAGACAAGTAAGGTCGAAATCTGCTTTTTCATGTAAATAAACTCAACTTTTTACATTAATGTGATCTTTCTTCTTGAGCCTGTTCACAGAGAAAACGAATGATGCCTTAACTGGACGCTGCTACTCATGCCAATACAGCCATGCAGCATTTATGTCTGGAAACAAAAAAAAGTTTAATTCTCCTACAAACAACAAAACTTCACAGAATATCAGGCATGATTTATGGCATAGGGATAGAGATCCTTCCTCCTCATCTTTTGTCTGTTTTCTCCATGGGACAGCGTGCTGTTCATGCTCATCAAAGCCCCTCCTTGCCCGAGCGCTGGAGACCAGTTTATGTGGGTGGGGATCAGCTGCATTTCTAACGTGGGAGGCAGGGATGGCAGGGGCAAGTCACTCCGATGAAGCTGCATTTTGGCAGCAGATGCCATCTCTGGGAGGCTGCAGGGTTGTCACCCCATTTCTATGCCTCAGTCTCATCACCTGCTAGGTGAGTGCAATAAATCTTCTAGCATCTTTCAGACTTTGTGCTTATCCTATGGCTACAGCTTTACACACCTCCTACCAATGTTCTTTGCAGACCTAGGAGGAAGCAATAACAAACTTGCCACAGTGAGAACTGGTGAATTAGGAAATCAGAACCAGAGGTAAAAGTTGCCCTCCCTCATTCGAGATGTTCAATGACATTGGGTTAATTTCTTTCTCTTCTACACACAGGCCCTTAGTGAGGTTCTGAATGAACGCTGGATCTAGAAACCTCAGTGCGTTGGGCGGCTCTCTGGGATGGACAGATGGGTCTGTTTCATTAAGCATCCCACAAGTGCAGGACTGCTGTACAAGCCTAAAAGCGATGCTGTTTTACTCTTTTTTTCTGCCTGTTTAAACACGTCCTGTTGGAGATGGGCTTTCTGAACGAGAGGGAGCAGGAGAGCGGCTGGCAGGTGTGCTTCTGGCCACAGAGTCCACGAGCATTTCTCAAGAGCAACTAGAAACTGCAACAAATCATCCATAAAACGCGGTCAAAAAGGACTTCATTTAATTAGTGATATGTAAAGACTTTTGCATAGAAAAAAGGTTAACAAAGTAATGCATAAAAGACCGACTAGGTACAGTATTTTTAAAACAAATATTTTAAAGTATATTTTGCATAATGTTTAACATTCTCAATGCTTACTGCTTTCTCCACACAGCAGAGAAATCAAGTGCATAATAATACATGCTGTGTTTTATTTTTACTTTTTATTTTTTTTTTTACATAAAATCTCTAGTTTTTGACTTGACGTATTAAAATACTTAGGTTATTTTAAGTCACCGTAATAAAAAATGAAAGCAAAACATTTTATGCAGCACTAGTTATCTGGGTATTGACAAAATAATTTACTGCCATCCCCGTTAATACATTCATTTTGGTTTGGAATCAAACCCACATTACAATGTTGGCATGCTAATAGCCAATTTAAAAATTGTCCCTACCGTAACTTCATTCATACCCAGAGCAATCGTTACCCCAGAAGTTGATAGCGAAAAGAAGAGGGATCTTGCACAGAGTCGGCTAAGAGTAAACGTCCAAACGCAACTAAATAAGTTAAACTGAACTCTTACAACACCTGGTCTCTTGCATTGGCATGAGCCAGCCCCATGGAAGTGTGCACACTGTCAGCAGGTGGTTACTTCTGGGCGCATGACAACCCACTGTTTGTGCAGATACGAGCTAGCACCATAGTTAAGCCATAAAAAAGGGTGCCTCAAGGCTCACAGGCAGTGCTGAAACGTTCATTAATCCAAGCACTGATAAGATAATCGCTTTTACCAGTGCTATGCTAGATGTCACAATTTGGCAAGTCTGTACAAAGCAAGGAGGCTAAGACCAGGCCTGTCAAACCGAACGTTCTTTCTCAGCAGTCTGCTGGCTAAATCAACCTCTCTGCTTAAAGAGCACACTCTTTCCTGGAAAGATATCCACGTCCTGAAGCTGCACACAGGACTCTCTCCCAGACCATTCCCTTACCTGTGCAATGTTATTTGTTTTAGCAGAACACACGTATATATAACATTTATTTCATTTTTTTATTATCGTTTAAATGTCAGGCACTTATGAAAGTCGAACTCTTTTTTGAGCCCCGGGAGACCTGATAGGTACGACCCCTCACCTCTCTGCCCAACGTGGATGCATAGCTGCAGGTCTGCTCCTCCTAGTGCCTGCCTATCTCCCCGGAAACATCCACATGCCCAGGCCACGAGGACGCTTCCGAAAGCTGCTGCCTCGAGGTGCCCTCAGCACAGCCTGCTGGGAGGAGGCCGCCCCGCGTTCCCTCCAGCGAGGGCAGCGCCCAGGCTGGCTGCCAGACCCCGGCTGACGGCAGTCCCTTGGCCCTCAGCGAGGTCACGCTGGGGCGGGCAGCCGCAGGAGCCGTGTGCGTGTGTGTGTGCGTGCGGAGGGAGAGGAGGGAGCTGGGCGGGGAAGGGAGAGGGGCATTTAGAAGGCTCCCACCTCTGTCCCCCAGGGCCGGTAGGGCTTGCCGCTCCCCCCGCTGCTGGCCTGCTGGGGGCTGGATGCGGCTGACACGGCCAACGGTGGAGTGATGGCCGTAGCTGCTGCCACAGCAGCGGCGGCCGCGCTTGGGGGGAGCATGGGGAAAGCGCTGGTGAAGGAGAGGGGGAAGCTCTGGGCGGCTGCCGTGGCAGCGGCGGCAGCAGCATGAACGGTGGCCGAGAGGGAGAGGAGAGAGGTAGAGAGCGGGGGGACGCAGGGAGCGACGCTGCCCGCAGAGGGGACCCTGAGGGCGGCATCAGCGTGGGCGAAGGTGGCGGTGAGCAGCGCGGAGCCGTGGGGAGGCACGTCCGAGGAGAGTCTGCACGGGGCAGCCTCGGGGGCATGGAGTCCGTTGGGCTGCAGCAGGGCGGCCGGGAGGTGGTGGAAGGCGGCTGCCCAGTGGTGAGGGTGCAGGGGGTGGTGGTGGTGGGCCATGGAGGAGGTCATGGCGGCTGCTTCCCGCTGAGAGGCACAGGTGCTCAGGTGAGACACCAGTCTGATGCGCAGCGGGTCGGAGGTGTCAAGGCCTTCCACGGACGTCAGGTACCTCGCGACTTCAGTCAAGCACTCCCGGAAGCCGATGCTCATGAAATCCATGGCCAGGGAGTGAGCGTCAAAATAACCTGCAAGGGGAGGACACAAGAGGCACTGAGTGTCAGGTCGACCTCCCAGCCAATGCCGGGTGACGTGGTCCACGCCACCCTCCCTCAGCCGCTGATCTGCCACTTACGGGTTAAGATCTGCAACAAGAAAAGTGTGTTCTCTGGTCTGTAAGCGATTTGTGTGACCATCCCTGTAATGCAATAGGCTACAGTTGTTTTTGCACACTATATAAATGAAAAGAATTAAGACCATAAGTACTCGTGACTCTTGAAAAGATACACGATGCCGTTCCTGGAATACCTCGGGAAGCCTCGGCAGTGTGGTGTTACCCCTGCGCGTGTGTGACGGAGACATTTCTATGCACAAAGAAACGGTGGGGGACCAGGCAGCTCACACGCACTGGGCTGCTTCTTCTTCCCCTCACCAGCATTCACAATAAAGCTCTCGAGCTATTTCTCGACATTGTGAGGCAGCTGTTGTAACTGCTGCTGGGGTCTCATCTGCTTCCCAGAGTCATTAGGATGATGTGGCATACGGTGTTATTTAACTACAAACTAGAAACATCTTGTCGTGACTCTGCACACACACAATAAAAAGCTTTACTGAGAAAACGTTTTATGTAATGCCATTGCTAACTTGGAGATGGAAGACTGACAGCCATACAGATCATGTGGCATTTCAGCAAACAGCAGCTGGAACTCCACAGGCTTGGGACAAAAAACATTTGGGAAAAAAAAAAGTTTTATTAAATGCACATGAAAAGATATTCCCTTTCTAAAAGGCTTTAGTATCAAATCTAGTGGTTAGGTTGCAGCTCTTCAACTACAAAAAGCTATTCCACTTTAGTTTAAAGGTAGCCTTGGGAGAACAACATCCTATCACTCTCGAGTTAGCATGGTGGTTTTCCTTTCCATGAACCTTTTTTTAGATACGTGTGACTATGATGTGTGTTAGCATAGATGGATCAAGTGCCCTGATTATGAGGGATTCTGGCAGCAGTATCTATACTAGGCCTTGCACATTTTGGCATGAAACAATTGAGTCCTTTTTGAAAATTCAAGCAGCTTAGATGGCTGCTTTCACTTTCTGTTGCTGCGTGTCTGCATCGTAGAATGAATTCAGGCAGATTGACAGATGTCACCCCAAATCCCCTGCCTGCTATATACCACCTCTCGCCAAACGACGATGGTGCTTTTCATGTGGGCCACCTTGTCCACCTGATGCTGTACAAGACCCCAGAGAAACCCTCTCCAGCTAGCAGACTGGTGAGTACAACTGGTCAGGGCGTTCTGTCAGAAAGTACAGACTCCTCCACTGCAGCTGAACAATCTGTGAAATTGCAGCAATTTGAGGGAACTTCTGACTAAAAGCAGGCAGGCAGGCAGCGGTGAGCGAGCTGAGTGCCTGCCTGGTGGCCAGCAGCTTGGCTCAGGGACTGCCGCTGCGCCAGAGGCCCCAGGGCCTCCCTCTCTGCCTCTGGACCCCAGATGTGGGGAACGCGGCTGTCCCCAGCTCCTCCCGAGCCTGAGCTGGCTCTGCAATGAGGTGTCCGAAAGTCTGGCCACGTTGGCTTGCTGTCAGTCTCCTACGAGGTGGCCAAGACACAGAAACAGAGAGGACACCAGCCCACGCAGGAACTGGGCTCCTGGCACTTGGGTGACAGGGCACGGCTGCCAACGGCTCTGTCTACCCTGACCCAGGTGTCAGTCACCTGAGCTCAGTTTGTACTAAAGCTGCAATAAAACCACACCAAGGTCTCAGCCAGCTACTTGCTGTCAGGTAACTGCTTGTGCTGTCAGCAAAAAGCACTGGCCCTAGGCCAGATAATAACTTGACACGACCGCAAGACCATTGCCCACACCTGCATCAGGAAATACGAAGTCCACGTGGGGATGGATGAGCAGTAGCCTCCCTGCCTGCCTTTCTCCCTGCTTGCTTCCCCGCCTGATGGTGTGGCTCCGAAAAGCTGAGGCTCCATCAGCCTTTATCCTGCTGTGCCCACCTTGGATTTACCATGCTGCTAAATCAGAGAAGCCACTGATGCTACCCTGGCCCTCCCAGCCCCGGGCATCCTCACTTGGTGTGGCAAGAGGAGGAGAACAAGTAGTCCCCAGCTCTCAACACAGGGCACAAGACAGTGTAAGGATACTGGGACCCATTTTTCCTTCCTCTGATAACAACTTCTGTCCACAGACAAAATGATGGAATGAATCTTTTTGCTGATCCAACAAAGTTACTGGCTCAGAAGATGAGTTACGAAGTGGGAATAACTACACTTGCAAATAAAACAAATATCAGCCTTCAAAACACCCTAGGAAATGATGTTTAAAACTGTTACTTACGTTGCAAAGTAAAACATTAAGCAAGCAGGAAGGGCAGGCTTAAACTTTGCCCAGCACTAACTTGCAGACCTCTTTTCTTAAAGTTTGTTAATCCATCCAGTGAGATTACTCTTATCTCTGGGTCAGAAGGAGAAGATAAAGCCGCAGCATTTGTGAAACAGCAGTGTATTGTACCGGTGTGCCACCCAGCACGGGCCCTGGAGTAGCAAGGAGGGCTCTGAAGGGCCTCGAAGGCAGCCTGCTTGCCCGCTGGTGGCCATGGGCTTGAGTGGGAATCACTTCTCCCCACACCCTGACACTCCTCACTATGCCTGGCAGCTCCTGTCCCCAACACCTCATACCCTGCCCCGCGAGCCAGCCACTCGATCTGACCCAGTTTTTACGAGGAATGATGCAGCACAACATGGGAGTCAGGTCGGGATAGCTGGGCTACGCATCGCACGGGGAGGATGCAATGAAGCAACAACCACTGCCCTCAGAGTCTGAGCCTTGCTTGCTCTGGGCACCAATCGAGACAGACTTTGTGGAAAACCAGTAGGCAACCATGCAATTAAAGACTGCACCACCACGCAAACACACGAGACGATCTGAATTCGAGTTGCACAAGCACAAAAAATTCTGGCTTTTCATAACTTCCAAGAGCATTGCTTTGCCTACAAAATAGTACTCTTTACAGGACATTTTTCGTGCATGTAGAGATGTAAAAATAACATTTTTTTAGATTAAAATTTTGCACATCTGCCTAGGATATCAAGAGGCATATCCATTATACGAAAGGCAATAAAATCCCTTTCACTTCTGACAAAATGAGCTACCAGTAAATTTTAAGCTTAGATGTGCTCCTCGCAAAAGCTTCCTAACACCTAGAAAATATGTATGTCAGCTCGGTGTTAATTTTAACAAACAGCAGAACACCAGCCTCCAGCAGGCTTTCCCACAACCATTTGTTGTTACGCACGTGCTGACTTTAAGTTGAGCCCTGTAATCACTACAAGCACAGAGAGGTGCAGTAATTCACTCATGGGCTAAAAACTTTTGAGTTTAATTAAAAAAAAAACAAAATGGAGAAATCAGCAGCAGCCTTTTTTTCTAGCCTGTACCTTTATGCCATAATGGGTCAATGAAAAACGGGCTGGTTTGCATGACAGCAACTTCAACTATCACCACAGTTAACGGCACAGGACGTGGGACGGTCCTTGCAGAAGGCAGGCAAGATTTTTGCTCCAAATAAGTTCCAAACCCATGACTACAGAGAACACCTCGTGGGTGGCTGGAACCGTTTGGCCTCCAGCCTTGGGACTGTCAGCTCGCACAAGCGAGGCATGCTCGGCTCACGGCAGCCAGCGATCCAACGGGTCAGCCACGCAGCCCCTGCGTCACACAGGCCTCGGACAAATAGGAACTGCCCCGACCTCTGACAAACACATACAGCACGTAAATAGAAGCTCAGATAGCACTGCTATCAGTCTGCAGTCTTATCTGATACCTAGAGCTGCCTGTAACAGGCTGGATTTTGTTCTGGTGGATGAGGCGGTCTAACCTTGCATTTACGAGTCCTTCCAGAACAAAGAAAATACACCAACAATAATGAAAGCTCCTCTCCGTCCACTTCCTTTGGTATAGCTGCTGTATAATGAGCTTTAACATTGGTTTTGTGCTACACAATTGTTGCCACAAACCTCCTGTTTATGTTTGGTGTTTGGGTATTTGTTTTGTCTCCCTGTGCAGATTTCAGTGCTCTTTGGAAACCCCAAACAAATCTCTGACTGGGCTGCCTGTGAATGAAGCCTTTACTCCCACAGTGTTATGAAAGCAAACACAAGCCCAGGGTCAAGTGCTTCTTTTGTCCCAGTAGTTCTTTCCCACGAGTTCAATCCTGCCATTAGCATTGATTTCCACTCCTTTAATCTGGAAACGCCTATCACAGAGCGTCAAAGCCCTTTTTGCTGAGATTTCCCCAAGTAGCAGAAAAGAAACTGTCCTCTCCTTACCTTTACCTCCGGTCGCTTGAAGCATCTTCAGATGATCCACTGTCATTTGCAGTATTTCCGCTTTTTCCAATTTGGCAGATCCCTTCGAGATAAGAGACTCATGTAAATAAAAGCTTACAAGGATGAGAAACTTTAATTTGATATCCTTTCCACTGAGCCCAGCCTTACGGTTTCAATTTCCCCTATCATTAGGACATTCTCGGCTTAATTCTTTTCCGAGCATCTGCATCCCAGACACTGTCTAAGGACGGGTGCTGCCTCCTCCCCAGCGACACAAGCACCAGCAGCACAACCGGGTTTTATCAGAGCTATGGCTCAGTGTAATTCTGGCCTTGGGGACGGTGCAGAGATGACACCTTCATGAAATAAGAGAAGCGCATCACTTTCAGCATCACTTTAACCAACTGACCCAAAAAACAAATGGAAACCCACTGGGACAGGTCTGCAGCGCTGGTGATGAAGACCCTGCTGCAGCATTTTGTGCTGCTTTTACCAGTAGGTGTCCCTGTGGACACACACCGGCAAGTATCCCTCTTCCGTAATGGCCTATTAATTTTTGACATGTTATTTGGCTGCTGAATATTCTATTCTCATTCTCCACTGAAAAAACAATTGCACAGCCTACGGTTTTTAAAGCTATTGCGAGGCCTGTTTTGTAGCGACGTGCAGCCAAGCACCGTGAAAAAGAAAGAAGTTAGCTCCTCCAGCACCGGGACTCTTCCCTGTCTCTGAGGGTGGCTCCCAGTGCTGTAGGATGCAGGTCCAAAGTTAGTATTAATACATTCATCTACAAATAAAACTATTTCCCTCGAACACCTGGAGTGTGCCCAGATGACTGAGTTTTCCATGCAAACGTTATTCCAGGCCATCCCTTGGCGTCAGCTAAAATCCAAGCGGCACAAAATTCAGCTGCCAGTGGACCCCATCCTGCAAGCCAAGTGCTGCCCCGCTGACACCAGCCCCACTGCAGCCCCTGCCTGCTTCCTTCGGGCTGCATGAGAGCCAATAAGGCCCGAGGGCACCCCCGTGCCCAGCCCTGGGGGGAACAGCCCCATGGCGGGACCCAGTGCGGGGCCGTGAGGGGAGCAGGAGGGCAGGAGGAGAGGAACAGCCTCGCTCGGACACTTCAGTGAGCAGAATGACAAGGAGTTGGAAAAGGACTGGTGACTTTGTCCTTGGCATATCACAGAAAAATAGCTGAGGGGTCTGAACAAAATACATCAATTGCTTATTTTTACCCCAATCCGTTTTTTTTTTTTAATTGACTTATTCTTTTCAGCTTTCCTTCAGATGAATTTTGATGAATTTTTGATTAAATTCTACATTTAACATGTGACTGCATCCTGCGCTTTTCTCGGACTCCATCTTTTCCACAGACACGGTACGAGCCGTCTCAGTGTCAGTGACTAATAGCTAAAAACTGCATGCTACTGGGCCCTTTCCAAAGGCTCTGTAGGACTTGTTTTATAATGTTTGTGGTTTTCGAGAAGTAAACAATAAAATGGGACAAACAACTGTTGTCTCTCGCCCCTGTTTATCTCGCTCAAAATACCTCTGCCGCTCCGCTTCGCCAGCGCTGATGGAAGGGCTCGGCGACAGCCAGTGGGAATCAGCAACACACCGCAGGTGACACAAGGGATGTTCTCACTGCCATTGCAGTGCTTAAAATTTCTGTTTGGTTGGCTCTTGTGCTTGTAACAGGAGTTCTGTCAGGCCTCATACAACAGACTGACAGCCACCCTCAGCTGCCCCAGCAGCTCAGACCTGCTCTCACGGGTCACTTTCTGCTTTCTGTGTTCAGTTACAAGGGAGTCGGGGTCTTCATGCTCAGTTGGTGCCTCTTAGTGAGGCTCAGTGTCAGCTGCATATGCCCACGGATCTTCAATATATTTGGTAAAACGAGAGCACTGAACAGCAGTGAACGCTATTGAATCAAAAGCCAAAAAATAAAAATTCAAGGTACGCAAAAGGAACTAAATAATTTAATTTGAATGGCAGAAAAAACAACTTTTTGCAGCGCTGACGGTCCTCGAAGCTTTGGCTCTGCCAAAGGGAGCTGACCCCAAGCTCCCTGCAGCCAGCTGCACCCTCCCAGCATTCCCACTGAGCACTTCTCACCCAAATCCTTTGAAACCACCGCTGCCTCTCCCAGCCCTGACGGCCCCCTGCTAACCACCCGCTGTACAGCCTCAACGACCCCGGCAGCGCCTTTGCTCCTTAGGTGAGCGTACTGGTTAGTTTGCAAGCGAAACTACAGACTAAAATTAAAGGTTCCTTAAAGAAGGGGCAAAGGAGATCGAAGATTTATACAGAAGGCGAATTGACATGCAGGTTCGGGGGCTTGTTTTGTTGTTTGTTTGTTTTTTTACTGTGGAGTAAAGCACATTTTTAACAGAACCACTACTGGAATTCATCGACAGAACAGAGGCAACATGAGCACTGTTACCCTTAAGGGAGAAACAAGCCAAAGAATGGAAATGTTTTTCAGCTTTACGATGAATTATGTTCCTAATAGTTTTGCCACAACAAAGCACGTTATTGAAATGCCTGCTTTGTGCCAGATCAGGACACAGACAATATTATCTTACCGAGCTTTACGAGAGAACGAACATTGCCAGATGAGATAGAGAACTAAAAAGAAATAGGGCTTACTTGTTTTTCAAAAGCCGTTGGCACGAGCCGCCTCAGCTCGGACAAACTGTTATTGATGCGATCGCGGCGCCTTTTCTCTATAATCTATCCCCAAAAACAAAACATACGAAGTTTACACAATTGTTGAAGGGCAAAATCCCAGCACACACGCAAATCGTGACATGGAAAAGAATGAAAGAAAACGTACCCCTCTTCTTTTCTTTCTGGCCATAATCTGAGATGTTGTGGTGGGGGAATTTGATCGAATCACAGAACTATTGCTCTGCCTGGGAAAGGACAGAAGAACGTCAGGCACTGCAGAACTTGACACCACTCTTTGAAGACCCCTCAGGTTACCGTATTCCTGGTCCCCTCTCATGCTGCTTAGGACACACTTTGCATTTCATAGAGAGACTTTGGAGTTTCATAGAGCCGTGTCATTGGGATCGTCCCCACAAGCCCATCACTCTTTGTCACGCCGGAACCCTCGGAAAGGTCCTCCCGGCAGACAGCTCGCTGTCCAGCTCAGCTGATCTCGTCTTCACTGCATGGAAAGCCATGCCTACAAGACACAGCCCGGCGGGCTGCGTCCAGCTGGGCCACCTACACACGCTAACAGCAGCACACGCATGCGATGTGACAGGTCCCGGCCGGCCAGCTGGCTTTTGTCACTCCTGTCACCTCGGTGGGCACCATTGGGCACCCGCCTGTGCGGGAGGTCAGGCACCTGCTGGCTCCCCAGCAGAGCGCCTGCAAAATCCACTTTCAAAACCGTGCTGCCCATAGGGATGAGCAGGTTTCCATCTCACCAGGAGCGAGCGGAAAACGCGGTCGCTGTTTGGCAGGCGCCGATGCGGACAAGACGGGGCTGGGTGCACGCGTTCCTGTGTCGGGCAGCTGGGCTGCCAGGGCTGCACAGTGCCCGCAAGCCCTCCCCGAGCTCCCCTTCCCTGGCTGGCAGCGGCCCGTGTTGCGCTGCGCCCAGGCACCGTACTTGGCACAGCTCTTTGCCTCCTGCATCGGCTCACGGCGGTCGCTCGGCCCCATCTGGGCGATTTTGCGCAAAGATGGGATCGGCCGGAGCGCGTCACCCCCCCGGGGCCCGCATCGCCCCGGGCAGCGCGGGGGCTCCCAGCGCCGGGAGCGGGGCCGGGGTCCGACCCCCACGTTTTGGGGAGCGGGGCTTTGGCGCCCGGGGGGTTCCCGCTTACCCGGAGTAGTTGTTCTCGCTGCCCACGTCGATGGTCTCGTCCATGTCGCTGTCTGAGGTAGTTTCCTCGCAAGGTCGCTTCATCGCGGCGCGTGGGCAGACAGAAACCAATCCGGGCGGGGGAGGGGGGGGCTCGGCACGGCTTCGTGCCGCCAGCACCGCGAACCCTCTCTGCGGCGCTTTCCCACGCCGCGGCACAGCCTCAAGCCCCGCGGCCCGCCCCCGGCCGGGCCCGCCCCGTCGGGGGGGCT
>WBMW01000795.1:1118346-1165680 GCA_013396635.1 Penelope pileata
TTATTTTTATTTTTTTTCAGTTGGGGGTGTGTTTATTTGTTTTGTGTTTTCTAATTCCGGCTGCTTGGCCAAACGCGCTCGGGGGAGGAGGGGGGAGGTTCTCCGCAGGAATGACACCTCCGGTGCTTCCCCCTTCCCCGCCGCCTTCCTGGGAACGCTCCCTGCAGCCCCCGCACCGCCGGGGGGGCCGCGGCCGGGGGGCCGAGCGGGAGCGGCTCCGGCCCCGGTGGGGGGGAGCGGCAGTGCCCGGTGCTGCCGGGCCTGGGAAGGCGCTCGGTGCAGGTGGCTCTGGGGCAGAAGGACCCGCAGGAACAGCTCGCGGCGTTCTCAGTCTCCGCGCTCTCACCGTGCGGCGGGAGGGTCCCTGGAACAACGCCCAGACCCCTCCGTGCGCACATCCACGAGCTCCCGCCGCTGTCCGCCCCCGGCTGTGCGCGGGGCTCCGCTCCCCCCGCCGCCCTCGCTCAGCCGCTCCCGGCAACGCCGCGGTGCGGGCGCTCCGGGCTCCGCGCCGGAATCCGCACACAGAGCGTCAGTGCCGCTGGACGTGTCATTGCTGCTCCCTCTGGAAACAGTTCCTGCCGCCTTACTTTTTTTTTTTTCTCTTCCCCTCCGCTGGGGCACAAATCCCCCGTGCTTTTCTCTTGCAGAAACCCGAGCCGTGCTGTGTTCCCTCCCTGGTTACTGCTGCTGTCAGCGGCGTTTGTCGCGGGTCCGTCCGCCTGCGGGGCCTCCTGGCAGCCCCCCTTCACCGCTCCGCTCCGCTCCGCCTGGGGAAGCGCCGGGCGCTCGCGGGGAGCTCCGCTCCCGTTCCAGGCAGGTTCATATCCTGCCTGCCTTCCTTTCTTTCCTTTTCTTTCTTTCTCCTTTCTTTTTTCTTTTTCTCCCTCTTTTTCTCCTTTTTCTTTTTCTCTTTTTCTTTTTCTTTTTCTTTTTCTTTTTCTTTTTCTTTTTCTTTTTCTTTTTCTTTTTCTTTTTCTTTTTCTTTTTCTTTTTCTTTTTCTTTTTCTTTTTCTTTTTCTTTTTCTTTTTCTTTTTCTTTTTCTTTTTCTTTTTCTTTTTCTTTTTCTTTTTCTTTTTCTTTTTCTTTTTCTTTTTCTTTTTCTTTTTCTTTTTCTTTTTCTTTTTCTTTTTCTTTTTATTTTTATTTTTATTTTTTCTCCTCTCCTCTCCTCTCCCTTTCTATGTTGTTGGTCACGTACTGCAGGAGTATTGCCGCTGTGCCAGCACCATGCAGCGCTCACTGTCACACATGCAGAGTCCATGTTAATGTATCCCCCCCATTCCCCAGTTCTCTTGCCCCAGAGGTGACTGAGGGATGGACCCGGGGGGAGCGGGCAGACCCCGCCTCAGGCCCGGTGTCACCCCGAGATGCTCCCGCTGGGGAGCGGTTCTAAGACTGTAAGAGCCTAAGACTGAAAGTTTCTCGTATTTTCCCCTCCTGCTTTTTCACAAATGCTCACGTCCCGTTCCCTCACACAGCGAGCAGCCCCTCACGGATAGCTGTGCTATCGCTGTTCTGTTCTCCTGTGAGGAAGCTCTGAGAGCAGTGCAGAAGGACAGTCAGCGCTGACTGCAGGCAGCGGAGCTGTATTTTCTTCCCGATGGACTCATCGTTAACTGCTAGGAAAAGTTGAAAAATGAGAAAAAATTCTATTTTTTTCTGTTTTTTCTCCTCTGATTTGATTGTAACTGAAAGTTTGAGGTGATTTCTAGCCAAATTCATACCCAGGTGGTACTGACAGACTGAAGACAGGGCAAAGAACCAAGGAAGCCGTGTGTTACGGATCTGAAGGTGAAGACACGTGGCAGTGCCCGGACAGTGACTGCGCAGGGATGGGAGTGGGCGTGCAGCATTCCTCAGGGTTGTGCAGGCGGAGCTGGCAGCCAGCTGGCTGCAGGGCTGCTGACAGTGGGCCCGAGTGGGGCTGAGCCCTTGGCAGCTGCTGCGATGCTGCAGCAGTGACACGGTGGTACAGCTGTGCTGCCCCAGCGGCTGCCGTCACACCCACAGGTCATGTCGTTGTACTCGGTTCTGGGAGGTATAAAAATTGCATGGAGACTTGCTGTGAGAAGACGGCATTTCAAACTGAGTATGAGTTTAAAAAAAAAAAGTAGCAAGGAAGGGCGATGTAGTGGGTATTTATAGATCCTTCGCAGTGACATCTTTCAGTGGTTATCGCTGGGTTACACCTCCACAGATCTGATCCCGGTGAAGCAGTGGAGAAGGCTGTTGGGCTTTTAGGCTGCCGACTGGGAACATGGCTCCATGTGCCCTGTGGCTTGCACTCCCCAGGTTTTGGTGCCTACAGAGGTCAATGAGTGCACTCTCTGGGGTCGAGTGCTTCCTCCTGGCCCCTGGTCTGTAGGTGCCGTGTGTTTGTGCGGTCCTGCTGCTAAATGCATGAAATGCTCGAGCTGTCACTACTTCCCGGGTGATGGGGAAGGGCAGAGCGTCCCCTGGCTCTGGCTCCCAGGGCTGTGCAGGCTGGTGGCAGGGAGGATGGTGGGGCAGCACCGCAGGGAAGCCGGGCTGCTGGGGGACAAACCCTGCAGATGAGAGCCTCATCCGTCACTCCTCGCACCTTCCCGTGCTTCCTCTGTGAGCTCAGGCCAATTAGTTCCATTAACAAAGGGCGTAAATTAAAAGTGTCTGTGAACTGTTTTGAACCTCAATTTGTATGGTCTTATTCACAACAAAAGTGGCTGCAATTTGATTTAGATTAATTCACTTTCAGAATAAAATAACACTGAATAGAATAAAAGCAGCTTTAATTTTGAATGGATGTCTACATAGAATTGTTTGTGGTTTAACACTTTAAAAATTAACTCTATTAATTTTCCTGGGCATTTCCATTTAGCTCAGCTTGCTTTGTCTCTCTGTCTTAGTCCCCTATCAGTAAAATAGAAAGAGTAATTGCCTGCTAACATTTTAAAATCACTGTGTCGAAAACTCTTGGTAACTTGCAAGCATTTTGCCTTACACTCAGTATATGTGCTCCTCAAAAGCCAGGTCTTGGTTTTCTACACATGTGCAGAACTCTTGCCTGGCAGTGTTGTACAGGCTCTGCACACAGCTGCACATGGGCCCATATGACGTACAGCAGTGCAGAGTCAGGGGTTTGCCGTACGGTTTGTGCTCTCACCAAACATCTCCTTGGCTTTATCTCTGTGTTTTCTTCAAAGACTGTGGGCCAAGACTTAAGGACTGCCTAACTTTCATCATCCTAATGAACGGCTTCAGTGGCGTTAATGGGAACTAGGGCACTTTCTTTGTTAGTGGAAATCAGGTCACTTAATTACCCAACAAAAATATAGAGAACCTAGTCTCACTGTTTTCTGCACAATGCACAATGTGAATTATGAACTTTAATCTGTTTTGGAGAGAGCTCTACTAAAATTGATAGAGCTGTAGCAAGTATAAAATTATCTTTTTATAATGGAAATGGAGTGCTAAAAATGAACACGTAAGCATAGCTTTCTTACTGGAAGTCATTTCTATTTAGATAAATTTTCACAGTTGTTGCATGGTTGGATGAGCTCGTGACTTGTAACGACTGAAAGGGTGGATGAACACATCCCGCATCAAAAATGGGAAATATTTACGTATGTATATATTTATATTTATCAAAGCTTGTTGGGTTTTGGACTAAAGGAATATTTTTATTTCTCCACCCCCACCCTTCCTACTGTCTGCTTCAACGTTTTCCTTTCTTTCTTGAATGTTTTCACTCCAAGTGGGGCTTCTTTTATGCTCTTCAGTTGCCAAAAACTGGAGAATTGTCATTATTTGAGTTTTGTTGCTGGTTCTTTTAAAATGAAAACCAAGATGTTTTCCAGAGAGTTAGGAAGGAACCAATTTTTGAAGAGTGCTAAGGAAATGGCAGTGGCTTTAGCTGAGCTTTTCTATACAAGAGAAAAGTGTAAATCGTCTTCAAGCTCCAAATCTAGCTGTTAATAATGAAGTACTAATGCTCTAAAAGTACTAATGTTCTAAAAATACTCCTGTATGTAGATTATGCACCTAACAAAAATAAGCAACCTTAGATATTCTGGCAAGATCTGTGGCATTTTATTTCACTTCCTCAGTAACAGTAGTCATTGTTGGCACCTGGAAGTGACTGTGAAAATACAGATCCCTGTAAAGCCAGGTAAACAAAAGGACGCACTCAACTTCTGCTTGTCAGCAGAAACAACTGTGATGTCCGACAAAACAAAATTATTAATGAAAATGTTTTCTCAATGCCTGTTCTAAAACATTTAGGGGCAAAATAAATCTTCAGTTGGTAAAATCTGTCTCCAAAATAAGCAGGCAGAAATCCAGTAAAGAGAGAGAGTCTTCCACCACCGCAGAATTTGGATAAGGATCTTAAGCCAAAAAGGTAACCTGTTTTTCCACAAACTGAAAGTTTTAAATGCTGGCATGAATGTTCATCCATGAGGAGAAAAGCCATCTTCAACTGCAGAATGTCCCCTTTTGTTCATCGTAATCGTTTTCTGAGGCAGGGAAGTTGCCGTTGTCTCGTTGTTCTCAGCCTTGTGCCTTATAGCTGCCTGCTCTGAAACAAGAATTTCTGTGATTGTGTGGTTAATATTGCATTTGATCCTGCTGAGTTTAATCAGGAAAACTTGTGTTGACTGAACATGGCTTTTGCTTGAAAAAAGAAATTGAAGAGCTCTCTGAAAGGCTGAGCCTGATTCCAGTTTTCTTCTCAATTCTGAAATAAAAGGTTACTGTCAAGGTATTTTTGGTTTATGGGGACAAACAGTTTTCTCTCCTTCAAAATCTTATATTGCTTTGGCAGTGGTTTAGTTTAACATCTTTTCTGATTAATTTTTTTCAGTGTATCTTTTTTGTTTATGTAGGGTTGAAAATAAACGTGTCCTTTATATTACAGGAAAAGAGATGAGACTTTCTCTTTGAGAGGAAAAGCCGCTCTTGCTGGAGCTCTGAGGACACGTCAGACTAATTGTTGGTGACTTTAAAACTGTGCACTGTTCTTTGTGGTGCAAGAGATGAAAAAATCTGTGTAGACTGAAGGCTTTCCAAAACGCTAAATGCTTTCTTTTGCTTGGTAAGTTGTTTCCCCATGTGTTTTATTTCCACGGCAGATGTTAACTGAGGGACATGCACAATTCCTGCCAGGGAACACGCTGCTTTTGGTGCTCACCCAAGTGCTGCTGCTCACCTTCGAAACACACCGAGGCTGTGTGCTGGGACCCAGGCTGCCCCAGTTTTGGGGCTCAGTGGCAGGGCCCCCCAGAGGCCTGCTGCCTCCTCAGCCCCACTGCTGCGCTGAACTGCTGCAATGAGCACTCCTGCTTCCACCATGCTGCGAGGCCCGCAGCTGGCTTTCTCCTGGTGCTGGGGGTGTACTAGACACCTCTATTCCGTATTTCTTCCCTTCAGCCCCCACTTCAGTCGCTGTTGCTTTGTTTGTCACCATGGAATGTGTTTTTACTGAAGATTTTCAGCTTCCTTTTTTGAAGCAAATCTTTCTCTTGTGACTGCTTCTTCCAGGCAATCGCTCCTGCATGGAAAGCTGGCCTCCCTAACTGGCTGCAGGCCTTGCTCCTCGGCTTTTTTTCGTACTTTTGTTTGTCCCTTAATTTTCTACTGCTCTTTGAAGGGCACGGTCATGTCTCCAGCATTGTTCCCTTCCTTCTCCCCACATCTGTCTCTGGGTCAGGCCTGAGGACATCCTGAGGACAGCGGCTCGCAGAACTTGCTTTCTAGTAATAACTTCTGCCCAGCCATGCAGGGGGCTTTTAGATCCTATCTTGTTTTGGTAGGCTCTCCCATTTCCCCTGCTCCCTCTCCCATCTTTGGCCTTTACACAGCCAGAGCCAAACTTCTCTTCTTCCTCCCTAAAGCTCTTGTCTCCTTGGGTTTTTCAGAGCTGGCTGACAGCGTCAGTTCTTCCAGTGTTGGTGAGAATGGTTCTGCTAATCCACTAGTCAGATGTGTCTGCCGTTCCTGTCTCCCCACTAGCACATCTCCTATATTACCTCCATACTATTGCTGGGCCTAACCGCAGGCACCGCAAACCCACCTATCACTAGATATGTCCATGTTCATAAGCTGCCAAAATTTTCCCTTCAGCCTCGGAACTCCTGGTGGCCAGGACCCCCACACTGAGGTACTTCGTCACGTGTGGTTTTGTTGCAAGGTGACCTTTCAGAGCAGTGGTGCTTGGACTCAATCAGTCGTCCACCTCTGTGTTTGACTCAGGTTGACACAATCAGTGGGGATTTTTCTCTCCTGATAGGGGAATTCCAAGCACCAGCTGCAGCCCTCAGTCTGTCAGGGAGAAGAGAGGTGAGAGGGATGAGCTCCAGAGACCTCCCTGCCTCTGGTGGGGATGAGAAGGACGAGCAGATGTAGGATGTTTCCTACACAGACTCCATGCTGAGGAAATGGGCTGGCACGCCTTCCAGCTCTGAGAGACAGCCTGATAATAACAAAGGAGAATCTTTCTGCTATTCACTATGGAGATGGGATTATCTCATGGAGTGTGTGCCATGCCAGTCTGAAGTTAGTCAGTGCCCACACAATGGGTACAAGCCACTTGTATGCCCCGCTTCTGAAACCAGGTCCCCAGCAGGGCTTAGGTGCTCAGGACACAGTTCCATCCAGCGTGCTGCTTTTGCTGTGGTTTCAAAAAACCCAGAGCCCTCTTGCTCCATGGGTTCACCTGGAGTAGCCCACCTGAAGCCCATCATTTTTGTTATTAACAGACCAGTGCTTCATTTGTTCTGTACAGCAGAGTGTAAAATAGCATAAATAGCATGGACTTAGATTTTCAGCACCACTCTTCCAAATAGGGGTTCTCCAGGAATCTTAACTTTATGCTAGGTGAAATGATCTTAGAAGAGAAAAATGGCTAACAGACCAGATGCAAAGGGGGAATGCTAGCAGTGCATTACAGTCTAAAGAAAACACTGAAAAACACTGATAAAGCTGGTGTTTGGGCCATTGATTTCTTCTGTATTGATCTTAAATGGGAAGTAAGCAGACTGCTGTACAGATGCTAAAGAGAACATGTAAGACTATTTAAAATTTAGAAGACCTGCTAATAGCAATGAGGACATGGATGCGACAGAAAGGAACCTGGAAAGCTCAGCAAGCAGATTACATGTGGAGACTGTGCAGACCAGCTCATCTGATAAAACACAGATCAAGGCATAAAGTGAAATAGGAGAAGTGGGATGACATTCTGGCAAACAGAGGGCCACAGCTTTTTTCTCATGCAGCAAACCTATGAAGTGGCTGATGTAGCTCAGTTGATCAAATGGCCATGTGCCATGACCTGGGCCTGTGCAGCTACCGGAGGAATAAATCCTCATGGTACGTCCAGTCACTATTACATCAAGAAGAAGGACAACAGCATGGATTGCCTTGCATGTTTCATGTTCTTCTCCCCTTCTCTTTCAAGCCACAGTGTTTTGATTCAAAACACACTTTTTTTTACAGGGGTCAGATTTAAAATGGGAGATGTTTTGATGGGATAACTGTGTAGAAAAGAGAGTGGTGTTTCATTTCTGTGAGCAATGACAGTACGAAGAGAACATGTCCAGACACCATTTTGTTACCTGTTTCTTGGCATCGCCTTCCCAGGGGGCACAGAGAGCATTTGCTTTCACATGTGTGTCCATGCAGATTTGGGATCTTTAGTTGAGGGAGAATTTAACCCTTTCAAAGTCATTGGAAGAACCCGTTGAGTTAATTTTCAGCTTAGTCAGTTTTGCAGTTTGTGGCTGGCTGGACTTCTGATGTTTTGCTGGGGTTTCATGGTTACTGGCAAAATGACTCGGGAAGTATTTCACAGTCATCTAAGGGAAGAAAACATCTTAACAAAACACATTCCAGCTGATGACTAACTTTTATAAATACATTTTGATATGCGTGCATATAACTCTACATTGTACACAAAGTCATCGTGGAAGAGAGAAAACACGCCTCTGCTATCTCTTTTCCTACATCATTAAGTATATTGTCCAATAAAGATGTGTTCAAATATCTTTTGTGAGAGATATTATAACCCTAAGAGCATAAGGAGTGATAAACACTTGTTATCAAAAATGGTGTAACTGATTAGATGCTATTTTGTATTTCAGTGTCTGACTAGTCTGTGCAATGCTTCATCCAACAAGGATTCTTTTCACTGAGTTCTATATAAGTACATATGCATAGCTTAGTTATTAATCACTTCATTAACCATTAATAAAATTAATAAATAATGTTTTAAATCTGCATCTTGTTAATATATGACAGGTCAGCTTTTGAGTATAGCAGCAATTTATGTTGAAGTACTATGGTTGTATTTTTTTAAGCGTTTGAGCACACTTCCTAGACACAAAATACTCAGACTTAGTGGCTCCCGCATAAAAAAAAGAATAAAATTATACAAATGGCAAAGCTGCAAAATCGCAATTCAAAGGGTGAAACTTTTGCAAAGTGATCCAGTAATAATAAATGTAAATTTTGCAATGACCACTTGGTGTCATCTAGTCAGAGCTAGTTAGTTAGCTTCTTGTTCTAGGCTTTGTTTTAGTGCTAAGAAAAGCACATTTAATCTTGGTTATCTGAGACCTCTGAGCCCAACATTAGCTCTTATTCTCTCTAGGCGAGATCCTCAGAGGCAACATTGCAGAGTCGCTGGAAGACCACCAACCTTAACAACTGCAGTCTCTCTTATAAAGGCTGCCGTAAGGGCAGACCTTAGCATGCTACTTGAGACTTTTTGCCCTGATCTTAAAGATATTTTGCTGCTGGCACTGCTGTTGAGCAGAAAAGGTGACTACATCCTTTTGCTCTATGAGGTCAAATGCAAGGGTTCCATATGTGGTAGACAGCACTATTAGGTGGCACCAGAGGACCCCTAAGGAGCTCCCGTGAAAGTCCGGCATCAGCTCGGGGCAGCTCCACTCGCCAGCATGATCCGGCAAACGCTTTGCCAGTCTGCCAGTAAGAGGAAAACACTCAGCCCTTGAATGAGACAAACAACTCCAAGTCTCCTGGGGGGAAGCACATTTTTCAAGAACTCCTTGTGAGGTGAAACACTTGGAATATTTTTTCCTTTGTGAAGGGCCTCCTCTGTTCTGCTCTCCAGTCGGGCGACCCCGCAGCGAGTTCCACCCAGCAAATGGGTAATTGCTTGGAACTTGGAACTGAGGCTTGGAAAATCTTTTTGTGTTTAAATCTGTACCTAATCAAACATCTACTCACTTTGTGAGGAGCGAGAGCATGGAGCAGAGAGGAGGAATATTTCACGTTGGTAGAAATGAAATTGGTTTTGATTTGATGGCTTTGCTGCCATTTGCACTCTTTCAGGAGAGTTGTGTAGGATGCTTTTGGAAGAGTTTTAATTGTTTCACGTATCAGAGTTTTCTGTGTTTTAAATACCTTTGCTGTTCATAGACTAAGGAATCTGATTGTGTCTGGTGCTGCTTACCACAAAAAGTATAATACAGGGAATATAATGGAACTGTGAAAAGAGAGAGGTAGGAGTAAGTGAAATTCATAGAATCAGAGAATCATAGAATGGTTCAGGTTGGAAGGGACCTTAGAGATCATCTTGTTCCAACCCCCCTGCCATGGGCAAGGACACCTCCCACTAGACCAGGCTGCCCAAAGCCCCATCCAGCCTGGCTTTGAATACTTCCAGGGAGGGGGCATCCACAACTTCTCTGGGCAACCTGTTCCAGTGTCTCACCACCCTCACAGTGAAGAATTTCTTCCTTATATCTAGTCTAAATCTACCCTCTTTCAGTTTATAACCATTACCCCTTGTCCTGTCATTACCTATCCTTGTAAAAAGCCCCTCCCCAGCTTTCCTGTAGGCCCCTTCAGGTCCTGGAAGGCTGCTATCAGGTCCCCCCGGAGCCTTCTCTTCTCCAGGCTGAAGAGTCCTAACTCTCTCAGCCTGTTCTCGTAGGGGAGGTGCTCCAGCCCTCTGATCATCCTCGTGGCCCTCCTCTGGACCCGCTCCAACAGCTCCACATCCTTCTTGTGTTGGGGGCCCCAGAACCGGACACAATACTCCAGGTGAGGTCTCACGAGAGCAGAGTAGAGGGGCAGAATCACCTCCCTCGACCTGCTGGCCACGCTTCTCTTGGCCAAATTTCTTGGCCAAATTAGTCAAATGCAACAAATAAGTAGTTCACTACTTACCAAAAGGAAAATAGTCGTACCTTGTCAGCACTGTGATGAGCCAGTTATCAAAGATCAGAGTATCACGGATTGATGTTGACAGACTGGAGGGAATTCACATAAAATAACCCAAACCGTTGTTGGAGTTTAAGGACTAGTTTATGGGAAAGATTAAAACAGTTAGATAAAGCCTGTCTGTCTAGGTGCTTGCATAACAGTAATGAATGTGATAAGTTGTGCTTCGTGGTGAAGGACTTGGTGGAAGCTGAGAGAATCCAGTAACCACTTACAAAGTTGTAGGCTACAAACTTGAAAGGAAAAAAGTGGGTGAGGACTGCTGAAGGAGCGCAAGTGCTAAGATGAAAAGAAGGAAGGCTCATGCCAAACACTAGGAAATATTACCTCCTGTGAGAACTGTTAGTCTGTGGTCAGAAGTTATACAAAACCCCTCAGTTGAGTCATTTAAACTGAATTGTAAAAAACACTCTAGAAAATATGCTGTATTGGCACAGGGCAAGCCTAGATCGGGAACAACCAGCCTACTCCCTGGTTTCCTTTTTCCCAAGGGCTGTTTACTGCTAGTATAGTAGATATTAATTGACTTAGCAAGAAGCAGAATGGGGATGGCTGGAGGCAAAGAGGGAGAATTCAGTGCTTGTGTTTTGTGCATTGTGGGAGATGAATGGCTGCTCTGCGCAGATGCAGTAGCCCCACAGGCATGGTATGTGGTACGGACAGGCAGGAGCCAAGCTTGATACAAGCTCTGTACGAACTCCAGTGTAGTCTGCCCTGTATCACTGATCAAAGCCTGCATGGAGAGGAACTGAGAGGACACAATGGAGGATGCCATGGGGCTGCCGCAGCCACTCCTGTTTCCCCATGTTCACAGCCTGTCGTGTCTGTGGGAGAGGCAGGAGACTTGCCAAGACACGGCCCCTCACTGCATTGATGTGTATCACCTCTTTCTCCTACCACCACAGGTTTTCCACACTTTTAGTTAAGGAGACAAAAAGCTGAGGCTGTCATGATGAGCATTTTATCTTTCCTTCCTTTCGTGTATTGATAAGGCAGGAATTACAGGGATTTGGGGGAAGTTCTACAGGAGTTGGAAAGAGTCTGGAAAAAAGAAGCATTGCTCCTTTGGGAGCCTCAGGATGCTAGGTCTACTTACTCATCCTGCTGAGGTCAGAGGAGGCTTGGCGATGCCCAGCTGTACCTGTCATGCACACTCCACTGCTCCTGTTTGCTCCTCCAGCAGACTTTTGCCTGTGGCTTTACCCCATTGTGGTCACCACAGTGTTCACCTGGCCAAACAAATTTAAAAAATATTTTCTAGAATAAATGTTGTCTTTATTGTGGGGGAAAATTTATAAAGTTTATAAAGAAAATTTATAAAGTCTCAATCCTCAATCCATATTTGCTGGAGAACTTTATATTTCATTTCATTTACAAGGGCCATTTCCGAGATATGCTTTGAAGGAGATGAGCAAGGGTACTAATTTCCTGATAGTGCTTATTGCTCCGTTGCAACAAAATAACCCCAAAGGCACAAGGAATTAGTTCTTTAAGCACTTAATGGACTTGAATGTGTTTTATATTCACAGGACTCCTTTGGGCTGCATAAACACTTTATCTGATGAAAAATGTTACTAGTATTGTTCAGATGGGCATGGACTGGGCTAAGCCTGGTCTGAGGTGAAGGGTGGAGAGACTGGAGTTGCCCTGGAGGGAGAAGGGGGAGAAGGAGAGGTTAAATCTGAGGAAGAGAGCTGGGAGAGAGCCCTGCCTGCTGCTCATGCTAGTGGGTACTCGCCTGGCAAAAGGAGGGAGGATCCCACCAGCAGCAGCTAGTCAAGTGAATTCAGGCAGCAAACCCAGTATCTCAGGCCTTTGCCACCAGCAGAGCGGACCACAGAGCAGCTATTGACAGCTGCCTACACCCACGCTCAGCCCTTTGAAAAATAGCCATACTTATACCTTTCTCTCAAAATCTACCTTGAGATGCAGCGCTTGTTTCTTCTATGCCTCAAAAATGTGATGGATATGAACTGTTTCTGTTGAAGTCATAGCCTTTTGAGGTGACAGTAAGAAAAAAATGAGTGGATCTGCTGTTTCTTAATCGTAGAATCATAAAATTGTTTGAGTTGGAAGGGGCCTTTAAAGGTCATCCAGTCCAACTCCCCTCAATGAACAGGACACCTACAACTAGATCAGGTTGCTCAGAGCCCCGTCCAGCCTGACTTTGAATGTCTCCAGGGATGGGGCATCCACCACCTCTCTGGGCAACCTGTTCCAGTTCTTCACCACCCTTATCATGAAAAACATTTTCCTTATATCCAGTCTAAATCTCCTCTCTTCTAGTTTGAAACCATTTCCCCTGTCCTATCGCCACAGACCCTGCTAAAGAGTCTGTCCCTTCTTTCTTGTAGCCCTGTGGTCAAATACTGAAAGGCCACTATCAGGTTCCCCTTCGAGCCTGAACAGTCCCAGCTCTCTCAGCCTGAAATGCTTTTTGCATGGTCAGTACCGTGAACAAGACCCGCTGCCAGCTCCCTGACAGCCTGATGTGGAGGAAAAAAGATTTCTGGATTGATGACATACAGCCTCATGCCCAACCAGCGCAACCAGCCTTCTCCAGGTATTTAGAGAATGATCCTAATAATTCTACTTATGATACTTAAAACTTCTCAGATACTTAGGTTCTTGGGCATTCTGACCTAGTGATGTCTTTTCATGTGATGCATTGCAGCAGGGGAAGCCAAGCTCAGCTGGAGACGTTTTGCTTATATGGGTGCGTCAGTTGCAAGACAGCAGGATGCTCTTCAGAGGATGTCCTCTAACAGAGCCCTCAGTCTCCATACCTGAAGCATGTTAAATTTTGGCTGAATTGCAAGGGATCATTCTTTATTTTTCTGTCAGACTTACAGGCTTGGTTGCAAAAAGTGGACTTTGTTACTTTTAAATTGCAGTGGGGTCTGTGGCCTGTTTGTTTGATAATATTTTTAGCAGAATAAGATAGGTATTTTCTTCTGGGGGAGAAATGGAGTAAAAGCTCCAGTGAATAAATACAAGTTGTTGTTTTCAACACTCTCCTCCTGGACTCCTGCTGTTGAGTGGCTGCAAAATTCAAAGAGATTATTTTGGTATTTCCAAAAATCTGTCACACAGATCTGAGTTTTTTCCTTTTATTTGTCAATGTGTGACTAAGCACAAGTATTACAGGAAACATGGAAATGTTTGGGCTTTAAAGAATGGCTGTGGAAAAAGACCTCCTACTGATTAACAACTGCTGTTTAATAAAATAATTTTCGGATGCCCACATTGCTGATTGTTCCAGTGAGGGTTGTGTTCTGACCAGAAGGGATCCCACCAGTGCCATGTCATCAGCCTGGGTACTTTGAGAAGAACCTTTTCTGCAGCTATTTCCTGCTTCAGAACAGTGAAGAATGAGATGTCCCTCGTTATTTCCCACAGTGCAGGGGTGCATTCAGCTCAGTCTCTAGGGTGGCATCAAAACTTGGAGAGAAGAAGTGAGAGCAGACTCACTGAGGTGCAAGGAAGTGTCTTTGCTTGAGAGATACAACACTTTGCTTGTTTAGGAGGGCCGGGCTAGAAGGGAAAGCCAGACAATGTCTTGCTTGCTGAAACATTGAAGGTCATTGGGGGTGTACTGGGAGGAGTTTCTCTCTTCTAAAGTTCTCTTTCCATGGCAGGGCCCTGGCCCAGCTGGCTGCTTGCAGGCTGCTCTCGTGCTCTCTTCAGCAGGGCTTGAACTTAGGTTGCTCAGCACACCCCAAAGCCCTGGTGCTTGGGCTGTTCTGTTATAGCAGCGCACTGTGTCAAATAAAATGCTCACACACACAAACACTCTTTGGTTTTGTGCTTTCTCCTGCTGTGCTGCAAGGCTTGGGTCTCATTCACTGTCTCGTGAGGCACTTGCAGAGTGCTGCTGCATGGTCTTCTACAGGTGATGTGCACGGCATTGCAGCCAAATGCTTCAGCTTGATCTAAGGCTGCGTTCATAGCTAGTCCAGCACGCTCCAGGCAATGTGTGTTCTCTTTTCCAGCTTCTTTTTGGGCATGGAGCTTCAGCTTCATGCAGTTGTGCATTCTTAGTGTACATGTGGCTGCAGACAGCAAACTGATGAGACCACCACTTTTTTTTTTTTTTTTTTTGTTACAGGCATCCAGCAGATGCCAGGAAGGATTGCTTATTGACATTAATCATTACCCTGTTGATAGCCCTGGGCAGGCTGCTGTAATTGACCAGAACTGAATGCAGTAATCATATCATGGAAAATATACATCACATTTATTTCGGTAGCACATCTGAATTACAGTAATATGAGTTCATGGCAAAATTCTCAGTGACTGCATCAGAAGCAGGAGGAGAACCTTTGTCTGCTAACACAGATGTAACTGAGCTGTTAAGCACAGTCTGCTGTGCTTAGGCAGGACACTGAGGCTACATCAGAAAGTCATAACATTATCCTCCAGAATCCTGCAGTCCAAACCCTATTCAGACAAATAAAGAGAGGTTTCTGTATAATGTTTGCAGAACTGTGTTTTCCATTGTTTTCTTTGAGCATTACCCTTGAATAGAAGGGACTGCCATCATCTCTTCAAAGAAAATAAATGCTCTAATAAGGATGTGTAAAAGAGACCTTCCAAAAAGACAAAAATTGCAGAAGTATCTCTTTTTACCAAATTATCTACAAAAATAGTTAAATAAACAGCAGCTGAACAGTAAAGCAGTAAGAAGAAGCACATCTGAGATTTAGTTTGATCACTTTGCGCCTGGGAAACAACGAGGAGTTGATCATTGATCAATATTTGTATCACATTGACTAATGTGTTAATGAAATCAATTTTTGTTACATAACATCAACCTGTTAGATTGAAAAGAAATGAAAATGACTAGCGAACCAAAGTAGTCAACTGAACTTCTTTCTGTGGTGAACATAAAATCTGTGACCTTTTTCAACAAAGCTGTTAAGGGGTGAGGCTTCAGTGTATAAGTTGTCATGAACAGCAGGGTCCAGGGGGAACAGAAAAGCTTTGATGTCAGAACTCGACTGCAGATATTCCTTTTTAACTTTTCTCAGCACCTTTCCTGCAGCTCACAGCCTAACAGCTAGATATTAACTACAATTAAATTAAAATGTGGCTAACGATGCTGATTTGCTAACATGAATAACTTGAGGATGAGGAGATCTCTTACCCCGTGGGCTCCATGAGTGAGATATATTACATCTGCTTCACTTTGTGCATTAACTGTACATATTTGTAGCTGTTATACCAGTTCACTGATGTTAAACTCCAAATGGCCAAAATGCCACTTTTTGAATGGTACCTTATAAGTGAGTAGGATTTTGTACAGTGTGCCGAATTTAATACACATGTAAGTCTTATTCAATCTCTTTATGTAAAAATTAGACCTGATTTTACACAGGAAAAATAAAATACAGAAGGTCTTACAGTGAGAGCTGTACAATTCTTTCACAATTTCTTTTTTGAGCAATACTGGTATGTTTCAGGTAACACCCACCCCTGTAAACTTTATTGTATCTGAGAAAGGAAAAAGAATACAGTGGAAAGCAGATGATACTTATGCGATGAGACACATGTGCATGTCTTACATTAAAGGCAAATAGTCTTTAATTAGACCATTGTCTTCTTTCTAGCAAGAAAGCTGTGTCATCAGGAGAGATGTACAAGGGTTTTTAGGGAAGACTGATAAGGTGGGGACATAGGTGAGTTGGAACAGAATACTCTGCCAGTATTTGCCTGGGGGAGGTTCAAAGGGAGGTGTAGCTGAGGTAGAGGCTGGAATGGGTTTATGCTCCTTCATGTTGTAGAGTTTTAGTATGAAATTCTTTAAGTATGTCTTACTTAATAAAGAAGACAGCCTCTACATAACAATGAAGAAACCTTTAGAGAGATTGGTGTGCACAGCTGCCTTTAAACAAGGAGGTCCGCTTTTGGGAATCTTTAAAATTCTCCATTTCTTTCAAGTTTTCATCTTTCTTCTAAGCCATGTGGTAATGCATAATATTAAAAAACTAAACAAAACCCAGACTGTAACCTTTTTATTTCAGTTCTCCAGTAATAGAAAATATTGCAGTCTATAAGACAAACAAAACCTCAAAAGCTACAAATTTAAGTTGACTGCTGCCTCTTATCCAGCCACATGCTACTTCAGTTTTGGAAAACATACACATTTTAATGGTGATTCCCAGTTTTCAAACCATATTATTAGTAACCAGAGAGAAATTGTAATGACATTTTCAGTTTTCCTCTAACTCGATCCACATGGGATCTACTTAGAAAACGTTACTGTGTGTAGATTAGGCAAACCTTTAGGTGATTTGTTGTCTCCAAACCTCTGAGCCCAGGCTGAATGTGCTGTGCAATCATATGATTTCTTTTTTGCAAACTGTACACCTTTGATATTGAAATCAGGAACACAATAAAGTTGGAATCCACTCTACTATGACTTCTATCTATGACTCTTTTCTCTGTATAGACCCACACTTTATAAAACTGGTAAAAAAATTCACAGTCCTGCTGCCTTCTCTGCATCCACTCTCCCCTAGAAAATGACTGTCAGGTCAGGTAGTTATGTCTCAAGAGGAAAAATTAAAAGACCAGAGCTATCAAGATTGTATTTCTTTTTGTTGTACTTCCAGAAAGGTTTGAGTTACATTAATGATGATTTTGTGGTTGAATTTCTCTGCCAGAGTTGTAGGGGCAACAAGTGAAGGACTTCCTGGTCAAGAGATGCTCACCTCACTGCCTGGACTTCCAAATTTTCCTCTGTTAGTACTCAGCAAACCTGTAGACTGGTTAAAACTCACCTCTTTCCACTTGTATGCTTTGCCCAACTGCTTTTCCAAGTGCCGAAACTTTGCTAGGAAAAAATGAAGACCTAAAATAATGTATACCCTGATTTTACTTCATGGAAGGGAAATCTTTTTCTACCCTGGCATTAAACTCTTGAAGGTGAACAAAGAGGGAGACGTGCCTAGAAATGCTCAAAGAAGCTGGGTTAATTAAGAGAGCTCCCACTGCCCCCTTCATGAAAGCTGTTATGCTTTTGAAACCCTGGAGATGGTTTCACTGTGAATTTGTGAGGTTAGGAATACAGCTGGGATGCTGAGACTGTGGGCTGGGTGGTATGTATAGAATGTGTTTGATCAGTTTCCCCAGTCCTATTAGAAAGAGATGGCATAAAAGAAATGGGGTGGAAATAAGCAGAAAGGATGAGCAGCTCCCTCTGGGATAGGTCTGAACTGATTTAGATTGTGGAAAATTGTTTTTTTATGTTGAATATATTTCTCCTGGAGATTTCGGTGAGGATAATTTTTTTTTCTACTCTATATCAATGTCACAGAAAACATTTTGGAGCCTTCAGAAGCACGCGACTCAAACTTTGCGGTTCATTTCTCCCGACATTAGCATGGCGAGCTTCAGCCCAGCTTTCTGTATGTTGACATTCAAATAGCATGTCATTCTCACCACATCCACATTATTTTGCACTATTAATATTAGTCCGTCTTCAGTGATTTTTGGTATTCAAAAAATACTTTTCTTGCCTGAAACATACCTACCAAGGGTGTACTTGAGCATTGCTACCACCCGTCTAAATATATGTAATTGCAGCATGTTGGACAAACAGAACACGGGTGTTGGAAAACACAGTGCTGCTCTTTACAAATCATTGAAAGTGAACAATGAGTCTTCACTGCACCCTGTTAAATCCACCAAAATTAAGGTTGCCCAGGAGATCACAGCACGTTGATAAAAAAAAGATACTTATAGCACTGAGTCCTTTAAGTCATATTTGGAGGCAAAAGCACCTTCAATCCTCAGTGAGAAGAGTATAAAGAACAGTCCTGACACGCATCAGAACCATTGTGTCTCCTCTTCCCTGGTGAGCCAGGCTCTGATCGTCTGATTCCTGTACCAGCAAGGAGGGATTTCCTTTCACAACAGGACCATGGATAAACTTGGCAGAAAGTAAAGAGCATTAATAATAACAGATGTTGTAATGTTTTGCTATGTTTACAAGACCCCTGTGTGCTCCGTGTATCATTTGAATTATATTTAAATGATTGATTCTCATTTAATTAATATAAGATGAAGTGTTTGCAGAGCAGCTCAAAGCTTACTGAAGTTATAAATAAAGAACTCAGAGTCTGTTTGAGAAACTCTGTGATTGGACCTGACTCCAGTCATTAAAAACTGGTCCTCAATTAAATGGGGAATTGTAGTTTTTGTCTTGCAAACCACTACTCAGTTCTCTTTCTTTCCTGTTTAAAGATGAGGGCTGTGCTGACATGATACTAGGGAAATAATACCAATTAAGAAAAAGTGAGGTATCAGAATTAAAGGGAAAATAATTTTAAAGTTTGTTTGAAAGCTATATATGATCTCTTATGTGTACCTAAGACATTTTCAACGTTTCTTCCCTTCGGCTTTTATTCAGCAAGCTGTTTCAGCCTATGGCTTGCTTTAAGCGGGCAGCTGATTAAATTCCTTATCGAAATGAAGTAGGCACAGTTGCGTTCAGCTCAAAATGATAAATATTTGCTTGTATTAGTGCTGTGCAAAACTTCATGAAAACTCTGTGACGAGCAAAGAACTGGGAACCTTGTGCAAGCCTATCAAGGAGAAGTTCCCCATGTACATTGCATGAAGGGCACCTTTGTTCAGAAGCAGCTGTGGATCCATACGTATCTGATGATTCACTGAGTGATTTCCGGTGATCCTGGAAACCTGAGTTTCCTGGTGCAGCGGCAGTAGCACTAACAGGTTTGACAAAGGAAACAGACTAGCATTACTTGTTATGCCCCTGGGGGACATCGAGTTCTCCGTCACAGTGTCAAGGAAGAGACTGTCAGCCCTCCTCTGAATGTACATTCCTTCCTGCCTCCCCACGTGGTGAGGCATGATGGACAGCACAGAGGCAAGTTGCATTCACAACAAGAAAAGTTGGTAAGGTTTGCTGTTTTCATGAAGAATTTGCTCATTTCATCCTAAACTGTGATGGAAAGTTGAAGCATGCAGAAACAATGCAGTTTGCCGATCCACTGAAAGAGCTGACTAAACCAACCCAGAGCTCTTAACACATTTTTAGTCTGAACACTACGTGGAATAGAGAAAGGAAAAAAGGCAGCAGAGAGCTTGTTTACCAGTAACCAGCACTCTTTGAAATAGGCAGTCCTTGTGTACAAGCTCTCAAGTGAGTGAAAGAAAGTAAACCCTTCCACCTGCCCAGGCTTGCTGGATGCACACGATCACGGCACCACCTTGGCCGCCTTGTCCCCAAACAGGCAAATTATAAAGCCTCTGAGGGGACAGGAAAAAAGTGTGACATACATTCAGACCATGCATGTTGAAACAGTCCCATCGCCATTCTTCCCAGGCTTGGGGTCATGCTGTGAGTCCCTCCAGGCACTCACAGCTGTCCATGCAGGGCTTCCTGAAAATAGAACTTGGGCTCCAGGCCGGTGCTCAACAGATGACATGGACACTGCGAGTCCCCAGCAATGCCACTGAGCTTGCCTGAGGCCATCACTGAAATTATTGCTTTGAGTGTTAACTGGAAAAAGGCTGTGTAAGAGAGACTGGCCATTGCATCTCTCCTCTGCAAACAGACTGCCAGGAGCTGCCCTGTTATAAAGCACTCCCAAAACAAGCCATGGGGTTGTTCGGGGCTCAGGCTGCTGTCCTGGATGAGCACTGAGTGCCACATCCATGTCCCTCTGAGGGTCATGTCCCAGCAGTAGCAACTGAGTCTCTCTGTGGAGGAACTCAAGCACCGTGCCTATGCACACAGGCCGATGCTCAAAACGAGCATGGATGTGCATTAGGAGGGAGGGCTAACCAGACTTCTCTGGCTATAAAATACCAAAATAACAACAAGAAAATAACAGCTGGCCAAATTGCAGTGCTCGGAAGTACTCCATGGCATTGTCTGTCTCACAGACATGGCCTTGGAGAGCCCTTCCTCCAGGAGGGAGTGCCTGTCTACCAAAGCCATGTGGTTTTTGTCCTCCCCATCCTGAACTCGTTCTGCCACCATTTCCCAAACTGCATTTTGCTTGTGCTTTTGAGAAGCTCTGAGTTGTCTTTATGCAAAAAGGTCCTGAAGTCGGCTGAGTACACAGGAATGTGGAAGCTGAGGAAAATTTGAGTCATAAGCAACTGTATTACTTGCATGAGACTCTTTGTCTGACTTAGAAAGAAATACTCTGAAATTTTAGGGCTGGGGTAATTTTAAAAGGTTTTTTGTTGTTGTTTTGTTTGTGCTGTTATTGTTTTTAACTGTTTACTCCCTGACAATTTTAAGGTTTAGAGGTTTAGCTCACAGCAGCTGTAGTGCATGGGCAGTGCAGCTCCCTGGCCATGGTGGCAGCTCTGCCAGCAGATCTGGGGTCTGTTGAATCTCTACGCTGAGCTTTGCAGGAATCTGAGGCACAACTGTGGTATTTTGGAGTAAACATTTTAAACAGAAGGAACAATTTTCAGTAAACTGTAGGGAGGGTGGGAGAGAAGCTTTGCTGTTGGAAGAGGAAGCTGGAAATAAAGGCTTTTGTTTCTTCCTGCCTGGAGAGGTCACCCAGTGTCTCTGAACTTCCAGCTACCTCCTATAAAAAATGTTACAGCTGTTAATGCACATCATTGTAGTGCCCAAGTACAAAACCGGACAAGCTGAATGGCAGAGCTGGTCATTGTTTTTTTTTTTTCTGGAAAGAAGAAAAGACAAAGCAGAATGAAATGAGTGTAAAGTCTTTTCTCTCTATGTTGAATTGCTGTAATAAAATTGGCCAACACATAACGGCCGCATGGAGAGTAACACAGAGGAGGAAAGGCACGATGAGGTGGCCTTGTGTCTGGAGAAACAGAGCTCGTTGCACCTTGGTCAGCCATGCCTCTGATAACTGCTCCGGCTTCTCCGGTGCCCAGGCAGAGAAGTTGGCAGTGCCATGGCATTTGCTGACAGCCAGCTGCATCTGACTTGGATCGCAGCTCTCTGCCTCCCACCTGACCAGGCTGCCCGGCTGTAGGAGCTCTCTGCGGAAAAAACCTGAATATCAGGTTTATATCATAATAAATGTATACAAGGGTCTCAGATTAACATCACACAGGGAACCTTATTTTTACAGTTCCTAAATTTTAAGTGCCTGACTTTGCACCTTATCAATATTCATAGGGTTTTTCTTTACATTTTGTTATTGTTATGAGAAGCTCTGACCACCCTTTAAATGCTATGAGCAGTCCCAAAGAAACCTGCAGGCTATTGAGAAATACATTGATTTGTTCCAGATCTCACTTTACTTATCACCATTGGTTTTGGAAGCCAGCAACTTTAAAGCAGGGTTGCAAATTGTTTCAGCATGTTAAAACCCACAGCGGTGTGTAAGTTCATCCACGTATGCCATGTGTCTTAAACAGAGATGTGCATCTTATGTCAAACATTCAAAATGACCACTTAAGAACATGGGATTTTATTTAAAGTTTGGCTGCCCAGTAAGTGTTTGACTGCATTTCCACTAAATAATAATGACATCAAGAGTTTTTGTTAAATTAACCACAAGACCAGTATGTATTTCCTATGGCTTTCTCAGGGGACGTCGAGTACACTAATCTTGCCAAAAGGCAACATATGAAAATATTGCAGGGACTGAGTACGTGTGGAGTAAGACTGCAGAAGACAAATGACTGTCATGCACTTAGGTCCAGCACAGACTTATGTAATTTAGGATTGTTGCTGCTATTCTGGAATGTGAAATAAATACACCAGTTTGATGTCAGCCCCCCCTGGGGTGGGCTCATCACTGGAATCTGTAGACAAGGATGCTCTGCTGATGCTGGGAACTTCACAGCACATCTGTTTTCCTATCTCTTGTGTACCACTGGGTTTCAATACTGAAAGCTGCTGCCTCAGGCTGTGTACACAAGCAAACATCGGCTCCCATTTTGTGGATATGTAAGTCTGTCTTTGCTCAAAGATCCAAATAGAAGTGTTATTTCCAGTATGCACTGATGAAAGGTTTTGGTGAGCTGATCTGGTGGTAGAAATAATGTCAGGTGAATTAGGTGTAACATGAAATGTATATACTTCAGTAAGCAGTTACAGTGAATTTTTTATAAGAAAAACAGATAAAGCACAGCACTTGAAAACAATTTATGAATGGGAAAAAGGACTGGATTTGCTTTGTTGTTGGCTACAAATGTGTTTTTTAACTCTGCTGTTGAATCAGCCATGAGTTACAATCCTGTCCAAATGGTGCCCAAGTCCAGGAGCTTCAGAAGCAGTGCTGAAGGCAATGGACACCTGTGCAGATCTTGGCGTCTCCTCTGGCATGTATTTCCCCCCTCCTTGGGCACTGTCAGATGCTGCTGCGTGGTCACAACTAAAGTGAGATGCTTCTGGTTTTTGGTAGAAGCTGCCCTGTCCATGAAATATGAAACACTGGAGATATCCTTGTGAGCATTCATCTGGGGACAGATACCTGAGCTGTCGTGGTTCATGTTGATACCTGCAGCTCTTGGAAGAGCAGAGGCAGCTGTGGGTGCCTGGCAGTGATACTTTGCTGGGAGATGGAGGAGAGACAGAAAATGAACAAAATTTGATACATCACTTCAGGCAGTTGGAGAAGGGAAAATGGGAGCTGAATGAAGAGAAGTGAAGAGAAATCTGTGGGCACAGAAAGGGAAACTGCAGTGGCTGAGTGTTTCTGACCTTATTCTTCATTGAGCTGATCCTCTCCTACCATATCTATTCTCTTCATGACAGGCTTCATAGCAGCGATCTTTAGGAAGCACAAGGACAGAATCTCACTGGAAAACTGCTATTTAAATCTTTTATTAAAAAGGACCAGAAATACGCAAACACACACTGACAATGATAAGACACCTGAAAGCACCCATAATATCTAATCTGCTGGTGCAGGAAAAGATAGGCTGTTGGATTGTATCTGCTTAGTATATCAGCTTCTTAGGGTTCATTATTTGGCAAAATCTTTTATCAGCATATGTCTTTTATCTTTATAATAACCACTAGAGTTCAACTAAGTTCTGTGGTATTACTTAAAACAAAGCTGAACCGACTATGCTTCCAACAAATCATTCCTTCAGCATATTTAGAAACATTTTTCTGCAGCACAGAAACAAAATTGTGGTGAGTTCCTAGCTGACAAAATGGAATAGTCATGCCTTGCACTCAAGTAGCAGCATTTTAAAGGATGACTTTGGCAGGCAAAGAAGCAGGTCGTCATAGTGATATTGCCAAGTGTATGCTTTTTTGACACAAAAGCATTCTGGATGTTGTACACTCTATAGTAACATGGCTATTAAAAAATATAAGGAAGGTCATTCTTAAGAAAATACATTATTTTATATCATGTACAAATTGTAATATAGATTAAAAAAAAAAAAAACTCTTTAGCAAGGTATTTTGCAGCCACAGATTGCCTGGATGCCATCACAACTGTTGCTAAAAAAGGTAAATACCGCTGACAGTAATGGCAACAATTTCTGGCTCCATTGCTGGCTCTTGACAGATCAAGAGATATTTGTTGCTTCTTCCTTTTCCTACAAATTTGCACCCTCTCCTCCAGCAAAAGAACATCATCTAATCTATTTTCCTTGCATACCTCCCATACACAAAAAAAACCAGTTGGATTGTTACTACCTAGCTGTGTGAGTTAATTGAGCTCATAAAAGTAGTTATTGTCTATGTGGAGTCACCTACTGTGGTGGCAAGTATTTATGCCAAGAATAATCCACAGCTACTGCTGATTCTCTTCGTAGAGGGGTCAGTGCACCGGTAAGCATGGTGTAACATAGGCTGGGAGTCACAGTTTTAGGGTAAGGCCCTGAAATACATAAACCTGAATCCATTCTCATTTGTCAAGTATCCAAGTGAGTCGATTGTGTGGTCCACTGTAGGCACCATTCTGATGATGTATTTATTATCACTCAAAGTGCATGGCAGCATTAGTAAAATCATCACTTCTGTATCGGAAATACAGAAAAAAAGTCTGTATGCCCAAGTGATACCTTGTGGTATGATGTTCAGCTGTATCAAGGTGTGCTCATTTCTAAGGTCTTGAGGGCTGACCAGGGCAGCAGCACTTTACTGTAAGCCTATGATAAAGATACTTTGTGAAATGTTTTCACATATTGTTTGGTTTGGCTGTGAAATATCAATCCACTTGGAAACTGAACAATTGCAAGTAAGAGACCTCATTTTTACTGACTAGTGACTGTTTCTGGTATTTGCCCACTAGATGGCTGCAATTGTTGAAGAGAAGTATCTTAGACTCTTGGAAGGGGCTTTAGATGACAAAATCTACTTTCCGCTCAACTCTGAGCTCTTGGCCTCACTTCTGCTACTTAGAGATCATCAAGAACTGGAGAAAGCAGAGGGTAATAATGGTGTCATAATGGTATTACGGGGTTTAAAGATAATCTAAGTATTGTGTTAAACAACCTCTTTGTTTCAGCTTTCCCTAGTGATGATGATGAAAATCAAGAAGTGCTAGCACTGAGGTGAAAAGCAGGAAAGTAAATGACAGTAGGTATGTTATCATGTGTGAGGTGGAAATAAGACTCAGATATGCTGCTCAAATAAGATATTGTAGAAAATATAAATGTGTAAGTGTCAATTCATTGTGTTAGACCAAAAGTCCATCTCACCATGCTTCCCACTCAGGACTGATGTCTCAGCCTCCAGCAGTTTGTGGCCCAGAGATTTCCACAACCAGAGTAAGGATGAAGGAACTTGTAGTTATTAGCCTTCAATTACTTCCTCTTTTGTTGATTAATTGACGTGTACCTCGTCTGTTCTTAATTTCAGTCATCCACAACATCTCAGGAAGAGAAATTCTAGAGGTCACAGAATCATAGAATGGCCTGGGTTGGAAGGGACCCAAGGATCATCAGGTTCCAACCCCTCTGCCACAGGGCCACCAACCTCCAGATTAGGTACTAGATCAGGCTGCCCAGGGCCACATCCAACCTGGTCTTGAACATGTCCAGGGTCAGGGCATCCACAACCTCTCTAGGCAGCCTGTGCCAGCACTTCACCACTCTCTCTCAGGGGGAAGTAAAGAACTTCCCCCTGATGTCCAATCTAAACCTTCCCTCTTTCAGCTTAAAACCATTCCCCCTTGTCCTATCACTGTCTGCCCTTTTGAAAAGTTGGTTTCCCTCCTGTTTATAGTCTCCTTTTAGATATTGGAAGGCCACTGTGAGGTCCCCCCACAGCCTTCTTTTCTCCACGCTGAACAAGCCCAGCTCCCTCAGTCTGTCCTCATAGGGGAGGTGCTCCAGCCCTCTGGTCGTCCGCAGCTTGATTGAAGAATCACCTATTTTTGTTTGCTTTGAATATTTCTCCTGCTTCTTTGAATGGAAGAGACAGTGCAGAACATGTGCTCCCTGTGCCCTTTCCATGCACTTTACTCAGGGCAGTGGGTAATCTCCATCTGTGAGACCAGCGAGGAGAGCGTAGTTCGGACAGTGAGGACTTTTAGCACAGCTTGGTGCTGAGATACAAAATAATTACGGAAATGAAGGTGAACACAAAAGAGGACAAAACATTGCCTTTGTTATGTAAACAATCCAGATTGACATAAAATCGCTTTGAGAAAAATAAGTGATCTTCTAGCTAAAGGAAGTATCATATGCCTGATATTCCTTGTATCTAGTGAAGTATTCAATATTGTGCCACCTGAGAAACAGTCAGATTGGAGAAGCTGGAGATTAATATGAGATACATGAACTACACATCACAGGGAAGGGGCAGTGTACTGTGCTGAAAGGAAACCTTCAGGCTGGAAAGAGATGCCTCGAGACTCTGTCTTGTCACTGATGCTACTTAGTATGTCTGTTTCATGAGCTTGGCATAGAAAGCAGGAGTCAGTTGAAGACCACCAGAATAAATAGAATACAGATGAAGATCAGACCATCACAGAAAGAGCTGATGACTTTGAATGTAACTGCAACAGAATAGGGACACAATATAACACTACAAATATCAACTTACTGCATTTAGGACCTGATTGGAACACCTGTTACAAACTGGGGCTCTGTAAAAGTTAATAAGGACTTAGAAAATCCGGTGTGATTTGGAAGAGTGAAAAAGACTTATATACCCTCAAATATTTTATCAGATCTGGAACCTTAGAATAGAGAGGTACTGTTTTGCCAGGTGCTGGTGAGCTTCTATGTGATTTTTTTTTTTCCCTCTCTCCAAGAGAAAGTGGTTTGGACCAGAGTAATGCAGAGGTGGGAAAGAAGAATGATTGGGAAATCAAAGATGCAGTTTACAATAGGAAAATAGCAGAGTCTGGCATGTTAACTTAGTAGGGGGGAATAGATTGCTCTCTATAAATACATGGGGGAGAAGATAAACTAACTAAATCTAATTTAGAAAGAAACAAAATGCCAATGTAAGCACGAGAACAAACGGCTTTAAAATGAGTAGGTAGAAGAAAACATTTTTGATGGCGTTAGATCAATTCATAAAACTGTGAAAATCAGTTCATTCGGCAATAAGGAAGAGTCCAGGAAGATCTCCATTTTCTCATTTTCTGTCCTTGGCTGATGAGCCACTTGCCTCTGGCCCCTCAGGGTCTTGTACTGGCAATGCATGTCCCTGCCAAGGGCACTGACTACTTGGTGACACCTTTCCTGGTATGAATTACGTGCCAGCCTTGAGCAGCTGCCAAGAAAATGTACAAGAGCCTTGGCACGTTTGCCTGTGGTTGGTTGCACCAGTTTCCAGAACACAGTGTCCTTCCCACTCTCTTTTGGAGAGCCCTGTCTCATGCTCCCTATTTTTAGCTCCTTTTTTTGCCCACTCTCTGTGGTGGGGGTTTTGCCTCCAACCTCTTAAAATGCTCTTCGTGTTCTACTCCCATTTCCGTCATTTCCTTTTTTCACAACCCTCTCTTTTCCTCACTAATTGTGAAGCCCACACAAGGCTGTCTTTGAGATATTTCAAAAGGACACAGCACTCTCTAAACACTTAGTTTTCAAATCCCTTCCTCCTTTCTGTCCAGGGCTATACTATCTGGTTAGTCTACATTTTGTCACATCAACTTTGTTGTTTTCTGGTCCTCATGTTAAGATTCTGAAACAGCTGCGTTAACCTCACACACCTGTAGTGTTAGGCACACCTGGGAAGACGAGTATTAATTGTTTGGAAAGTATTGCTCCCAGTAAGCTTAAATTACATGAGTTTGCAGAGCCTTTTTTACATGTGGGTCTGTTTTTGTGGTTTCTTTTATAATACTGTTGAAGAGAGGGAAGCCCCCTCACTGTCCTAATCTGTTAGTTCTTCAGACTTGGGATCTGTTGGAAAATACCGGAGCTGCCTCCAGCAAACACATCTGGCTTTCCTTCCCTGGGGACAGAGCAGGAGGGAGCAAGACCATGTGTCTTTGTCGTGATTTGGCTTTTCTGCTGGTGGTGTGGGGAGTTTGGACATGCCTCCAGCACAGACCTGCCCTGAGGAGCTGGTCCCACAGCAGGCTCACAGCCCAGTCCTATCTCACCTGGGAAGAGTGTTAACTCATCTGGTGGTAGTTTGGGCTTGCAAAATTCACTTTAAGGGAGAAACATCAGAAGCCTGGAGAAAACACCTGTTTTGCCCAAAGCTGTGACAGACCTGGTGGCAGAATTTAGAAAACCGTATCCCTAGATTCAGAAATAAAATCAGATAAAGAACTCACCAATGTCAAGTTTGATATTTTTTTTTCCCTCTGTGTAGGTCTTCTCCCTCTTCATAAACAAATATTGCATATGACAGGATGAAAACCCACTCCTTGATTTCAGAAACAGAAAGGCTTACTGTGATTACAGGGGCGTAGGAAGAGATGCTCTGGCTTACAGTGCTGTTTCTCGTTATGCCACGTAGATTAGCTAATGTGATGTTTCAGCAGTATAGGTGGTGAAGAGCATGTGTGTAAAGCAGTAGATGACAAGCTGGTCTATATTATTGTTTTGTCACTCTTCCATGACTTTCTTTTCAGATTGCATTTTAGGGGACAGTGACAAATGGTGTCTCTGTACCCAGTTATTCCAGTTCCTGTGCAAGATAGACAAATATAAATCAAAGTGGTTTGGGGAAGCTACCTCTTATTGTCTGCTTTTCTTGCAATAAAAAACCTGTTTCAAATCTCTGCGAGGTATCAATTTGGATACAAATACATCACAGTTAATGCTCGATTTGAAATCCGCATAGACTTCTAAGACAAGAGTGTGTCCATCATTTCTGTCTTAATCTGCATCTGTTTGCTACCTCCTACTATTTTCTATACTGCTCTCTTTTTTCTTTTCTTGTGTCACAGAATCACAGAATATCCCAAGTTGGAAGGGACCCATAAGGATCACTGAGTCCAGCTCCTGGCTCCACACAGGACCGTCCAAAAATCGGACCATATGTCTGAGAGCATTGTCCAGACACTTCTCGAACTCTGGTGGCTTGGTGCCATGACCACTGCCTTCTCTGTTGAAATGATAACTTTTAGAACAAGATTTTTTTCCCCAGCCTTCAAGTATGTCACAGGCTGCAGTACACAGAGGGATATCTCTGGGTGTTTCAGTTTTACTGATCTTTCTCAGGTAATTTTTATGAAAATTGGTAAGAAGTGCTGATGGGAAGGGTTATGAATGTGAACTGCAGGAAGCTGGGAAATGAATATATGGACAGCAACTCACTTAAGTTATCATTTAGTATCTCCAAGATGCATAGACATTGGGGAAAGTGTCGATCTGCCTAAGGGTAGGAAGGCCCTACAGAGAGATCTGGACAGGCTGGATTGCGGGGCTGAGGCCAATGGGGTGAAGTTCAACAATACCAAGTGCCAGGTCCTGCACTTTGGTCACAAAAGCCCCATGTAATGCTACAGGCTTGGGACAGAGTAGCTGAAAGACTGTGCTGAGGAAAAGGACCTAGGGGTGTTGGGTGATGCTCGGCTGAACATGAGCCAGCAGTGTGCCCAGGTGGCCAAGAAGGCCAACAGCATCCTGGCCTGCATCAGAAATAGTGCAGCCAGCAGGAGCAGGGAGGATGTCATCCCCCTGTACCCAGCTCTGGTGAGGCTGCATCTTGGCAACTGTGTTCAGTTTTGGGCCTCTCACTGCAAGAAAGACATTGAGGCCCTGGAGCATGTCCAGAGAAGGGCAATGAAGCTGGTGAGGGTTTTTGGCACAAGTCTTATGAAGAGCGGCTGAGGGAACTGGGATTGTTTAGTCTGGAGAAGAGGAGGCTCAGGGGAGACCTCATCGCACTCTACAACTGGCTGAAAGGAGGTTGTGGTGAGGTGGGGGTCAGTCTCTTCTCCAGGGTAACAATGATAGGATGAGAGGGAATGGCCTCAAGTTGTGTCAGGGGAGATTTGGGTTGGATATTAGGGAAAATCTTCTTCTCAGAAAGAGTGGTCAGGCACTGGAACAGGCTGTCCAGGGAGGTGGTGGAGTCACCATCCCTGGAGGTGTTCAAGGTATGTCTAGATGTGGTACTAAGGGACATGATTGAGTGGTTTAGTGACCAATACTGGTGGTAGGTTGATGGTTGGACTAGATGATCTTAGAGGCCTTCTCCAATCTTAATGATTCTATGATTCTATGAAATATCTCTTGAATTATTTAAAAGAGCATGGGGACATTTTGGACATATGTCAGAAATGTTTGCTCAGAAGATGACCCTGTGTCACAGTGACCATATTAACGTCAGAGCCTATAATAAGGGATACTGGGAAGAAAATGTTAAGGAGGACTTTGCTGCTTAGAGAGAGCTTAGGCTTTTTCCTCATAACAAGATTACTTCGAACAACCTTCCTGAAACTCTGTATTGATACTTGATACTCTCCAAAAGAGGATAAAGACTTTTCTGAGATTGACTTCTTGGACTGAACATCCTTCACGACTTCTCAAAGCAAAGTTTTCCCAAGTGACTCAGAGTGCTGGCTAGTGCAATACCGGGCTCACGGCAAGGAAAATATCGCTCCCTTTTTGTGATCGAGTCCTCTTAGGCTCCCCTTAGTGCATCTCCTGGCAATGATTAGGAACATCTACTCATTTTTTTAAAGGCTACTCCCCCTTCCATAGACTCCAGTCCTGTGAAGTCCTTAGGAAACATACCAAGATCTGAAAAGCTATTGTTTGGTGTTTCAAATCCTGGTCCCTTTATGTCCAGCTGGTGGGAAAAGAGGAGAGAGAGACAGAAAGAAAATAGAAAGGCGGTGCCAGGGAATGGGGGGAGGGTTGGAAGTTTAGCGCAAAATGGGTTGAAATAAGCATAAATGCATCCAAAGAATGGAGAAAAGTGGGACAAAGTAAGCCAAGGTATGTTTCGTCCTGATTCTGCTGGAGGTTTTGTGAGGGACTTTGTGCAGGCAGGGGGAGTTTCCTCATGTAGAATAGCCTGCAGGGGAGAAGTAATTGAAAATAGAGGCACCTCAATAAACAAGAAAAAGAGAAAAAAATCAAACAGAATACCAACAAGAATGAGAAAGAAAAACCATCTAAGAAGTATCTAGAATACAAAGGCGAGAGAAAAAACAAACAAATGCAAGTATTCCATGAGTGGCTTCCTGCCAAGACAGATGATTTTATCTCTCTGTGCTCCGGCTCTTCCCACTGCAGAGTGGAGCCATGGATATTCTTCCAATTTTTCAGAAATATTTGAAGTTCAGGAGTTGTTTGGTTTGCTATTAACAGTGGATGATGTAGAGTAAGAAAGAAGCTTGCTACAGAGATGGAGTCATCTTGGGAATATCAGGACAAAGGTAACTTTATAAAAGCCACCAATATGCAATAGTGCTACTGAGGCTTTGAGGGAGAAAACAAGGACATATTTAATGAAGATGAAAAAAGCATTAGCAACAACTGTTATAAAGAATGAGCAATATTAGTGTGCAAGAAGTCCACCTGACACTTTGTAACTTTAGTGTTTCCCCTACTGCAGTTAAAGAAAGCTATTAATGTTTGAAGTTTAAGCAAACTTTTCTTTTGGCCTGAGTTTACTTCTCCCGTTCCCATTTTCAAGCAGAGGGTCATCAGATTTGCTTGCTGTCTGTGATGGAAAAATCTTCAGAATAAAGTCTTTGGCTGACTGGGCCAAACGTGTATTCGCAGAGTCTGGTGTCCTGCAACAAATGCAGCTATGGTCTGCCTAATAGTCTGATGCTGTTCTTCTGAAAGAGGTGTAAATGTACAGGCTACATGGGAAGATTTGTATGGGATTGGCAGATTTTTAGGTCCCTTCCTTGGCTGAAATGAGCTTGGGAAATGGCTTGCACTAGTAACAGCTGAAAATTATAATAATCTCTTTCATCTTTGACATCACTGAAAAACACATGGCTATTCTCATCTACAAAACCCTGATGGTCTTTGTCAGTTGTTTGAAACTTTGGCAATGGATGTATCTTCCTTACTCATCCCTGCAGTATCTAGTTTCATCTCTATCTCATGTATAATTACAGTACACAAACAGTTGGATGAAGCTTCGTTGTTGTTTAGCATCACTATGCCTTAAATTTCACTTGAGTCATGGCAAAATTTGGGCCGTTCTAGGATAAACAATGTCAGAAGAAGTTTGGATGGACTTCAGTACTCTCATATTTCAAATGGTATCTGGCTGCAATAAAAACAATGAATTGTGACCAAAAGATTGTCTTGTCGATGCTTAGGAATTTAAGAAAGATACAGTAGATAAGAAGAAGTATAAAAGCATAAGATAATAATTGCATGTGTGAGTGAGCAGTAAGGCAATGAAACATCTATTTTATTAGCAGGATTGCAGATGTGGTTCTTTGTCTCACAGATAAGTGTATGCCGAACATTCAGCCATAACTGAGTCCCACAACTGGTGGAATCTCTTCTGAACTCCATTTTTTTCTGGCTGCACAGGGCAACCTGCTGCTTTTAGTGAGGATGGCCCCACAGAGGCTATCTGTCTGTCTTTTGTCTGTCTTCAAAATTCTGTGATTGAGAAATAAAGAATATGATGAATACTGAGGAAGCTAACTTTTTTCTTACTCCATTGATTTAGAAACCGTGTGTGGACTACTTGGCTTCTGGAGCTGTCCTATAAAACTGTCTCACCAGTATAATGTATTGAACTAAGAAATTGGTGACAAAGTTTCCCAGTGATCTGCAGACAGGCAGATCTCTGGCTGCTGGATTCAGGATCCGCTCATTGATTTGACATAGATTTTTGCATATCAGTCATGGTGAGAGACACCCACATGTCTTCTAGTGATGTCTCAAACGTGGCTATATAACTACAACATCTTTCTCCCATTCTTCTTTTTCAGTGCTTCATCTAATTGCGGAATGACATGTATTTCTCATCAATAAGGGCAGAAACGATGTTCTCTTTTTCTCTGAAAGTGTTAAGAATTTGCTGGAAGTTGCAGTCTTCCTTCCATAGGCTCCCAACATAGCTGCTAGGTGGTTTTAAATATCATTTCTGCTATAGTGGGGAAATTAGGTCATGCTCCATGAGCTATGTTATGAAGGGCTGAGCAAATCCAACTGCTTCTATGAACCCTGAGTTCCCTCTGCAGAGATACAGGTTTTATTTATGGCTTTGTAATCTTTGCAATTGCTCAAATATTATGGCTCACAAACAAGCCAGGAATGAGAGGATTGCCATGATGCACAGTGTAAGCTAACAGTTAACAGGTTTGACTGGGACTTCAGCACCTGTCCTGAGATTATGGGGTCAGGGATTGCTGTAATGTTCCTATCAGTAACTTGTTTGCCACCCCACGACCAGAAGCTTTATCTACTGATAAATGGGTGAAGTACTTTTATGGAGAGCTTCATTTGCAAAAGTCATTTACTCAGTCACCCTGGATTTAGTTTGTCATAGTGGCAACTTGTCTTTGTGAGTTTAATAGAAGTGTTGTAGCAAAGACTTCATTTCTGTGCTTTCAAGACTTTCTGCTCAAGGCTGCTGCAGGCGTCTTGTTCCTGGGGTCTCTGCTGCAAGGGACTGAGTGCTAGTGTGGGCAATGAGAGGGTGGGCCTTGCAGAGGGAGGTGGCACATGGGAAAGCAGGAGTGATACTGCCACTGTAAGCTGAGCAAGCTGAACCCTGGGGACTGGAGATGTACCTGCTGAGAAGCCAGAGTTCTGCACTGACATGGTCTGTGGGAGGTGGTGGAGGTGGTATGGCTGTGGGGCAGCCATTGCAGCCAGGGAGTTAGATCCTGCCAGAGAATGTGAGAAGGGTAATCAGACTACCTTATATGTTGTATTTCAGTGTTTGTTGTAGTAGTAGCTTTGTTTTGTTGTTGGTTTTTCTGCCTAAATTCATAGTTGCATTCCCCATCTTCTTCTATACGTTATGTTTCTAGTCTTTGAGCGCTTGCATGGGAGAACATGGGGAATATTCCTAGAGAAGGAACACTGAATTTCCTCACATTTCTGTATTGATGTTGAACCAGCCCTGGTATTTATCACAAAAAAAGAGTCCTGTAGCCTCTAGATTCTAAGAGCTGCATGGAACCCTGAGGCTGGCCAGCTGCTGACTGTTGGCAGGGCAGTCTGGGGATGCTCGGGCAGCCCTGACCCTTCACAGCCTGGTCACTGCCACGCATTTCCAGGACAGCTTCCCAGGGTTTATCTCAGGCACTGGCAACAGCAGCCTCAGGGCAGCCTTTTGTCCTTCTGAATCATTGTCTTCTGTTCACAAACTTCACAAACTAGCTAAAGACCAGAAGTGAAAAGAGATGGCATTTCAGAGAACACACGGATGCTGTTTTTCCTCTCCCTTCCCACCTCCCCGCCCAGCTCAGGGACCAGCTGACTGCTTCCTGGTGCCTCTGTGGGCTGAGAGTGCTTGTTGTGCTGCAGTAAACTTTGTCTCTGCTAAATCAACCCTAGAGGCTTAAAATACACTTCTAAAGGCCCTTTTGTCTGGCTGTTGCAATGTCGTGTATCCCTGGTGCCGGTCACATTATGTCGATTTTACTTGCCACTTTCTGGCTACCTTTACAGCATGGTATTTCTGCAGTCCTCCGCCAATGATCCAGATGCACTGCTGCCTCTCGATTAGGAATGCGCTGCAGCTGGGAAAACACATTAAAAACTGTTATTAATCTCTGCTTAAACCCATGAGTTTGCGCAGTGCTTTCATGAATGGGAGATATTAGTGAACTGGGAAGATTAATCATTTTAGAGCAGAATTGTGTATTTCAGCAGAGCTTTGGGAGGGCAGGAAGCACAGCAAGGATAGAAACATGTTACCTTTATAAGCACCAGATTTCTCTATCAAAGTACCAGAGAGGATGTTGGGAGGGTTTGTCTGGAATGTAAAACTACAGAGTGCTTCCCAATGGTGGAAAGGTGCTAAAGTGTAGCATCTCCTACATGTGTATAATATACAAATAGGAAATTATATATTCACATGTCCATATTTGGTTTGACTTGATGACTTTCTGGGAAAGAAAAGGAAAGCTCAGTTTCTGTTATGAAAAACTCATAATCCTTCTCACTTTTGAAAAACTCACTATCCTTCCCATTCTTCAGAGTATAATGAGATGCATCTATGCTTCCCCACCACCTTTAAGTTTACAAAAACTTCTTTGTTTCTCTAACCACATGGGAAAACTCTGCTGGCTGTGTACCTAACAACTACAGAAGTTAATGTGGTATTTCACTGCTCCCTCCCCTGTTCATTCTTGCATCCATTGCAATTATCTGCTCTTTGAAGTTCAATGTGTCACACATTTGGAACTAATGCTGGAGGTATAGCCATAGGTCGGCGTGTGCCGTTCATGGCTTTAATTGTAATCTATGCCCTGGTTTCTCCAGGGAATGTATGACTCAACAGTACACTGAATTTACGAGAGTGAAAACCCTTCACAAAGGCAAGTGCTGATAATTTATTACATCTACTTCACCTTGTGGGAAAATAATTTTGTTTAGAGAAAATTTGAAAAAAAAGGGATGAAACCACACAGCATCCCAAAAGCAGGTCTCTTCAGCTCTTCTGGTGTTTTCTTCTGGCACCTTGCAAACTGCAGAGCAGCAGGATGTGCCAAAATATATCCCAATGGCTGAAAATACAAGAAACTACAAAGCACATGCAAAAGGAATAAAAGGTAGTTTAGGTCCAAACTTAGTGCCGGAAATAAGTCTTCAATATATTTGGCTTCTCTGTGAGAGCATGAAGGATCTTACAGAGCGCAGTTCTTCAGCATTTATTCAGATTTAGGCATCTCTATAAAACTATTAATTTCTATTTCCTTTTCACTATTATTTGGGCAAACCCTAACCTAAGGGTAAAGAGATGCTTGTGCACTCTTAGAGCTATGATGAGAAGGAAAGACAGTGTGCTACAAGCACTTGTTGTCTGATCCTGGTCCTTCATGCCTTGTCTGTGAGCAAGTCCAGTCTGTGTTCGGCTGAGCTGCTGGATAAAAACAAATTACAGATGTGTACTTTGCTGTTGTTGCTGTTACTGATTTGTTTTTGCTTTCATGTTTATTACTGTGAGAGCTGGAAGAAGAGAAAAAGATGTACGGGAGGTAGAGCTGGAAGCCCTTGCTTTTCCTGAAAGAGTCTGATCAGCTGCTTCAGTACATTATCAGTACGTAATTCCACGCCTTTGCTCCACATGCACTTCCATGTCAGATTTCCATTTTGTCAGACTGCCCCTCTGCTGCCATCTGTTGCATGGCAACAAAAATGGAACGGAATATTGGCAGGAAAGTTCAGCCTCTACTGCCGTAACACCAACATTGACTTTGGACACAGGAGGAGTAAGTGAAAGGCTGAGTGGTGCTTAGCTTCTCACCGGGTTAAACCTTGACAGTTAGCCAGTATATTCTCCTTTTTCAGTATTCACAGTTCTTTAAAAAGTGGCACTCCAGAGGCTCAGGGAGCACCCACCTTGTGAGAATGGAAGCACCCAAGCTGGATCTACAGTGCCAGCTCTGAGCATCTTGGTTGTAGCGACCTTAAGTGCAGAAACCCCAAATTCTGACTGGTCCAGGCCTGTGCCCACGTGGTCTTTTGGTACCATGAACAGATATTTGAAAATAATCATTTTCACAATTCCAAGAAATGTGTGATTATATAAATTACTGCTTCTAAACCTATTCAGAGGAGCCTGCATGGGAGTGCCTGGCCATTTTGAGGGCACACCATGCTGGCTGGCTGCACTCTTGCACTGGGTGTCTTTCTGCAGAGCAGAGAAATGCCTCTTAGTCATCACAGTGAGGGCTGTGGCACAAGGACACAAAGGCACCAAAATCAAAGTCAGGCAGCCTGAGAAAATGCCATTTACAGTAATTGTGCTGAAAATGCACCAGGGATCAGGCAACCAGCTGACCTCAAAGAGGCGAGGATCTGGCTCTGTACTTAATTTTATTTTGGTAACTCATTATTCTGAATGGGATGAGCAGCAATGCGACAGTATGCTAAAACATAGATGTTTGTAGGTACATATTGTCTTTCTACCACATCTGTTTATAGGTAATTTTATACTTGTCTTTGAAACACTCACGTCGTTATCCATTTTTTATCGTGTGTGGGACATCCAAGCAAAGACATCTGCTTGCAATGTAGATGCATAGACCTCCAATGCAGAGGCTGCTGAAGTCCAAAAAACTCCTGCGTTCCCCAGAAATCTGCATTCACACCAGCAAAATTCCCCAAATGCCTGCAGCGCTGCTCAGCTGCTGGGCACAAGAGCTGAGCGTGACCTTGCTGTCCAGGACAGCCGTGGGGCCACCTCGCAGCAGATGTGTCCCAAGGCCCACACCGCTGGCCTGCCAGAAGGCATGGTGGTGGGGCAGGAGCAGAGGGACAGCTGCTGGCAGAGAGGTAGCTTTGATGGGCACCACATCAAAGGACTAGGAAAAAGAAAATAATTATGGGCATTCCCTGCAAAGCTCTTGCTCAGGAAAGGTCTGAATAAGAGACAGTATGCTTGCTGTATGAAAAATGTTTTTCATCTGACACTGTGCTCATACCCTTCCCTGGCTGGAGCGTCGCTCTTTTCTCTCTCCATGATCCATCTCCCATTACACTGCAGCACTCAGTGGCCTTGCCCCATCCACTGCCATTCCTGAGCTGCTTCTCACAGCAGCTGAGCAGCAAGTTCACTTTCTGTAGTCAAAGTCCACAACAGGAGTGAAGAAGAACCGTCTACCTCATCTGCACAGTTATTTGAGAGGACCTGCAGGAGCAGTGGTGGTGGGACAGGCACTGTCCTCCCCTGAGCTGGTTGCTGCTCTTGCTGCTCCTTGCCTTTGGTGTGTGGCACTGTGGGGACATGAGTGGCCACCAGGCTCTGGGATGGCTGTGGCCATCCTTTCATGAACTGCTCCCTGGCCAGGGCATGTGGGGACATAGTTCTTAACCTTTAACTTCATGTGATGGGCTGAGAAAAACGACAGCAGCCCATACCCGATAGCCATGGTACTGTCCAGGAAGGCTGGAAATGCAGGTTTTGACAAATCCATGTTGACCTTACTCCTTTCCTTGATACCTTGCAGCAGCGTAGAAAGAGTTTACCTGATTCTTCATTCTACTATTTTTCCCCCTTAAAGACAACATGACTGCCCTATAACTTCTTTTTCTGAAGATATGATTGCTATTCAGCTTATGTAACATGAGATGTACAATTTAAGCTATTGAGCTTCCTTCTGTAATTACAAGAGAGAGATGGGGCCTCGGGAGAGTCATTTTAGATACCATTGTAGGATGAGAAAATTATCTGCTGGGGAAGATGTTTATCTTTCTCCAGTGACTGTGCAAGGTGAGCTATTAACCTAGGCTGAATGTGTGATGTTCAGATGATCCCAGCTGGATGGCATGAATGTCCCTTCCATGTTTGCCCATCTGAGTCCTGCAGACCTCCAAGATGAAGTTAATCCAACTTGGAAAAAAAAACAACAACCCAGCAACTAGCCTTTGTACATGTTCTGTATCTCTCTCTTAGCGTGAGAGCTGATGCAAGCTGTGTTCATTGTCTGATTACAGACGGTTTTTGTAGTGAAGGCTGATGCAAAGAATATTTGCCTTTCCCTGTGTGATGGAATGGTGCCATTCCTCTTCCGTCACATGGCATTTCAATACTTTTGTCATCCTCCTCTTGCTGCTAATGTAATCAGAGTATGTTTCTTTGTTGCCCTTTATGTCTATGGTAGGTATGTGTATATTGTAGAATTGCAATTTCAGCCATGCAGTAATCATTCAAAACAATGGCGATTTCAGTCATGCAGTAATCCGTCTTGAATGATTGCTGCATGGCTGCCTTCTAAATTCTGGCATGTTGAATGTTTTAAGAGTACAGACAGGGATTAGCTCACATCATCGACTAATCTGCTGCAAATGTCCAGTTAGAAAGACTTTTCGCATCACTTCTCAAAGGAGGCATCAAGTGACAGAAGAAGAAAAACAATGGCCAAGCAAAAATAAGAAGAAATGAGATTCCACTTAACTTTAAATGGTGTTAACTGATTTTTTTTTCATATTTCTAGATTGACAGTGTTTGGAACATATGTTCCAGAACAAATTTCTACTGTAATCAGGCAAGCAGGTTGTTTTGAGCTGAAGATTTAAGACGTAATTCTTTTGACTGCAATATGGTGACAGTTAACAAAGTGATTTTAAAGAGCATGAATGTCCCAGTCCAAGACCTACCATAAATATAGCCAACCTGCATAAAGGCAGATGACAGTGCTATATCCTAGCCATGCAGGAAAGAGCAGTGCTGCCAAAAATCTATCTCTGGCTGCTAGAACTGTACCTGGCTACTAGGGGTTTTGCTGTATCACAGCAGCAAGAGCACTGCAGCTCCTGTGCAGGGAGGGCACTGTGTGCTCCTTGCACTCCCAGTGTCCCTGTGCTCCCATGAAGCTGTTGCTCTGTGCAGCTGCTGCGTGCTTGCTGGAGGCAAAGGGGACAGATGCTCGTGTGAGGCAGAGCACACAGCTGTGCACGAAGAACATCTTGCCATCAGTTTTTAAGTGCTGATGAAGAAGTGATGGCACAGAGTGGATTTTAGAAATAAATGTGAAGGATTATATGTCCTAAATGGAAGGCAGCAACAACAGAAAAACAATGACAAAAAATGTGTGACATTTTCTAGACTGCTGGGCAGCCTTTTCCTTACAGTCACGACAACCAGGCTCTTGCAAGCTCTGCGTGGTTTTGGGGCAGGACACCTTGCAGGAAAGCTGAGTTCTGTATGAGAAACAGTGCTGTCCTGGCAGTTCACTGAGGACATGGTCATTTGTCCCCAGGAGTAAGGAATGAATCAGTGTCCTGGCACGAAGTTAAGGGCTCCAGGCCTCCAGTAAGGTTTTTTGTAACACTTAGTGTCTCCTCTAAATTTCAAGCTGAGAAATTATGTTCTGGTCATCTGTTTTCCTGCAGTGGTTTATTTGGGCATGATATACTCATTGTCTGCAACTGTTGCAGTGTCGCTGTTTGTTCTCATGACACACAAAATGTTCCACCTTAGAAGCAACCGCCTTTATGGGTAAATAATGGCAGCATATGCAGCACATAAAGTACTTTAGGATTCCACACAATGAAACGTCCTATATTTTGAAGGATTGTGTTCTTGTTCTTTTAGGCCTCAAACAGGAAATATTTAAGCACATTTTCAATTAAGTTGCATTGAAGTTAGTATAATTGAAGTCCATATTTTTAACATGTGCTTCTAATTAAACACATCCATAAATGCTTTCCTGATCAGAGGTCTTCAAGCCTGCAAAAGCACAGAAACTGGAGCACTCTTTTTTGGCTACTCTGGGTGCTTTTTAGAGCACGTACATTTGAAAGCGGCCATTGCGTTTCCTCTCTCCTCAGTGCCACGTCTCAGAGCATCAAGCTGGGAACTGCAGCTGTACGTATAGGGTCCCAAACTCAGTGCTATGGGTTGCTTAAAGCAGCACCGGGAGGCATGGTGCCTATATGCTGCACAGAAAATGGTCAAACACACACATAGCCAGCATATATAAAGAAACACTGCAGCTGAAGGTGTCCCAGAGCTCCAGTCTCAAAGATCAATTCAATCATCTTCATCACAGTCTGGATTGAAAGGATAGACCAAACCCTAGTTCTCTTCAGAACAAAGATGGACAGCCATGTTCATGCCGCCAGTAGTTTGCTCTGATGGATAAAAGAGAAAAAATTGCACAAGAAAGGATTGATAAGAGTTAATCAATGTTTTGCAGTGCGTCAAACGTGGGTGCCTTGAGCTCACCCCTCCAGATTGCATTGGAAAGGAGCAGAGCAGCGTGTTCACATGTGAGGCACTGCACTTGGTTGTCTGATCGCGGGAGCACCTGTAGTCCTACTGCATGGAGGAAGCATTTGGGCTTTTGTAGCTTGAGATTGCTGAAAGAAAAATTAAATGAAGTGCTGGATCCATCAGGCCAAGGGCTGCAAAGTAGTATATGGCAGATAAGTGCAAGCTGTGTGCCTGCTTCCTTTACAATAAAAATTAATAAACTTTTATTTTCTGCATTATGTCAAATGAAGAATATGAGACTTTTTTTGGCCTTTCTTAGGTTTGTGGATAAAACACAAATGAACAGATTTACTTCAGCTTCTATAGGTAATGTCAGCAGCAATTATTTTTCAAAAAGAAAGAGGAGTTGGCTGTTATTTTGTGTGAATAACCTGACAGTTATTTGTTGGCTTCCTTTGCTGTGCTCATCATGTCATTTTTGAATAGCTCCCCAACTTGTGAAAAAAAGAACAAAACAACAGGAGGAGATTTCTGCATCTTTCTCAATTGCCTTGATTCAAGAGAAAATTTTCTTCATGTTTTTAATTCTGAGCACTAAGAGAATGGAACATTGATGGTCACTATGTTTCTGCATTTTCTTTCCCAAGGCTGGGGGTGCTGGCACCTGAGCCCTCCTGCTGCCTTTGAGGAGCACGAGCTGCAGCAGGAGGCATGCAGAGCCCCTGCCAGCCAGGCACAAGGGCTGGGTGTGTGAATTCTGATGGCTTTGTTGTCCTGAGGAATGGAGTTGTCTTGGGAAGCTGTGATCCTCTGTGCTTCACTTACAAATTTGATAGGTTTTATGGGGGATTTTGACACAGGACAAAAACTGGGGTCTGTTGAAGGATCCGCCTGTAAAGCGTCCAAGAACAAGCTATAAAATGTGATAAATAACACTACAGAGAACATTAAGTTAAATGTTTGCACAATGACTGAGAAAATGAAACACTAACTCACTTATTTCATCTCAGCAAAATAGAATATGATGCTCGTCGCCTTCTTTGTTGCAGTACGAATGCACTGCTGGATCCTGATGTATTTCAGCTTCTGGTCATCCAGACTGTATCACATTATCCTTGCGAAAGAACTTGTGCTGGTTTCTCAGGGTGGTAACAACCTGAGCTTATGTATCTACTCTAGTTCCTGGCACATCCCTGCCATATCTCCCTTTGCATGTTTGCCTGGAGCAGGGCTCAGACAACAAACAGCCCTTCACTGGCACTTGACTCTTCCTCATGCCACCCTTGAGCACATTTTGCCTCCCGTCTTCAGCTCCCTGCAGACTGATTCTATGATTTTAACCTCTCATTTTCTTTGCTCTCTGCTGTAGAAATCAGCTCTTCTTCCACTTCATCATGGCTGTAGATAGCCAAGCTGAAGCAACATGCAGATAGCTAACCATAAATGAGCTCTTGGTAATACTCCAGTATTTGTGATCCTGTTTGTAGCAGGAGGAACATAGTTGTTATGCCTCCATTTCAGAAAAGCTTGTTCAGTTTCCAGTGATTATTGCACGGCCTTAAGCCTTGTAGTGGTTATTTAATATTATATTTTCCTTGCTAACACATGCCACAATGCTGTAATTATTATTTAATGCTCTTCTGCTAAAAAGCCATTGTTCATGAACTAGTGTGATAAGGCTTGTATACATACAGAGTTGTAACTTTGCATGTGAACTATTTAACCTTTTTCGTAAGAAATAATTCCTGATGTTAAAGGTTTCTCTCTGCCCCACAAATTTTATTTTATTTTTTTTTCCAGTAATTCCTTCCCAGGGAAGATGCTCCAAGGAAAATCTACTTGTTGACTAGAGTCATCTCAAGTATTTGTATTTTTTGACTAGCAGAGACACTATTGCTTATTTTTGTCCTCTTCCTTCTCCCGCAAAAGTTTGTGACATTAGTCCCTATCTGAGAGCCTTGAGCTATCTGCTAAGATGTTGTATAAATGTTCTTCATGTAGTTTTACACCTCTAAGGGGTGGTATTTACTGAGCTTGCTCCTGGGCCATGGGAGGCCCTGGGGGAGGCAGACTGGGGACTGTGAGACCTCTGCGTGCCCTCAGGGCCATGACAGGTAAGGGCACTGCTGTCACTGCTGCCGATGACACTACTGGTGGTTTTCTTTTATTTAGTAGCTAGGTTTACTTGGAAACAAGGCTCCCAAATGCCACTTAGTGTGGCATCCCTGTGTGTGTTCATATTCACATCGCTCCATATATTTTGAACTGCCTGGCCAGTTTCAGTTGCAGTTGGTAGGGGTCACCAAGGTATTAATGATATTCCCACAAGCTTCATGAAATCACACAGGCGTATTGTATCACCTCAGCTGAGAGAAGCCCTATCGAGGGAATGCAACCTTAGTAGACACCCAAGAATCCACTGGAGACAGAGCTTTCCAAAGGAGAAACTTTAGTCCTCTCTGGACACCAGCTTTGAAACACAAGTCTGTGGGAAACCACGGGCCCTTTGAGCTGGCACTCGGAGTGACGCATTTGGCGGGCACTTCAGTTTTCTCCCTTGCACCTCGTTTGGCAGCAGCTTACTGTGAGCCGCCGACTGGTCTGGTCAGCCCACATTGTTCTTGTTTTCCCTCAAAAATAAAGGTGCATTCATTAAAGATCTGTGTTTGCAGTTGGTACTTTTGGCACATTTACTTGCAAGAAAGGGAGAGTGGAAGCAATAGCCACAGATTTTGCTGACGTATCAGGAACAGTAAGCCAACTACAAAGGCAACATGGGACTCCAAAGGAGCAGCTACAGATCTTCATGTTTCAAATTGTACTTAAAAAGGAAAGGAGTCTTCACCCAGTGCAGTTCTTGTACTGAACTGGGCACAAAACGCTCTGCCGCCCACCACAGGAACTTAAGCAGCATTAATGATAGTTTTAAGAAAAAACGTAAGGGATCAGGATGCAGAAAGACACGTAAGCAGTAGCAATAACCCTATGTGTAGTACGAGTGAAAAAAGGAATGCTGCCCTCTTTTCCATGGGTTCCCATGAGGCTGGGTTTGTATCACAGAGAACAACAACCTGTTTGCTATCCAGCTGGAATCTCAAATAACCATTTCATTTTTCATTTCCAGAAATGAGGACAGTCTTGTGCAAAAAAGTAGACGTGGAGGCCTGGAGACAGCAGAACGATTAAACCCATGTGTAAGTGCAGTTGTAGTTGGCAAAAACTTAGAATGAGGCTTCTGAAAGTAGGAGGATACTTGGAAATAGAAGTTGTAGCCTGAAGGTGTTTCAATGGGCACCTCTCTACCTCCTTCCCGCTGGTATCATTACATTTTACTGTCTCATAGTAGACAAATCTGAGGTTTGAAGAGAGAAGGAAAATATTTTATAAATGTACCCAAAAAGCCAGTGAATGATGTGGTACGCTATGACTTGTCTTCAAATTGAACTTTTATGCATTCTGCCTTCAGCTGAAAATGAAGATGATTTGTTCCTGCGAGGACAACTTCCCTATAGTTTTTACTGCCTAATAGGCTAAAAACCATTACTAGCACTGGTATAGTGCCCTTCCCTACTCCTTGTCACTCAGCCACTGAGCTTTGGGAAGCCTGCCAAGGCCCTGAAAGCAGCTTCTTCTCGTGGGAGCAGAGCTGCTCGGCACAATTTGATCCAGGAAAAGAGACGGGGTTTTCATATTTTATTCTGATGTCAGCAGCAGAAACCTTCAAAGCGGAGGAATAGTCCCCAACTGTGAACTGGGCTGCTCAGGAGGTACCACTCCTGTCGTTTTGTCAAGCTGATTGGGGTAGGGAAGAGCTCTTTTTCTAGGCTGGGTGCACTGAAGAGGCGCCAGGGCCTCCCACCCACAGTCCTCATTAAAGAAAAATAGCAACAGCACAAAGTCCAAGGATTGTTTACTTATTTGTAGTATCTCAGCAACGGCTACTCTCTATCATCTGGTTCTGCTTTGGTGATTTCTTTTTTTTATTAAGAAGAAATGCCACATGCTGCCACACAAGTAGCTAACCTCCTGCTGTCGGTCAGAGGCTCCCCTTATGCCCAGGCAGGACACAGCATGGGCTCTGCTCCCAGCTGTTGAACTTGGCTTACAAGAATAGGGCACTGACCAAGACTTTTCAGTCATTCTCTTTTTTTCTTCCAAATAAATCAAGAGGTCACCCCCCAAAAGTTCAGGCTTGTGACATTAGCTCAAGCAGGACAACTAATTCTGGCCGATGCATAAACTAACAAAGTTCTGGAAATGCCCAACTGATTCATTTCAACATTTTCAGAAGGAAACATCAAATTTTGGGAGGCTTGATCCATGAGGTGACTTAGTGGTTTTCACAATGTAGAGAAAAAAGAGATGGCTGCATGTCCCTGTCCTCAATCCCATTCTTAAATTTTGGTGGCTGCAGCATTTGTCTAAGCAGGTATTCAATTGCATTAATTACTTTCTATAAATTAGGATGGAACTTCAGTTAGACACACTGAGAGAGATTCGCTTCAAATAAGTTTTTTCAGAGCGTTGAGACAATCTCCAAGTTCAAGCGTGTTCTCTGCAATAGAGAGAATGGGAAGACAGTTGAATTTGTGTCTCCTGGGTAAACACTGCAACAAATGAACTTTCTGGCTAAGAATGTAGGATCAGCACACACCACCTTCTCAAAGTTTTTAAAGCCGCCTGGTAAATTTGGCCTTTAATTTCCAAATTTCTTTTTGTTAAAGAACTCCATCGGTAAATCACAGTTCAGAAAAATCAGTAAAAATAATTCTGAGTCGAGCATTGAGTATAATTTTCTTTTTTTGGAAGCTGCACTGCATGGCCAAAGCTTGTCTGAAGAGTTAGCTAGTTAGGTAGCAGGTTCTTTCATACAGAAGTCATATTATTGCATTTCTGTGTGGGACAGATGACACCACATTGATTTAGAGCTCTACAGGAGTAGTAGACGATTCCTTTGCAATTACACAGTTGTAAAATCTTACTAAGTAAAATCAAACTCATAGAGTTTTCTGGCCTATGGATCAACAAGTGCTCCTTCCTGTACCTGTGAGTCTGCCAAAATCTGATGGAGGAAGCTGTCAGTGTCAAAAAGAAGCAGGAAGTCGCTATCTTACCGTAAGTGAAGCTATCTGATGAGGATAGTAGTGTGGAGTGATGAAGCTGATCTTGGCAGTGGCTGTTGTTACAAGATAAAAAGGGGAAATTGTATGCAGACATCCATCTATCTGCTTATCTTTTTGGGCTGCCACACAGGAGCTGTGTGGGGTTGGAGCCCAGGTGTGGCAGGCACTGCATAAACTCAGGGAGAGCCAGTCCTGGCCTGAGGCCTTTCAGAGATCAGCTGAGAGAACAGGGGGACTGTCAGCCCTTCATGTAAGGCTTCTTAGCTCGTCTGATGCTGCAATCCGTGTCTAGCTGAGGCTGTTTCTGAGCATGTAACTCCCACACATCAGTGCTCTAACTGTGCGGCCATGTGTCAGGACTGATCAGGGAGGCATCAGAAGAGTAAGAATGACTGAATTGAATCCCAGTCACTCCACAGGCAACCTCTGTCCCAGCCGGTGGGCAGAGAGGATGACTCCTTTCCCTCCCACACTCTGCCACACAGTGTGCTTACAGACCCCTTTGTCCTTTGTGCTTGCTCCCTTTGGTTAAGGGACTGCCCTGATCCAGCCGGCGGGACAAGCCCTGCGTGTACTGGTTTAATTGAAGATGGTGAGGAGCACAGCAGGAATTGTTCCTGAGTACTGGAAACAATACTTATAAAATCACTTCATAGCAGCCAGCACCGCAACTGGCTGGAATACGAACAGCTTTGAAGACAGTGGGTAGTCAAAAACCACTCTGAAAAGAAGTGCTTATGTTCTTCCACCTTCCCATCCACCTGCACTTCTGATCCTGCAGCCAAAAAGTGTGTTACTATAGGAGGTGAGGAAATCTTTGGGGTGGGAAACAAACAAGGGGGGAACATTGAAGAAGAAAAGAAGATGTCAGTGCTCTCCACATGGAAATATGTGAATGCCCCCTGCAGAGCACATGAATTTACGTGACAATATTGCAGTGATTTTCCATAATCAGATCTAAAGGCCCCCACCCACTTTAAGGAACATCATGGCTGAAGATGATTTAGCAACATATGTAATCCCCTGGATACTGGCTTGCACATGCAATATGGGTACACAAGCTAAGTACACAAACTCAGGTAGCCTCCAGGGCTGAAAATCCTCAAGCTGACCATGTCTTTCCTTACATGCTAACAGACTGAAAGTGATGCTAAATGTTCACTGCTTTTCTGAATTTTCCAGGCAAATTTGGACAAAAACAAAACAAAACAAAACAAAAACGTTTGGTGCACTTGCAGCCCCAAGTGTTGAACATGTCTTTTTGAAATGTTATGTCAACAGCTGTTCACTAGCAGGCCCATTATTTTTATTGGCTTCAGCTCTCTGTCTAGTGTTGACAGGTTAATTTACAGTAACAGTGAGAGTCACCTTTACTCGCTATACCAGAAAGTGCAACCCACTCTGTTCTTGAATGCCACGCTCTCAAGAGCAGGAACGTAGAGAGCAAGTGAGTGCTGCCTTGCAGCCTCATTCAGGCACTCAGGGACTTGTACAAAAGAATGCTCTTTTCGTGAAATAATTTTTACCAGTACATTCAACTGGAGCAGGAATGGTTGCAATTATTTCTTACCGTTCTTGTTAGAGAGGACATATGGGAAGATTAGCCTTGAGAATGTCACTCTTGGACATAGTCTTCCCGTGGGGATTACACCACAGGTTTTTTTCCTTTTCTCTTTTTTCCCCCCTTTTCAATACATCAAAGTTCTATGTGAGAAATTCCACTTGGTAACACGTATATAGATAGTGTTAAGCAGATCCTGGACAATATGTTTTGTGGGGTGTGCTTAAACGTCATTTTCCCTCTCCTCTCCTCTCCT